>OZ014523.1:104345408-104651603 GCA_963966055.1 Lathyrus aphaca | reverse complement strand
GGGAAAAGAATGAAAAGGAAGTGTGGGAAAAGGAAAGTGGAAGGAAAAGTGGAGGGAAATGCAAAACCAACCACTTTTCAAATGATTTTTCTTTGATTTTTTTATGATTCCTTCATCATTTCTTGACCAAATTTGAAACATAGGATCATTGTAACCCTAATTTCAAGGTCTCGGTCGTAAAAGTCAAGAGTAGACTCTCTTTACCTAGCTCGATTGCCTTTTCCCCGATTCCTCGATTTCCAAACATCTGGCCAGTCGAACCCCCTCCAAAACGAATTTGTGGACGAGACTTGAACCCTAGGCCTTTGACATCATATATAATACAAAAGAATCCTCTTGGAATCACAACTTCATGAAGAAGCCCCATAGACGTGAAACCCTAATTTGGCCCTTTCATCAGGAAATATTGCACTGCTCGCCTCCTTCGATCAAATCAAATATTTCCATGGCTTGTGGCTTCAAGTGAAGACTTGTGGGATATTGTGAGCCCCTTGCACAAGGTTGGGAAGCTTTGTGGCCCTGTGATTGCCTCTGTATAGCCTTCAATTTCTCCAATCATTGATCACATACCTATGCCTCAGCTATGCTACATGTGATGCAATGTTTTTTTTTTAAATATGTATGCAAAATTGCTGGTGCATGATCATTGACAACCACTGGCTGCTTCCC
This sequence comes from Lathyrus aphaca, assembly GCA_963966055.1. Taxonomy (NCBI): domain Eukaryota; kingdom Viridiplantae; phylum Streptophyta; class Magnoliopsida; order Fabales; family Fabaceae; genus Lathyrus; species Lathyrus aphaca. The sequence continues at coordinate 104,650,934 of OZ014523.1, read as the reverse complement.
TCTCGCTCTAGCCTGGGCTTCTGTGGTGTCTCCGGGTGGTATCACACTATTTCTTAGTGTTTCTGGCACAAACAATCTCCCACTTCTGGTGAAGCCCCCTACTCCAACATTTTCCAATTGAACTAGGGTTGTACTAGACGTGGCCAACTCTTGCTTCTGGCCGTTACAGTATACTTCGCCACCATAATTCCAGGGAATGGCTTTATAATTCTGATACAGTACCGGTCCTGCAGTGGTGATGGTTATCGGTGCTACTCTGGCCTGTGGAGGAACTTGAGATGGATCGTAGAAGATAGTTATTGTGGAGACTTCGCTTTCTTTTACAATCTTGTCAAACTGCAACACTCCCTCGTCAATCATACTCTGGATCCCTGCTTTCAACTGCTCACACCAATTTGTAGCTTCAACGCATTCTGGACAATCTTCTTCACACCCAGGGAAGATACCTTTCTTTGACAAGCGGACTTTAATAACATTCAATGGAGTCTGCAGGTCGTTGACATCACACACCAAGTTCATATTCTCCCCTTTATCAACTGCCCCAACCGTACCTCTGTGAGGAGGCCTGGGGTTCTGAATTACATTAGGAGTAGGAGCAAAGTTGATTGCTTTAGAATCCAGTAGGTCCTGAACAACATGCTTCAGTGCTTTGCAGTTCTCGGTGGTATGCCAGGGAGTTCCGGAATGAAATTCGCATCTGGCATTTGTATCATAACCCTCGAGGATTTGGCCTGGCTTCTGGGGTTGTAAAGTTCGGAGTTGAACCATCTGGAGTTGTAGGAGATTCTTCAAAAGCTGTGAATAGGACATCGGCGGAGCTTCGAAATGTCTTTCTCTGGGCTTCTGGGGGTAATATGGACGATGAGCTCTTTGTTGATACCCTTGCTGGCGTTGTTGCTGTGGTTGTTGGACTTGCTGTTGAACAGGTTGAGCTGAGATGGTGACAGGGGCCACTTGCTGATAAAACCCTCGGTTGCTTCCTCCCCTCTGTGCGTACACTGCCCCGGTCTCTCCTTTTCTCTTCTTCACGAAGGGCTTCTTGACACCAGAACTCGAAGTGCCCCCGTTCTGAATCTTCCCTTGCTTGATCCAACTTTCTATTCTCTCGCCAGTCAAGATGATATCTGAAAACCCACTTGAGGAACATCCAGCTAGCCTTTCCATGAAATGCCCAGGGAGGGTATCCAGGAACAGGTCTACCATTTCTCTCTCCAGCAAATGTGGTTGCACTCTAGTGACGACTTCACACCACCTTTGTGTGTAATCTTTGAAGCTCTCGGAGTTCTTCTGAGTCAAACTTTAAAGTTGAGTGCGACTGGGCGCCATGTCGATATTACTGATATTGCTTGAGGAATGCTTCTCCCAATTCTTTCCAGCTTCTCACGAAGCTTCTCTCTAACTTCATATACCATTCCAAGACCCTCCGGAGAGATTATCCTGGAAGTAGTACATCCAGAGCTTTTCATCCCTAGTATGGGCAGCAATTTTCCAGTAGAATGCCTGCAAGTGATTCTTTGGGCAGGAGCTACCGTTATACTTGTCAAAAGTCGGTGGCATGAATTTGTGAGTAATAACCACCCCAGGGACTAGAACCATGTCAGACACATCTATCCCCAAAGTGTCTCTACACTCGAGGGCTTTGACTTTCTCAGCAAGCATCAAAAAGTCCTGAAGATTTCCCTCTCCGCCGAACCCCATGTCATTGTTGAAAGAAGGGAACTGATCATCCTGCTTATCTTGTATCGGAATGAAAGTTGATGTGCCATGCTCTGGAATTTGAGGTCCACCTGGGCCATTGTTGGTGTTCGGAGGAGTCACTTGGACGTCCGGAGTGGTTACATGGATATTAGTCTGAGGAGGGTTGAGCCCCTGAACCGCATTCCTTAACTCTTGTTATCCCCGAGCCATCCCTTGCATCATCACCATGAATTCTCCCATTCTGGTGCGAAACTCATTAAGCTCTGTTTGCATAGCATCCATGATTGTCCTCTGGTTGTTGAGAGTTGCGTAGCGATGCAGAATATTCTTCCGAAGATGCCGGGTCTTGGCAGCTCTCGCAATCTTTGCCTGAAACACAGATAAGTCAAGCATCCTGTAGAAAACCTGCAAAACAAAGAAAGAATGCAAATGATGCGTATGCAATGCAATGTGTTCCTTTTATTCCCAAGGCTTTTCCCTGTTTCCGGTCTTGGCATTAAGAGAATAATAATTGTGAAGAAGACCCAAGTGATGCTCAAATACAATGACGGCCGTGGAGAATTGGTGCTCATTACCCCGTGTCGGTGCAACAGATAACAAACAAGAGATTCAAAGCAACTCAATCACATAAACTGAAGTTTGAAACAACAACGTCCCCGAAGGGTGCCAATCAAAAGAACAACAAAGTACATCAAATAAAAGGAATCCCATAACAAGTCTGTGGGTAATCCAAGTACAATAGCATGAAATTAAACCCTATGGAGCTCTAAGTCTTGCAGCCTCCAGCTAAGACGCTTGACATTCTGGAACAAATGAACGATATCCGGATGATCAGGCTCCTGGATGAGTCTCTGGATGAGGAGGTCCCTTAGATCAAAGGAAGCATGTAACTCTTCAATCTGCTGCAGGAAAGTCGTTTCATTCTCTTTGCTTGGATCTGGCTCGGCCCTTGATCTCTTCACATCAGCACGAAGCTTCAGCTCTTCAACTTCTTTCTGGACATCTTCAGCTATTTGTTGACTCTTTGTCATCTGATGAAGATACTCTCTCTGTTGCTCTTGTGCCTTCCGAACCAACTTCTCTTGCTCAACCAAAGCATCCTGGAGGTTCTTGATCTTCAACTCGAATTCGGCTTCTACCTCCTTTTTCTTCTTCTGATTATCGCTCCACTTCTCCTGCCGAAGTGCAATAGCTTCATCAGCCTCATTAAGTTCCTTCTTATCCTTCCGGCGCTGACTCGCCTTAGGGATCTCAGCCAATCCTCTTTTCCTGAAGTGTAGTTCCTTTTCCTCGAAGTCCTTCTGCTTAAGATGAACCGTCTCTTTAGCCCGGAGAGCTCTATCTTCTAACTGATGGTTCTGAATCATCAATTTCTGACAGGAATTGTAAACCTCTTGATTCTCAACCCTAAGTTGCTTGACCAAAGCTTCCAACTTCTGATAATCTTCTAAAGGCACCGTTGCTGGAGGCGGAGTTGGTACAAAAAAAGGGATTAGAGCCGTTTGAACCTCCTCCTTTATCCAGGCTTCGAATTCATGGAACATTCGGTCATTGCTCTTGCCTAGACATGTCGTGTCCTTTCTTTTGATCACCTTCCAAGAACCTGTAACTTTCCTGACCAACGGAAGATTGTCTTTCACCGAGAAGTAAAAAGTTTGGAATAACTCGGATTCATCGGGAATCTCTTTGAGCACATACCCTAATTGTCTTCTTAAGAGAATGGGATTATAGTTGATACCTCCTGACACTCCTAACAAAGGCACATTAAGGTAATTCCCACAACCGGTAATGAAACTCTTCCCTTTCAGCCTCAAAGTAAACCACCTAAAATCACTGGCAGACAAAGTACTCAGCTTCTGGGCCCAAGTAGTATTAGGATCAGTAAAACTCTCAGTAGTAGGAAAATGTCTCATGACCCACTTGTAGAATAAGGGAGAACAACATCTAACCAAACCTCCTTGCTTCTTCTCATTATTATAATGCACTGAATAATACAAGTCACCTAGGAGAGTGGGCACCGGATTCTTCAACACAAATAAATGAATAACATTCATGTCCACGAACTTCTCCATGTCAGCAAACAAAACTATCCCATACACAGTCAATGCCAAGATGGCGCAAACCGAATCCCACTGCTTTTTCACGACACATTCTTCAGCTCTTCTGACCAGAAACTCTAAGGGAAAACCAAGTACTTTTGCTTTGGTGGTAAACAGATTTGCAGATACTTCAGATGGGCTCAAATAAAGAGCTTTGGCGATGTCAGCATGGGTTGGTCTTGTCATCTCTGAGTTAAAAGGAATCTGATCCTTGATTGACACTCCCATAATCTCAGCATACTCTTCCAGCAAAGGACCCAACTGAAAGTCATGAAATGTGAAACACCTGAGCCATGGATTGTAATATTGTAACAAAGTGTGAATGACGCTTCTCTGAGAGCTATCCAAGTTGAATACCAAGTCCAGAATATCACCATACTTTTCCTTGAAGTATCCCAAATGACCCGGGGTAATAAGAGACACCATTTGATTGATCAGGTCCATCTTGGTATCAAAGAATTTGTAGTGCACAGTTCTCTTTCTGACGTCTTCCATTCTGAAGCAATGATATGACCAGGAACCGGGAGTAATGCAGACCCTGAGAATAAAAGAAACACAAATGATTAATGATGATATGATGCTTATGCAAAGCAAGGCATGTGATCGGTGAAGTGTCTGTGATGTGCTAATCATATAATCAGGTGTCGGTGCAAGGTCACAATATCCACATGTCACAATAACAATCCCTCTGATCCGGAATCCATATCTTAGAACCAGAAATCCAGATCACAAAACTGCGGAAGTAAGGAGACATAGGGCATCAGAATGGGATTGATAACCCTGTTGATTTGTGAAGTCCTTTGTTGAAACAGACGTTGTTGCTGATTGTTATTGTTGTAAGATCTCTGTTGAGGAAATTGTTGTTGCGGTGGGAAGTGTTTTGGTTGTGGAGGATACTGTTGTTGAGGTGCTGGAGCTGGAATGGTGACAGTAGCTACTGATCTTGGCATGTATTGAGGCATACCTCTTCTTGTATGCACTGAGTTGGTCTCACCTGTCCTGCGAGGTCTTGCGAAATGTTTTCTTGTATTGCTGGAACTAGCACCATTGTCTGAATTTTTGCTCATCTTCAAAAGACTCTCAATTCTCTCTCCAACTATAACTACATCCGCAAAGCTGGTGGACGAGAAAGCAGCAAGTCTGTCAATGTAGGTTCCTTGTAGGGTGTTTATGAACATGTTAGCCATTTCTCTCTCAGACATTGGAGGCTGGACAGCAGCAACAAGCTGTCTCCATCTTTGGGCATATTCCCTGAAGCTTTCTCTTGAAGATTGAGACATACCTATCAGGAGGGTCCTGTTGGGAGCCATGTCCAAGTTATATTGATATTGGCGTATGAAAGCTTCAGCCAAATCCTTCCAGTTTCTGACTGTTGTTCTGGACAGGTGAGAATACCATTCACGGGATGCCTCGGTCAGACTGTCTTCGAAGTAAAACATCCACAACTTTTCGTCCATGGTATAAGCTTTTAGTCTCCCTAAAAAAGATTGTAGGTGAGTACGTGGACAAGAGGTACCATTATATCTCTCAAAGCAAGGAGGCTTGAACTTGTGAGGAATCCTGACTCCTCAACTAAACCCATGTCCATTACATCAAATCCCAAAGATTTTCGGGACTCCAAAGATCTCAGCTTCTCCGCTATTTCGTCCAGACGATGATCATAGGCTTCATCCCCAACACCAATTACTATAAACTGTTCTTCTTGAGGGTCCTCTTGCAAGGCACAACCTCCAGTGTTTCCTTGGGTTTTTCTGATAGCATTTACTTCAGGATTGAGGTGAGGCCCAAACTCTGGCGGATCTGTTCGTGGCTGCCCGTGATCATTGTTACTAGTACCTCCTGTACCTGGATGATTCTCTTCTGGAGTTTTCCGCTCGACTAACTCTCTTAATCTTTCTTGGCTTTGAGCCAACCCAGTCATTACTGCCATGAACTGGTTCATCTGAGCCCTCATCTCAGTTCTCTCATTAGCCATCTGAGTTCTAACGTCAGTCAAATCTTGTTGAACTTGGTCCATCTGTAAGCTCGGAAGGTTGTTCTGGTCGGATACCGGTGAACTCTGTTGATGGGGAAAACGCTCCTACGAGCAATGTTTCATGAAACAACAACAAAGTGAGAAAACAACAACAAAAACACCTACAAAACAAGGAATGATGTTAGTATGCAATGCAGTATGTCTATTTGTCTTCCAAGGGTATCCGATTTGGTTCTTTGGTTTTGACCTTCCAGACCACTAGGAATGAAGATGTTGAAGAGAAATGAAGCCCAAGAGAAAATCTAAGTAATACATAAACCATATATTACAAATGCAAAAGGTACATAGTTTATGATTACAACATGTTCCCTTGGTGGGTCAAAATAAAATTAAATCGAGAAATAGAACAAAATCACCATGAGAAATAAAGTACAATCAAAATAAAATACAAGTCAAAGAAATAAAACATCCAGCCCAAAGTCATCCTCCTTGACTTCCTTCAGGAGAGCATCAGTCACTGGTCCAATTGGATGCTTTGTGATGGTCCTGATTAGAAGGTTCCTGGTGGCAATGGAACTTGTCAACTTCTGGTACTTGTCTTGGTATTTTGATCTCTTCAACCCCGCTCGGAGTTTCAACTCAGAGATTTCCTTCTGTGCTATTAACAAGGCTTCCTGACTCTTCTTCTCATTAGCTTCCAACTACTCAATCTTAGCTTGTGTCTTCTGATCTTCTTGCAAACGAGCTTCAATAATTCTGATCCACCTAGCCTGACTCTCTTCCAAGTAGTGCTCAGCTCTGGTTTTCTGAATCTTAGCTTCTTTGCAAGCATTCTTCAATGCCAACTCCCCTGCTCGGGCTTTTCTGATGAAGTCCTTTGTCTTTTCTATCTTGGTAATATGCTCGATCCAGAGCTTCTCTAACCTCTCAATATCCAGACGACCATCATTCCTTTCCCAAAAGGTCTTCTACAGAGCTTCAGAAAGCTGGGTATTCCTCTCTTTCAGCTTATCAAATTCCTCCAGACTCACTGTAGCTATGGGATCTACTGATGATGGCCCTGACACATCTTCCAGGGTGAATGGCATGCGGGTGATCTGTCCTCTGATGCGAGACCAATCAATGTACTGAGCTGAAGCTATGTTGTTACACTTGCCAAGAATAGCAGTCCCTTTTGTCTGTATGTTATCCCAAGCCCAGGCTGCTTGTCAGATGATGTCATGATTATTCTGAACATCACAGTAAAGGGTCTCTGCTAGATCCTGCTCTCTTGGTGGATGTACTAAGGAATACCCTAGTTGACTTTTGAAAAGCAAAGGATTGTAGTTGATGCAGCCCTTCACTCCAATAAGAGGTACATTGGGATACTGCCCACAACTTGTAATCATGTCCCTGCCTTTGGTGCTCTGAGTACACCACCTGATGTCTTCTGAAGTGAGAGAAATCATTCTTTTAGCCCAATTTCTTGACTGGTGAGGATTCAGGAGAGCTTCTGTCTTTGGCAAGTGTCTCAATAACCAACAATAGAAGAGAGGTGCACAACATCTGACTAGTCTCCCCCTCTGCTTCTCATTTCTCTGATGCACTGAGTAGTAGAAATCTCCTAGCAAGGTAGGAACTGGATTCTTCAGCAAGAAGATATGAATAGCATTCTTGCTTACAAACTTAGGCTCGTCTGCAAACAAGATGATTCCATATATACCAAGAGCCAGGAGAGAACAAACAGTTTCCCACTTCGCTGTTGCAACATGGCTGGTGGCCTGATTGATCAAGAGGTCCAAATGGAGGCCTGGGATTCCAACCTTGGTGTTCATATACTGATCAATGATGGTGCTTTCCAAGTGTAAAGCCTTAGCTATGTCTTAATTTCTAGAAGCAGTCATCTCAGGGTTGAAAGGAATTCCTCTTCTGATAGGGACACCTAACAACATGGGAAAATCTTCCAACAAAGGACCCATCTGAAAGTATGGGAAAGTGAAACATCTGAGAGGAGGGTCATAGAATTGAAGGCAAGTGTGAATCATGCTCCTCTGTGATGCATCCAAGTCCATGATCATGTCCATAATACTACCATAATTTTCCCTGAATAAAGGGACATGATCAGGAGTGATATGTGCCTGAATCTGTCTGATGCCTGCTAGAGAGGGCTCAAAGAAATGGTAAGTGATGTTGCTCTTCCTGGATGATTCCATACTGACAATGGATGCTGATGAAGATAACTGAGGAGAAATACTGATGAAGACAACTGGAGAAGATATCGGCTGAAGAAGATCTCTGAGGAAGATAACACATGAAGATGGCTGAGCAGAAGAACAGTCAAAACCAAACCAAAGAAGATTTGGATACCCTGTAAAACAAATAGACAAATGTTAAATGATGCAAAATGATGTATGCAGAATGATATGCAAGGGTTTGTGATCAGGTGCTGGATTTTCCATTTGCTTTGATAGAGTCCATGAGTGTTCATAAGTCCATATGAAGGCTAGAGAACCAGTAACCAGGTGGGGGACACAAATAAAGAGTCACAAAAGACATCCCAAGTAGAGTCTCCAAGTTGTCGCTCCTCGGACTTACGTCCCGGTGCAAACGCGAACCGTCGGCGAAAGAGAAAGGGTTGAATAGAGTCGCCAGCTAGGCATTTTTATCCTGAAGGAAAGGTAATTCTGCATAAACCTGGAAAGAGATGGATAAGACGGCTGTGAACCAGAGAAACTGAGAAAGGGGGTTGGTTACGACCTAGGAAGGTATTAGCACCCAGATCGTCCGTCGTACTCGACGGGAACCACGCTTATAAGATTGTGTTTAAAAGGGGTGAGTGTATGTGCTATCTGTGTGCAAAAGCTAGGGAGAAAATATAGGTGTTAATGCAAAAGGTGTGGATTTCTTAGGAACTGAGGCTTTAGAAAGAATGCTGGAAATGGGGGGATGACAAAGAGACTTTTGTTCGATAACTGTTAAGTTATGCCTACGTATCCTCTCGTGTAATGAGGAAGTCAGAACACCGTAGTTCGACTCAAAGAGACTGAAAATAAATTGATTGTGAACTGCTTACTTATCTATGCTCAAGTGTATGACTCGTCTGGCTCGAGTGCTAACCGTCTTGCATTAGATGGAAGAAGTGAGTTCTCGTTTATAGTGTTAATATGATGAGAAAAGAATCCCGAAGGAGACGATTATTTTTTGTTTTTGTGATTTCAGTTTTTTATTGTTTTTGGTGTTTTGCATAGGATTATGAGCTTAAGCCTAAATCAAGGGTTGTAAACTCATTATATCCTCCCTGATCAGGGATAATGAGCCTACTTAAGTATGAGATAGGCATCTCAAATTAATTACCATGAAAATGTAGAATTAAGATCATTAACCTACTTGTGATTATTTAGATGTTTTTGGGTTTTTGTTTAGTGTTAAGTAATGAGTTTAATCTCTAATCATAGACTTGTGAACTCATTACACCATCCTAATAGAAGGATGATAGATGAGAACACTTAAGGTGAGGAAGATACCTCAACTTAATCCATGGTTAGGGATTAAATTCATTATATAACAAGCCTTTATTAAATTTATTTTAATTAAAATGGTGAGATTAAGAAGTGGATTTTATGTTTGTAAGACATCATGAGGGGGACTTGTCCATTAAACACTAGGGTTAGTCCCTCTTAACCATAAGGAAGAGATATAACCCTAATATAAGGCCCAAGTTACAAGATAAAGTCTTAGTGATTATTAATGTGTTTTGATTGAAAGGTGTAAACAAATTAAAGGTTTAACACTAAGGCTTAAAGTTATACACCCCATCCTAAGAGAAGGATGCAGGCATAAACCTAATTCAAAGTCCTAAAGTTTTAAGTGTTTAGCCTCTAATTATGAGATGAGAAGAGAGACTCAAAGGTAAAAGACTAAGGGAGACTATATAAAACCCTAAAAGATTATCATGCCTGGATATCCTATGGTTTGTGAGGCTTAAGAAAGATCTTCAGGAAGGCCACCAAGGAAGAAGCAGATGAAAAGAGAAGGAGAGAAAGAATAAGTTACTTACTTCCTGAAGAAGATAAGTAACTTAGGAGAAAAGAAAGGAGCAAGAGAAACACAAGTGAAGCAAGTTCACTCTAAAGACAAATAAAGGATGCAAATGCAAAGAAAGAAAAAGGTGGGAGGTGAAGGCAAATCCACCTCCCAGATAACTTACCAAAAGTACCTGAAAAAATATCAAGTATGAATGCATAAGGAATGAAATGAAAAGAAATAAGAAAAATGAAGGTGCAAAGACTAAAGTCAGAAGTGAATATGAAATATAAATGGCATATGAGATGATTCAAAGTCATACAAGATGCATATGAATGATCATACAAGGATGAGATGCAATGGAAGCATGTTTAGAAGCATGAAACACATGGATGTTCATGAAACAAAATGAATGCAAAGCATGCCAAAATGATGCAACAATGATCAAGCAATGTTTAAAACATGTCCTAAGATGACTAAGATGACATACAAAAGAATGGAATGGCAAGACAAGTTCACAAGTTCATGATATGCAAAGAAGAATGCAAATGAAGATGCAAAATTAGGGTTTTAAGACAACATGAGATGCATATGGCCAAAACAGAAGCATTCGACATGATAAAAAATTGAAATTGAGCTCATACAAACCCTAAACCTATACAAGATCACAACCCAAAGGAGGATGCCAGAAGCCAATCCTAGTGAAAGTTGTGAAATTTCTAAGTCAACTAGGGTTTTTGGATACTTCTAAAGGGAAAATTCAAATCAAATTGAAAATGCAAGATAAAAAATATGAGTTATATAACCTAGAAACTATATGCAATATATGAAACAATGAAAAATAAACAAGTTCAAACTCATCATGGTTAGGCAGAAGTGAATTTTTCAAGTTAGGGTTAAAAAATGTGAAATTTAAGAACCCTAATTCAAAGAAAATTGTGAAAAAGTGATCAAACCTAAAAATAAATTTGTATGGTGAGTTTGAAAATATTTCTAAATGTATTGGAATGCTTCATGAATTTTTTGGTGATTTTTAGAAACCTAAATGCATATTTAATTAATTAAAATCAATTAATTAATTAAATAAAACATTTAAATATTTTAAAAATAATTTTTTAATGTAAAAATTAAAATTAAAAATGTTTTTAGGTTAAGAAAAATATTTGAAACAAAAATGCAGAAAATGAGATTTTTGTAAAATGTTTTGCTATTTTAAAATAAATGTGAAAGGAAATGCAAGAAAAATGAAATAAAATGAAATAAAATGCAAAGTCAAAGGATCTGATGGCTGGGATTTAAAAGGGGGTTGACTGGCACACAGATGAAGGGTTGGGATCAAATCTGCCTAATTAATTATGATTTATTTAATTAATCCAAAATTAAAGTTAATGAGCTAATCTGAGCCACACACGCGCGCGGGAAGGGCAAGATTTAATGGCCTGCATTCAAACCTGGCTAAACCCCAATTAACAAACCCTAATCACTCTCAGGTGACCGGAGCAAGCTCCGGTCATCTTCTCCAGCCAACCCTTCAACCTAACTTCCACCATAGGCCATGAAAACTTGCCAAAACCTCCAGAATGCTTAAGCAAGAATCCAACCCCAAAACAATTTATTTTACATGAATCAAGATAAACAAACAAGAACATGTTTCACGGGCAAACTTTCAGAAGTTAAATACATGCTTAATACTTAACCATTTTGAAAACTAAACACATCACCATGATCAGAGAGACATATAGAATCATTTAAGAACTTAAAATGGAGTTTCTGGAAAACGCTTTGAGATGGCTACCTGAGATGGAGCTTTCTGATTATGAGCCTTTTGACCCTTCCTTTGATGAAAATCAACTCTAATGGACCCCCTGAGGATGTTGTGATGCTTAGAACAAGTTTATGATGGCTGGTTTTGGAGATTCAATTCTGCTAAGGCAGAAATCGTGTTTGTGAATGGGGAGCTTTCATGCCATTTCAATGGTTGGTTTATGTTCTATAGGCTATGTGGAGATGATTGGCGGAGTTTGTTTTGAGGTTTGTTGCTTGTGTGATCAGATTCGAAAGCTTGAAGGTATTTGGGGATTTTTGGCAATCTGAGCTTGTGGGAGGATTTAGGCTTGTGCGTGTTGTGGAATGAGCTCCTTAGGGTTTGCATAAGAGGTCTTGATTGGTCCAGAGAGTTGTTGTGGCTCAGTTTGATTGGTATGGGCCAAGTTGCAAAAATGTCAACATTGTGTACTTGAGGTATGGGAATGGTTCAAAGCTGTTTTTAGGGGTGTCTTGGCCTCACCTGAGTTTGTGGAGGGCCCTAGGATTTAATTTGTGCATCTGGATCACTTGGATGAAGAGATATCATAGGTTTTGCAAGCTTTATGCATTTTTCCCTCTTTGAACATTTTGTGAAAATGAGGCATGGTTTCTTGTGATCCAAGGCACAATTCTGGTCAAAATGCATTGCGTTATGTTGGTATGATGTTTAGAAGTTGATTAGAGGTCATGAAATGGATTGGCAAGTGAATTTGCAAAATTCCCTCTTTGGTGCACACTTGAAAATTATAGGATTTTTGCCAACTTTGAAAGGTCATATCTTGAGTTCTAGGATGAATCAAGACATGTTCTTGTACTTTTTAAAAATGGGAAGACATAATTTACAACTTTCATGCCCAAGGAATTTTCATTTGAATCATTTTTGGTCATGAAAGAATAGGTTGAATATCTTTCCCAAAATGGAAAGTTTCCATTACAAGTCCTTTCCAAAAATAGCAAGTTTGCATTTGTCTCAAAATTCTTCAACTTTGTGAACTTCCAACCACTTCAATGATCAAATAAAGATCATAGAGACTCAAAATGATGATGATGACCCTTTGGTACCCTTGATGGAGGCCTCAGATGCCTTGATTTTGACTTTACATGCTCAAGAAGTTACCCAATGATCAAATGACTTCCACAATGAATTTCTTCATCAAATTTGCTATACATGATCCTTATAACATATTAAGACCATTAGAAACAAGAATGACCAAATTTTTGGGATTAAGGCCTCTGAAACCAAAACCCTAATTTTAGGTCATCTGTTTAGGAACTCTTCAGTGTACCTCTATGCATTTGCCATGCTTTGTGATCCATTAACTTTTATGAACTTTGGGGAGAAAATTATGATCATGGAACACACACGGACCCTCGTGGCTAGCTTCAAGACCATTGGGATGGCTCAGATCACTTCCTGGATTGCTCATATCACAAACCCTAGATGTAGATGAAATGAACTATGTAGTGGGATATGATAGGCTTATGCTAATGCAAAAAATGAAAGATCACAAGCCATGGTGTGAGAAAAAGTGAGGAAAAATTTGGCGTGTTTACACACTCCTACCTCATTCACACTATAAATAAGATCTATCTTTCTCTCATTTTAGACTAAAAAGATCACCCTTAAATTCTCAAAATCTAGCACATTCATTACATATTTTTAAAAGTCAAAATTCTTTTTTTTACTTACACAATACCCATAAACATTCACCATCTTCACCACAACAACAACCTCCATCAAAACACATTCACTTTCTTCTACACAACAAGCCCAACCTTTGCTAGCTTTGAAGTTTGTGAGTATCATTTATCATTTTTTTTAATATTTTAGTTTGTTATCTATTTAAATTATTTAATAAATTCCTTATTAGTTTAAGTTATTAGATTTCCTTTAGTTTCTTCATTTCAAAGTATAGTTTTGTTTAATTTATTTATTAATGTTAGAAGTAAAGTATATATGTGATTAACACTTAAAAATATAAAAAATATTCTTGTGTAGTAAGTTATTTAAATTTAGTTTTTAAGTTTAGTTGTAATTTTGTTTAGTTGTTGATAAACTAAAGATTCAAAAAGATGTGTCTTTGCTTTTCAATTCCGTTTTGATTTTTATTTGGGCCAATGATATAACAAAAGGTCCGATTTAATTCGATTTCAATAAATCGGTAAAATTGCGACCAATATGAGGCCATTTTATTTAATTTATTTTATTTCATAATTTATTTTTTTATTTAGCCTATTTTTTATTTTATATTATTTTTGCATTTTAATATAATATCAAGCTCTAACGACTTCCGATTAATTAATACACTGCACACACGCTTTCTCTTGGGAAAATTACAATGAGACCTTTTATTACCTTGTACGCAATTTATCTTTTCGTATTACTAAGAGCACCCTTAGGGACTAGGATGCAAATTCACATAATCAATTAAAATATTTCTACGCCTACATTTTGCACACACGTAAGTCGGTCACCTATGTGATCGCCATCTGCACGACTTTATGCGTCATAAATTAATTAACGAGGAACTGAACTTCAGAATCTAGCATTTCACGGGTCTTTAATGTACCACACCTGGGCTAGCCCCACGCGTAGTGTTTCATTTACTCCTTCGTTATTAAAAACATTAAACCCTAAAACATCCAATTTACCCTATTCAAATAACGAAGGAACTGGATTCTGGAGTCTAACATTCCACATAATTCTTGAATTAAATCACTCATGGGCTAGCCCCACGCGATGTGGTTAATTATACGAAAGAACTGAACTTAGGAATCTAGCATTCCTCGGGTTCTTGAATTGAATTACTCTTGAGGCTAGCCCTCGGGTTGTAATTCATTCACTCTTTCGTATTCAGAAACTTAACAACTCAATAGATGAGACATGATTCATCTCCATAGGAAAGATATTTCTCCTTTTCCCACAAACAGTCATTTTTCTCAAACAATTTCTATCAAGGAAGAATGTGGCAATCACTTGTTGATCATATATCCAAGTTCGAAGCTTCTTCCGATTTTATTTCTCAAAGAAAGAATGTGGAATTGCTTGACGATCACCGTATCCAAGTTTAAAGCTTCTTTTGATTTCATTCCTCAAATCTTTGTGTTAGAATAAGCAATACATCTCCCTTAAAGATGACAACTTGTCTCTTTCTTTTCAAAGTACAAGTTAAAACTTACCAACAAATACAAATCATTTTTATAATCAATCAGCGAAGGACCTGAACTCGAGTCTAGCACTCCACATAGTTCTTGAATGCAATCACTCCTAGGCTAGCCCCACACGTTGTGGTTCATTCTCCCTTTCGTTTAAAACACCTTAAGTAAAATCAAATATCTTTTCTCTAAATGAACATTGTTTAAATCTTTCTATCTCGCAAACAAGCTAGCACTTCAGCCTCCTATCACGAGCATATAAGCCAACGCTTAGCAGCTGTAACACCCCAAATTTTCCCTTTCCTGCTTAACACCGTCATCATATCATAATCATCATCAGTATCTCATGTCCTTAGCATATTGCATAGAAAAATGAAGCATGGTACTCAGATGTTCCAGCATAAGGCATATGATCAATCATCATGGAAATTCAAAGCTCACAAGGCATGTAATAAGTTTGATATCATGGTCTAGGACCTAAAAAGGGATTGAGGATCAAAACCAGGTCAAAATGGTTGGCGCTGGGTTATTCCTGAGGTTTCCCATCAAAAGGAGGGAAAATTCAAAATTCACTGGCGTTAACCGGTTAACGCTTTGGTTAACCGGTTAACGGCTGCGAATTTTGAATTCCAGCAGCAAATTCAGCATGTGCTTTGGCTCCAAATTTCCAAATTTCTGATTTTTTATTCATTTGAATTAAAGAGAAGGATCTAGAGCATTTATCCAAGCCTAATTCCATTGCTAAATCCTAATCACTTTACCTAACCATATTTTTTGGATCCCAAGCCTAAATTTTGGGCCCTAAACCTAAACCATATTTAATCCATTTCTCTCCAAACCAAGAGGGGACTCTCTCATTTTTTTCATTCTCATTCTGAATTTTCACTCTTCTCTCTCACTTTTCTCTCATTTTCTCTCCCACATTTACCAAATTCACTAAGAGTTCCTCTTTGAAGATCACATAACCTTACCTTAAGGTGTGTAGATCTTGGAACTAGACCTCCATCCATAGCTCCTTTGCATCATTTTTGCTGGTTTAATTGGTGATTCAGATCTGGTTTGGGAATTGGAAGTGCTTTTGGATCCAAAATTCTGCATCAAGACCCTTTGCTTGCATTTATTTTGCATGGAGTGTGAAGCTTAGCACCGAATCTTCAAAGTTCTCCGCGATATCTCTCATTTCCAGATCAAACAACAATTACCAAAGCATACCTCAGCTTTGTAGGTTGGTTTAATTCAGATCTAGCTCTGTTTTAGCTTATTTACATGCTTGTGCTTTAGATCCACCATGTGCTTGTGTATTTGCTTTTGTTGCTTGAATTGATTGGTTGATTTGTAACCGGATCCGTGTGCTAATGTTCATGAGCTTAATGATGTTAATTAATGTGAATTGATCTATTTATTTCATGCATAATTGATTGCTGGTCTGGTGTGTGATTATTTGGATAAGCTGGTTTGAGCTGATTTTCTACAGGATTTGTTTTTGTTTTGACAGTGTTAACCGGTTAACGCTTTGGTTAACCGGTTAACGCACCTATTTTCTGTGTAAATTGTTGCAGGTTTGGACTGGTTAACTGGTTAACGCTTTGGTTAATCGGTTAACATTGATGCAGAGTGCCATATTTGAGTTGTTTTTGGTTTGTTTGATCCCGTTACATGTTTTAATTGCCATGGATCATTGTACGATCATTGAATATGATTGTTTAGGGTGATTTGCTTGCTGTTTGATGCATGCTTCCATGCTCTCGACACGTATGTGATGTGAGCTTTGAGCATGCCATTTCCATGTTTATATTGAAGAACATGTGCTAGATTTTGCTAACATTTCAACTCTTCATCCTTTTCCTTTTCCTTTTCAAGGAGATTTCAGATCATCAAGAATCAAGAGTTTCTAAATTAGGGTTTTCACAGGAAAAGTCAACTGAACTTTGACCAGCCATAACTTTCACATGCTTCATCAAAAATTTTCCATTCAAAGCTCATTTTGAAGGAAATTGAATTCTCTACAACTTTGTGTCTCACAAGCCAAGCCCAAAAATGCTTCATTTGGAAGGTATGAGCCAAGACATTATAGGTCCTTTTAAAAGTCAACAAAAAGTCAACAACTTCCAAAGAGCATAACTTGAGAATGGTAAAAGATATGGACATGAGACCAAAGAGGTTGGTTAGAGGACTCTTTAAGATTTCCAAAATGTCCAAGAACACCTTCATAGCATTAAAATTGAAGGATTTATGCCCTTGCAAAGTTGGGAAATTTTTGGGAGGTTTATGAAGCAAATGGGGTCTTAAAACCATAATTCACCAAATGGGCTGACTTTTTTGTGATCCAATTAGTTCCATGACACCATGCACGAAATTAAATTAATATTTTCATAATTTTCATAATTTTATTTTTATTTATTATGATTTTTTATATTAAAAGTCATTTTAAATTCAAATAAAATATAAAATAATGAAGATTTAAATTGATTTGTCTTCTAGAATGTCATAAAGTATATTTGGACTTGATTGATACAAGAATTATGAAGATCATCCTAAAATAGCAAGCTTAGATCAAGATATTTCAAGTTTTAAAGTCAAATATTTTTCAATCTTTCAAAGTCCAAATATCCAAAGTTTTGTGCAATTTTTGACCTAATTCAATTGTATCATATATATAGAACAGTTAGCAACCTAGGGATCACGAATTGGCAGCCTCCAAAGTCATCTTCAAACTTCACAAAATCCATTCAAAACTCAAATTCGGTTTTCTCATTACAAGGTGATTAAAGGTATTTTAAGGACACATGAAGGATCTTTGGACATCCCTAAACCTATCCCAGCTCTTAAAAACACATGAATCATGCTCATATCCATAACCCGAATGCACATTGTTCATATTTTTATTTTTTTCGATTTGAGTTATTTATGCAATGATAATGAAAACTAACTATTGATTTGTGTTTGTTATGAAGTTTAGAAGCTTTCTGGATGGTTTGATTTGACTTTTACGGACTATAGCCAAATCCACCATTGTTAGGTTTTGAGATTCAAATTTGGGAACTTAGTACTTAGGGCATCTAAATGAGTTCTAAGAACATGGCCGTGATGCATAAGCTTCATGTAATTGATCTGGGTTTCGAATTTGTATTAATATTGTGGTTTGATTGATGTTTCGAAAACATAGGTTTCTGGTTCATGAATGCACAGGTAAATTCGCAGGAAAGGGCATATGAAAATTCGCAGGAAATTTGAATGAGGAAGATGAAGCTGCGCGCCAAAGTCCAGTTTCAAATTCTAACATTATATTTTATTTTATTGTTGCTATATATATTTCAGAAAAGCAAGCTGGCTCAGTTGGTTGGACGCGTACGTAATTGGCTTCAGTACCAGGGTTTGAATCCCAGGTTTTGCGTTTTGTTTTATTTATCACATTTATGATAGGTTGTGTATTTAATAACTTTTGTTCATCTTGTGTTTGCTAGCGCGCGCTAGCCAAGTGGCTGGGTTTTAGACATGGTAAGGGGGAGGTCATGGGTTCAAATCCAGGCCTCCCCATTTTTTTAACCTAATTGTTTTTCTATTTCTTTTTCTTTTCTTGTTCTTTAATTTTAATTAAATATTATATAATGAATTAATAATAATAATATAATATTGTTTTCATAGAATAAAATTGTATATGTTTAAAATCAATATTTTATTTTATAATTTATTTGTATGTCCATATTATTATTCTATATAATTTATTTTGTAAATTTTTAAATTAATATTGTAAATTAAATTATAAACCCTAATTTTTTTTAAAACCCTAATTTATTTTCTAATTACTAAAAACCCTAATTTTCTTTTAAAACTTTAATTTCTCACTTTAATTATTTTTGTATTTAATAAATATTTCTAATTAAAATATTAATCATGTTTATTTTATAATTTAATATATGACTTATTATTATCATCTTTATTATTTTATCTTCATATCAAAAAATTATATAAAACAAATGTTTGTTTAATTTTAATTATCATGTATATATTATTTTGTACTAACCTTTTCTTCTTCTTATTATTGTTTTATCACTAACCATTTTATTTTAATTGTTTATTATATAATTATTATTTAATTTGCTTTTATTATAATGTAATTGTACAAGCCATGTAATAGTTGTAGTATTTTTTATTGTTTATTTATTTATAAATTGCTATGGTTAGTAAATTAGGGAGTGAAAACATGTTTGTACTTTAAAATTAATTTAGATCACTAATTATAAGATAAATATATGAACTTGTACACGCACACACGTAAGTCGATCTTTGATCGCCATCTCATTTCTTAAGGATATCCCTCATGTTGCCTAAATAAAATGGTCAAGTAAGGTGTCTAAAAGTAAAGTCCCTTCTCCATTAATATCATCTTGTCCCTTTACGATTATAAGATCAAGTCCCTTCGAGGTTGCCTTCGTGAATGATCTTGTCCCTTTCGAATAAAAGATGATAAGTCCCTACGAATTGCTAAAGACACCTTACAGTTGCCTAATCACAGATGACCCTTCACATGTCCCATACAACATCCAAGGTAATGACTACCTATTCCTTAATAATAGGGATAGTCTTACTATTGAAAGAACACTTAAGAACAGAAAAGATTCAAATTAGGGTAGGTTTCTCTTAAGTACTTGCTCACTCATTCAAAAACATTTCATAAACACTTCACATTTTCAAACAATTTTCAAAACAAAGTCTTTATATATATCCGTACAAGGATCATTATAAAAGTACTTAAGAAATTTTTTTCACACACTACACTTCTCAAAACAGTTTAAAGTGAGCTAAGTAACTAAGAGCCCATGGATAACCATGGATGTAAAGGGTGCTAACACCTTCTCTTTACATAACCTACCCCCCGAACTCAAAAATCTTTTAAGGTCTTTCCTGTTCTTTTATGCCCTTTCCTTTGGATAAAATAAAAGTCGGTGGCGACTCTTGCTATCCGCAACATTTAACTAAAGTCAGTTCTCCCACCGTGTTACAGTTTCCAACAAAGTTATCTGGAGTATTTTCTGTCAAAATACCAGAACTGGGGCATATTAATGCCTAAACATGGAAACATGAATAGTTACATTGCATGCATATAACGTGTTTGTTGTTTTGCAGGAAGGTTAAGAGACAGTCAACGGTGCACAGATACCCTACATAGGTGAATAGAGAGAGAGCAATGGATCAGATGCAAGCAGATCTGGCTGACTTAAGGACGAGAATGGACAATTTCATGACCCTCATGGCTGGGATGGGTCAAACTCAAGAGCGTTTGTGCGAAATGGTAGAAAACAATCAAGTCAGGAATAATGGGACAGTAGATGGAGGCAATCGCAATGGGGCTGGCGCCCGCCATGTTGAAATCCCTGTGTTGCAACCAAGGGTCACTATTGTCAATGATGGAGTGAATAATCTGCAGATGGATGGGCAGGATGAACAATTCACTTTGCTGGATGAGGCAGAAGGACAAGGGGTTAACATGAATAGAAGGTTCAAAGAAATGGCTGAGCAGATTCGTGCTATTCAGTCTCAGAGTTCTCTAGGGTTTGACATCACTGATTTGGGCTTGGTGCCAGGGGTGAGGATTCCCTACAAGTTCAAGGTCCCTACTTTTGATAAGTACAATGGTATGGTTGCCCGAAAACTCATCTCCAGTCTTTTGTGGGAAGGATTGTTGCGCATACAGATGATGAGAAGCTGTGGATGTATTACTTCCAGGATAGTCTTGTAGGAGCTTCTTTGGAATGGCACATGAAGCTGAGCAGAGTCAATATTCGAAGCTGGACGGATCTAGCTGAGGCATTTGAGAAGCAGTACTAGTATAATTTGGATATGGCTCCAAATCGTACCCAGTTGCAGACAATGTCTCAGAGTGCTAAAGAAGGGTTCAAAGAGTACGCCCAGAGGTGGCGTCAGCTTGCTGCTCGTGTGCAACCTCCCTTGTTGGAAAATGAAATGGCAGACATGTTTATGGGAACGCTGCAAGGGGTGTTTATTGAGAGACTGCCGTCATGTTCAGCGACAAAGTTTAATGACATCGCGATAGCTGGAGAAAGGGTTGAAACTCTGCTGAAAATGGGGAAGATTCAAGACACTGGTGCAAGTAGCTCAAGTGGTGTGAGAAAGGCTTTCAATGGAACTCCAAGAAGAAGGGAGGGAGAAACTAATGCTTTGTACGGTCGAGGTCAGGGTCGCGGATACAAAGGACCTTACGAGCAGGTGGCAGCTGTCACCATCCCCACGGGTCATGTACAACAACAACAGCAACAACAGTAACAGTCGCAGCATAATAACTATCAGCAAAGACCATATCAACAGAGACAAGCTCGTCCAGCTAACAGGGTGCTTGAGGCTATCCCAATGACATACACGACACTGCTCCAGAGATTGTTGGACTTGAATTTGGTTCAGTTGAGGACATTAGCACCACCTCCACCTGGAGAGCATCCAGTGGGGTATGATGCTAATGCAAGATGCGCATTTCATTAAGGAGCTCCTGGGCACTCAACGGAGAAGTGCAGGGCATTGCATCATAAAGTCTGGGACTTGATTGATTCAAAAGCAATTAACTTTGCACCGCCCCCAAATGTTACATCAAACCCCATTCCAAATCATGGAGGGGCCAGGATAAACGTTATTGACGATGGTGAGAGGTTAAACTTAATATTGGACGTGAGTAAAGTGAAGACTTCATTGCTAGTCGTGAAAGACAGATTGTTGAAAGGGCATGTTTTTCCAGGTTGTGATTTTGACTGTGAGAGTTGTTCGATTTCCGTTAATGGTTGTGGGGATTTGAAAGCGGGATTGCAATGCTTGATCAATGAGGGGTCTTTACAATTCGACAGGGTTGACAATAGAAATGATTGCGTGTCTACCATAACAATTTATTTTGATCCTGCTGAAGTTCCTGCTGGGAGAGAGTCGGTGACCATCTATGTTCCCGAAGTGAGTCCAGTGACCATTACTGTTCCGGGACCAGTTCCTTATGCTGATGACAAGGCCATCCCTTTGCATTATGGATCGGATGTGTACGTAGAAGGCCAGAAGGTAGAGAGTCAAATAGTGACAATTGACCCGACTGTTGTGAATGTCGGAGGAGTTAGGGGATTTACACGAAGTGGGCGGCTCTTTGCTCCTCAAGCTCTTAGAGGTGATCCTGAAGCTGAAGCTGCTATAAAGGCTAAGGGTAAACAGATAGAAACTGAAGAGGTGACAACTCCTACTGCCGGTCAGGGCACTTTTGAAAAGGAAGTCGAGGAGTTCTTGAGAATAATTAAGAAAAGCAACTATAAGGTGGTTGAACAGCTGAATCAGACCCCGTCCAAGATATCCATTTTGTCGTTGCTGATGTGTTCTCAAGCTCACCGAGAAGCTTTGCTAAACGTTTTGCAAATGGCGTATGTACCACAAGAGATAACAGTCAACCAGTTGGAGGCCGTGGTAGGCAGTGTGAACGCCAGCCATGGGTTGGGATTCACAGATAGAGATCTCACTCCGGAGGGACGCAATCACAATAAAGCCTTACACATCACCATGGAGTGTAAGGGTGTTGTTCTATCACACGTCCTGGTAAATGCAGGCTCTTCTCTCAATGTGCTCCCTAAGATGGCCTTGATGAAGCTGAACGCCAATGGCGTTGTTCTGCGACCTAGTGATTTGATTGTGAAAGCCTTTGATGGGTCCCGAAGATCTGTGTTTGGGGAGGTGGAGCTACCTGTAAAGATTGGGTCTCAGGTGTTCAAGTGTACTTTCTATGTTATGGATATTCAACCCGCTTATAGCTGTTTGCTGGGACGTCCTTGGATTCACTCTGCTGGTGCAGTAACATCCACGTTGCATCAGAAGTTGAAGTATGTGGAAGACGGCCAAGTTGTTACTGTATGCGGAGAAGAGGATATTTTCGTGAGCCATCTGTCAACCTTCAATTATGTAGAAATGGACGGGGAGATCCATGAGACACTTTGCCAAGCTTTTGAGACGGTCAGTGTCAGTAATTTGTCTCCGGCAATTCAGAGCAGTGAGAAGGAAGGGACGCCTATCTACTCCTACAAGCAAGCTAAGGAGGTAGTTTAATCCGGAAATGCCCAGGGCTGGGGCAAGCTGCTGGAAATGGAAAAGAAAGATCACAAGTTCAGTCTCGGATATCAACCTGGTCATTCCAGCTGGTCTCATGGAAGTAAGCCCATAGCATTCACAAGTGCTGGAATGCTAGACTACAACAATGTTTGTGTAACAGATGCAGATGGGGATAGTGACTGTGACTTGGATAACTGGATTCACCCATGCGTACTTGGGGAGGAGTTGCGGAACTGGTCTGCTGAAGATTTTGTTCAAGTTACTTGGCAGTCAAAGTAATTTTCTTTGTTTCCATTTTTATCATACTGCATGTCAAATCATGCACTATGCCCAAGGTGCACGGATCCATCTGTAGGGCCACCATGTTTTTAATGCATTTACTTTTTCCATGAAATAAATGACATTTTTCAAGCAAATTGCATTCTCTTTCTTTCGCTTTTAAATTTTTCACAAAAAACAAATAAAATGGCAATGTTTTTCTTTCTAGTGTTTTTATGCGTTTGTGTCTCCTTTGGAAAAAAAACCCCGATTCTGAAATAAGCACATCACTTGTGCAGTGTTGATCATTCAGATTCCTGTGACAACGTTCCTACTATGACTATGCATGACTTCGACAATCCTATCTACCAAGCTGAGGAAGGGGTCGAGGAAGACTGTGAACTCCCGGAAGAATTGGTCAGGTTGTTGAAACAAGAGGAAAGGGTCATTCAACCTCATCAGAAAGAAATAGAGATAGTCAACATCAGATCTGA
Source organism: Lathyrus aphaca (assembly GCA_963966055.1). Lineage (NCBI taxonomy): Eukaryota > Viridiplantae > Streptophyta > Magnoliopsida > Fabales > Fabaceae > Lathyrus > Lathyrus aphaca. The sequence continues at coordinate 104,627,361 of OZ014523.1, read as the reverse complement.
AGATGTAAAGAAAGAGATAAAGATTGGGGTCAGTATGCAGGCCGAGGTAAAGAAGGAATTGATTGGTATGCTACGTGAATATGTGGATATCTTCGCCTGGTCGTATCAGGATATGCCAGGGTTGGATACTGACATCGTTGTGCACAAGCTGCCACTAAAGGAAGATTGTCCTCCCGTGAAACAAAAGCTGAGAAGAACTAGCCCTGATATCGCTATGAAGATCAAGGAGGAAGTTCAAAAGCAGTGGGATGCCGGGTTCCTTGCTGTAAATAGTTACCCACCTTGGGTAGGTAACATTGTGCCTGTACCAAAGAAAGATGGCAAGGTCCGAATGTGCGTTGATTATCTGGATCTAAACAGAGCAAGTCCAAAGGATGACTTTCCATTACCTCACATTGATGTGCTGGTGGATAACACCGCTTAGTTCTCGGTATTTTCTTTCATTGATGGCTTCTCCGGGTATAATCAGATCAAGATGGCACCGAAAGACATGGAGAAAACGACGTTCATTACCCCGTGGGGTACATTCTGTTACAAGGTTATGCCCTTTGGATTGAAGAATGCCGAGGAAACGTATCAACGGGCTATGGTAACTTTGTTCCACGACATGATACACAAGGAAATTGAATGTTATGTAGATGACATGATTGCCAAGTCCCGGGACGAAGAAGAGCATTTGGTAAATCTCAAAAAGTTGTTTGATAGATTGATAAAGTAGAGATTGAGGTTGAATCCAAACAAGTGCACTTTCGAAGTGCGGTCTGGTAAATTGATGGGTTTCATTGTTAGTCAGAGGGGGATCGAGGTAGATCCTGCAAAAGTAAAAGAAATACAAGATATGCCTGCACCGAAAACAGAAAAGGAAGTGCGTGGGTTTTTAGGGAGATTGAACTACATTTCGCGGTTTATATCTCATCTAACTGCCACATGCAAGCCAATATTTAAATTGTTAAGAAAAGAACAAACGGTCAGGTGGAATGAGGAATGTCAAAGAGCCTTTGAAAAGATAAAAGAATATTTGCAGGAGCCTCCGATTCTAATGCCTCCAGTTCCAGGACGGCCGCTTATCATGTACTTGACTGTGTTAGAAGGGTCGATGGGGTGTGTTCTAGGCCAACATGGCGAGTCTGGTCGAAAAGAGCATGCTATTTACTACCTTAGCAAAAAGTTTACCAATTGTGAATCCCGCTACTCTTTGCTCGAGAAAACTTGCAGCGCTTTGGTTTGGGCTGCTCGCCGACTGAGGCAGTACATGTTGACTCATACCACATTGCTAATCTAAAAAATGGACCCTGTCAAGTATATTTTCGAGAAACCAACATTAACCGGAAGGGTTGCAAGGTGGCAAATGATCTTATCAGAGTACGACATACACTATACTTCCCAGAAAGCCATCAAAGGAAGTGTATTGTCAGATTATCTTGCACATCAACCGCTCGAAGACGACTATCAACCAATGAAGTTTGATTTCCCTGATGAGGACATCATGTACCTCAAAGCAAGAGATTGCGAGGAACCACTTCCGGAGGAGGGGCCAGACCCTGAATCCAAATGGAAGTTGATGTTTGATGGGGAAGTCAATATTCATCGGACGTTGAGTTGGTGTTGTTCTTATCACTCCCGAAGGTGTTCACGTTCCCTTCGCTGCCAGAATTACTTTTGGCTGCACCAACAATGAAGCGGAATACGAGGCGTGCATAATGGGAATAGAGGAGGTTATTAATCTTCGGATTAAGACTCTCGATATACTCGGAGATTCAGCCCTCGTTATCAATCAGATTACCGGAAAGTGGTATACACATCAAGAACACTTAATTCCTTATAGGGATTACGCCAGAAGACTGTTGACGTTCTTCACAATGGTTAAGCTTCAATATATACCACGAGATGAGAATCAATTTGCCGATGCATTGGCTACTCTTTCTTCGTCCATCAAAGTCTTGTGTTGGAACTATGTGCTCAGGATTGACATTTCCAAGCTTGACACACCAGCTTATACTTTCTCTGTAGATGCAGTGTCTGATGAGAAACCTTGGTATTTTGATATCATGCTCTTCCTGGAAAAACAAGAATACCCAGTTGGGGCATCATCCAATGACAAGAAGACCTTGAGATGACTTGCTGCTAGCTTCTTCTTGAATACATATTGGGTTTTGTATAAGAGGAACTTTGACATGGTTTTGCTCATATGCGTGGATAGACACGAAGAAGGCCTGTTAATGCAAGAAGTCCACGAGGGATCTTTCGGTACTCATGCAGGAGGACATGCTATGGCTAAGAAGTTGCTGAGATCAGGGTACTATTGGCTAACAATGGATGCAGACTGTTGTTCGTATGCCCATAAGTGCCACAAGTGCCAAATATATGCAGATAAGGTGCATGTTCCTCCAAGCCCGCTCAATGTCATGCTATCTCCTTGGCCCTTTTCTATGTGGGGCATTGACATGATCGGGAAGATAGAGCCTACTACTTCAAATAGTCATCGTTTCATCTTTGTTGCGATTGATTACTTCACCAAATGGGTTGAAGTAGCATCTTATGCCAATGTCACTCGTCAAGTGGTAGCCAGATTTCTGAAAAGGGACATCATTTGCAGATACGGAGTGCCCGAGCGGATCATTACCGATAATGGTTCCAAATTAAACAACAATATGATGGCAGAACTGTGTCGGGACTTCAATATTCAACATCACAATTCTTCTCCTTACCGGCCAAAGATGAATGGCGCGGTAGAGGCAGCTAACAAGAATATTAAGAAGATTATGCAGAAGATGGTTGTCACTTACAAGGATTGGCATGCGATGTTACCATTCGTACTACATGGGTACCGAACATCAGTCAGGACGTCAACCGGGGCAACTCCTTTCTCCTTAGTGTATGGCATGGAGGCAGTCTTGCCTATTGAGGTAGAAATTCCTTCATTGCGTGTGATGATGGACGTGAAGCTTGATGAGGCTGAGTGGGTACGTGCCCGATACAATCAGTTGTGCCTAATTGAGGAAAAAAGATTAGTGGTTATCTGTCATGGTCAGCTTTATCAGAGGAGAATGAAGCGAGCATTCGACCAACGAGTACGTACTCGAGAGTATCATGTAGGCAAGCTTATGCTCAAGAGGATCATTCCTCCAAACTATGAAGGCCCATTCATAGTAAAGAAAGTTTTCTCAGGTGGGGCGTTGATGCTCACTACTATGGATGGAGAAGATTTCCAGTCTCCTGTTAACTCGGACGCAGTTAAAAAATACTTTGCATAAAAAGACCCGCTGGACACAAAAACAAAATTAAATTCCAGGCAAGAAAAGGGCATCCCGGTGAGCTAAAAATAGAATAATAAGCTCGGGCAAAAGCTAGGGAAATAAATGAAAATATGGACACCCGCTGATTTGAAAAGCCACATCGGACAGCTCAAGCAAAAAAGGGTATCCCGGTGGATTGAAAACCCGAAGGGGCGATCCACGCAAAACAAGGGAATAAAAGAACAACCGCGGTCCGAATAATCTTAACCAAATCACCATTTCATGCAGTCTGACAATATCAGAAGGATATGAATCAGTCCCTTCATCTTCTTCAAAAAGCAAAGGAAAGAATATAAGTATTGAAGACATGCTGGTCATAGCAAGAAGGAAACTCATTGGAATGCCGTGTGCATTGCCATTAGGATAGTTTCTTTTCTCAATTTTATGGGAGCTACCTCTTTCCAGGTAGTTGCTTCCTGATGTAAAACTTTGCCTATTCAGAGGCCATTCAATGAATAAATATTCATTCAATAACTGTGTTGTGTTTGTCTACTTTGCAAAATTGTCTTGAATTTTTGGTAAAAAAGAGCATTGCATATGAAACATGTTGATTTTTCTGAATTTTTTTTAACATTGTAGGGAAACAGTTAAAATTATCTTAGGGTGTCGGGTGACAATGGATGAACAGATCATACCATGCAAATCCCCGGGACACCTGTGTGTATACTGTTGTTGCAGGTTTTGCAGGTCGATGTTGTATTTCCCCAAGCAGAGAGTGTTCCCTAGCAGAGCTATGGAAATTGGAACCTTTAGAAGAACTTCAAACCTAATCAAAGAGGTGTTCTCCCCGAGCGGTGTTTGTTCTTCGCAAGAAAGACATGGTTATCCCCAGTAGAGTTCAGATGGAACCGTACCCCAGCTGAGCTAGAGCAAGTGGAATCCTCAGTGGAGTTTCAAACCCAAGGTTTGTCCCCAATCAGAGTCTTTATGTCAGAATGGGCTATTCCCAGCAGGCAGCTGAATGCCTAATTCTCCACAGAGTTGTAGCTGCCAGAACTCTTTCATTAGCAAAAGTCGTTCGACCATGTATTCCACAGATGGGTCGGGAGTTCGTCTTTTCCTCGCAGAGTTTCATGTTTGGAAGTTGCAACCATCATTGAAGTACCCCTCAGTGAGTCACCAGCGAGTCCACCAAATTATTTTTGGCCAATGGGACAAAGTAATGCAGACATTGGGTCACATTTCTTTCCTCAATCAAGTATCGCCAGGATATCTTGGAAAGTTTCCCCATCATAATTCCAAGGCTAATTGAAGAGATTTCATCCCCAAGCGGATCTTTTTTCCACAAGTGAAGTCCTCCCCAGCGAGTAGATGTGCGCCCGATTTCTCTACAGAGTTGAAATTTTCAGAATTCTCTCCCCAGCCGGAGTCTTGACCAAGCCTTTTCCTCAGCCGAGTCTGAGGATGGTCATTTCCCCACAGAGTTCATGTTTGAGATTCACTCCCGTCATTGGAGTATTCCCCAGAGAAGTTGCCAATTTATTTTTTGGATATGGTGATGATGAAAACCGTCATTCATCTCCCCAGTCAGAGTTAGGCATCATCAAAGCCTCTTAACCTGGTTCTCCTCTGCAGAATCGTGATTTTTTCTGTGTCCAATCAGGGCATTTCACCTTTTGCTCTTCCGCATCCCTAGCACTCGTCTGTGTTTGATGTTTGTTGATGCTCGTCTGCATCCCCCTTACATTCGTCGGTGTTTGATATTCATTCGATGCTCGTATGCTTTCCCCAGCAGTCGCCTGTGTGTGGTAGATGTTGTTGCTCGTCTGCACTCCTCGGCATGCGTCTGTGCTCGCCTTTTGCTCGTCCGCATCGCCCCAACACTCGTATGTGTTCACACTTTGTTGTTGCTCGTCTGCACTCCTTAACACTTGTATGTGTTTGCAATCCGTTTGATGTTCGTCTGCATTCCCAGCACTCACTTGTTTGTGAAATATTCTTCGTCCGATTCTCCCCGGCAGAGTTGTGTTTCTTACTGGGCATTCGTTGCTCGTATGTTTTCCCCAACACTCGTCTGTGTTTGATATCTGCTTGTTGCTCGTCTGCATCCCCTCACACTCGTCTGTGTTAGCTTGTATCCATATGTACTTTTTTCATAATCATTCTAATGCTCGTCTGTAATGGATCTTTGGTACTCATCTGTATTGCTACTCCAAATGCTCGTCTGTATTGGATATATGATGCTCGTCTGTATTGCTACTCCAAATGATCGTCTGTATTGGATCTTTGGTACTCGTTTGTATTGCTACTCCAAATGCTCGTCTGTATTGGATCTTTGGTACTCGTCTATATTGTTACTCCAAATGCTCGTCTGTATTGGATCTCTGATGCTCGTCTGTATTGCTTCTCTAAATGCTCGTCTGTATTGGATCTTTGGTGCTCGTTTGTATTGCTACTCCAAATGCTCTTTTGTATTGGATCTTTGGTACTCATCTATATTGCTACTCCAAATGCTCGTCTGTATTAGATCTCTGGTATTCGTCTGTATCAGTGGCTGATATTCGTCTATATCATCGCCTGAAGCGCTCGTTTGTGTTTCTTAGATATTCGTCTGATATTCGTTTGTATCATTGACTTATGGCGCTCGTCTGTGTTCTCTTGATGATCATCCAATACTCGTCTGTGTTGAAGAGGTTTGAAGTCCTGACATTGGGATTAAACGTCAAAATGGTTACCGGTCCTGGTGTAACAGGTTTATCCGAAGGAGGTTTGTCTATCTCAAGTACCACTTATCTACGCAAGATTTGTGAAGGGGGCTCGTATGTCCAGCACCTGGAGTAACAATTTTTCTCAAAGAGGGCTCGTCTGTCTTAGACCATATGTCTATAGATAACATACGAGGAGGGTGCGTCTATCCTGATTATGCATGTCTATCCCACAGACTTAAGCGCATCGCCGGTCCTGGCGTAGCAGGTTTATCCGAAGGAGGTTCGTCTGTCTCAGATCATATATTGCAAAATGTATGAGGGCTCGTATGTCCAGTCCCTGGCGTAATAGGTTAGTTTGAAGAGGGCTCGTATGTCCAGCACCTAGCGTAACAGGTTTGTTTGAGGAAGACTCGTCTGTCTAAGTTTTTCAGTTCCCGAAACAATTCAGGTTGGAAGGTGCTCGTCTGCTTTGTCCCTGCTTCAGTAGCCAAAGCGTCATTTGGTTGGGTTTATTTCCCATTGCTTTCATTCTCAAGCAGAGTGCAAATTTCCGGTCTTCTTGGTATTCAATCACAGTTCATCTTGAACGGTCGATAGTCGTGCTACCGTCCTTTTCAGATTAACAGTTGCTTGAATAGGGGCAGCTGTAACACCCCAAATTTTCCATCTCCTGTTTAGCATCATTGTCATATCATAATCATCATCAGTATGTCATGTCTTTAGCATATTGCATAGAAAAATGAAGCATAGTACTCGCATGTTCCAGCATAAGGCATATGATCAATCATCAGGGAAATTCAAAGCTCACAAGGCATGTTACAAGTTTGATATCATGGTCAAGGACCTAAAAAGGGATTGAGGATCAAAATCAGTTCAAAACGGTTGGCGCTGGGTTATTCCTGAGGTTTCCCACCAAAAGGAGGGAAAATTCAAAATTCACTGGCGTTAACCGGTTAACGCTTTGGTTAACCGGTTAACGGCTGCGAATTTTGAATTCCAGCAGCAAATTCAGCATGTGCTTTGGCTCCAAATTTCCAATTTTCTGATTTTTTATTCATTTGAATTAAAGAGAAGGATCTAGAGCATTTATCCAAGCCTAATTCCATTTCTAAATCCTAATCACTTTACCAAACCATATTTTTTGGATCCCAAGCTTAAATTTTGGGCCCAAAACCTAAACCATATTTAATCCATTTCTCTCCGAACCAAGAGGGGACTCTCTCATTTTTTTCATTCTCATTCTGAATTTTCACTCTTCTCTCTCACATTTCTCTCATTTTCTCTCCCACATTTTCCAAATTCACTAAGAGTTCCTCTTTGAAGATCACATAACCTTGCCTTAAGGTGTGTAGATCTTGGAACTAGACCTCCATCCATAGCTCCTTTGCATCATTTTTGCTGGTTTAATTGGTGATTCAGATCTGGTTTGGGAATTGGAAGTGCTTTTGGATCCAAAATTCTGCATCAAGACCCTTTGCTTGCATTTATTTTGCATGGAGTGTGAAGCTTAGCACCGGATCTTCAAAGTTCTCCGCGAGATCTCTCATTTCCAGATCAAACAACAATTACCAAAGCATACCTCAGCTTTGGAGGTTGGTTTAATTCAGATCTAGCTCTGTTTTAGCTTATTTACATGCTTGTGCTTTAGATCCACTATGTGCTTGTGTAATTGCTTGTGTTGCTTGAAATGATTGGTTGATTTGTAACCGGATTTGTGTGCTAATGTTCATGAGCATAATGATGTTAATTAATGTGAATTGATCCATTTATTTCATGCATAAATGATTGCTGGTCTGGTGTGTGATTATTTGGATAAGCTGGTTTGAGCTGATTTTCTGCAGGATTTATTGCTGTTTTGACAGTGTTAACTGTCGCTCCCACCCAATGACACCTGGTCAGAAGGGGTACAGACGCGAACGGTCGGCGAAAGGAGAGAGACATGAATAGAGTCTCCAGCTAGGCATTTTTATCCCGAAGGAAAGGTAATGCTGCATAAACCTAAGAAAAGATGGATAAGACGGTCGCGAACCAGAGAGACTGAGAAAGGGGGTTGGTTACAACCTGGGAAGGTATTAGCACCCAGATTTTCCGTCGTACTCGACGGGATCCACGCTTAAAAGATTTGTGTTCAAAAGGGGTAGTGTCAGTGTTATTTGTGTGCAAAAGCTGGAAAAGAATGCAAGTGTCAGTGTAAAAGAAAGGTGAAATGAAGTAAGAGAGTGTCAGTGTAAGGAAAGAATGAAATGCTCAAGATTATGAGGCTAAAAGAATAATACTGGAATATGGGGAATATACAGAGACTTTTGTTCGATAACAGTTAAGTTATGCCTACGTATCCTCTCGTGCAATGAGGAAGTCAGAACACCGTAGTTCGACTCAAAGAGACTGAAAGGTAAATTGACTTGTAAACTGCTTGCTTGCCTATGCTCAAGTGTATGACCTGTCTGTCTCAGCTGCTAACTGTCTTGCATTAGACGGAAGAAGCGAGTTCTCGTTTGTGAGTGAAGATGATAAGAAAAGAATCTCGGAGGAGACGATTATTATTTGTTTTTTATGTTTTCAATCTTTTATTGCTTTTTGGAGTTTGTCATAGGAAAATGAGCTTAAGTCTAAACCAAAGGTTAGTAAACTCATCACATCCTCCCTCTGATTAGGGGTAATGAGAATACCTTAAGTATGAAGTAAGCACCTCACATTTAATCACCATGATGTAGGATTAAGATCATTAACCTACTTGTAATTATTTAGATGTTTTTGTTGTTTTTGTTTAGTGTTAAGTAATGAGTTTAAGCCATAATCGGGGATTTAATGGACCCATTACACCATCCTAATAGAAGGATAATAGATGAGAACATTTAAGCTGAGAAAGACTTCTCAACTTAATCCATGATTAGGGATTAACCTCATGACAAACAAAGCCTTTATTAACTGGATTTTAGTTAATGATAAGATGAAGAAGTGATTTTTATGGTTTGTAAGACAACTTGAGGAGGACTTGTCCATTAACACTAGGGTTAGTCCTTCTTAACCAGTTAAGGAAGAATTAGAACCCTAATGCAAGGCCCAAGTTACAAGCTTGATGTCTTAGTGATTATTAGGTGAATTGATTAAAGGATTTAAACACATTAAGGGTTTAACACTTAGGATTAAAGTTATACACTCCATCCTAATAGAAGGATGCAGACATAAGCTTAATCACAAAGCCTTAAAACCTTTAGGGTTTAGTCCTGGATTATGGGGTGAGAAGAGAAGACTCAAGAGATGACACAAAGGTAAAACTAATGGGGGGACTAATAAAACCCTAATTATGATCATGCTTGGGTGTTCCTAGGGTTTATGAGGTTTGCAAGAAGATCTTCAAGAGAAAAGCCACCAAGGAAGAAGCAGATGAAGGAAGCAGGAGAAGCAAGTTAACTTACTTCATTTAAGAAGGTAAGTTGCTTGAAGAAAGAAAGTGAGAAGGAGACATGAATGAGCAAGCTCACTCTAATACACAAATAAAATGCAACAATTAATGCATAAGGGAGATGAGAAAAGATTATGAGAAGTGAAGGCAAATTCACTTCTCAATGACTTACCACCTGAAAAGTTAGTAACAAAAGGTGAAATGAAGTGAAAATGAGATGAATGCAATGATTCAAACCAAAACCAGAAGCATAAACATGATGTTAATGATGCTAAGAGATGATGCAAATACATGTCAAGAGTTGTGGATGATCATACAAGGATGAAGATGCAAATGAAGCATGCTTTGAACCATAGAAAGTTCATGAAAGTTTATGAAATGGAATGAATGCATAACATGGTAAATGAATGATGCAATGATCAATCATGATTCTAATATGTCCTAAGATGTCTTAGAAGTTATATGGATGCACAAAATGTCATGGCAAGTCATTGGATGAAAGCAAATGAAAGATGGATGCAAAGGAAGGCACAAATTAGGGTTTATGATCAACACACAAAGTAAAATTCAAAATCAGAAGCAAATGACATGACAAAAAATTGAAAATGGGATCAAAGGAACCCTAACCCTACACAAGTTCACTGCCCAAAGGAGGGAATCCAATTCTTAACCTAGTGCAAGCTATGAATTTCCTAAGTCAACTAGGGTTTTAAGGTACCTCATCATGAAAAATGCCAAACAAATTGAAAATGGAAGATCAATTCAAACCAAATTTATCCTATGAACTACATGCCTTGAAGGATGCAATGCAAGAAGAACCATCATCAAACTCTCAATGGTTAGGCAGAATGGATTTTTCAAAGTTTGAACAAAAATATTACCTTAAAATGAATTTAATTCCAAAGAAAATGATCAAAATGCATCAATAACCAAAAAGAAATTTGTTTTGAGAGTTGGATAATGTTTCTAAATCTTTTTAAATGCAATGTGAATTTTTTGGTGATTTTTAAATACCTAAATGTATTTTTAATTAATTAATTTTCATTAACTAATTAGAAATAAACATATAAATGATTTAAAAATGATTTTTAATGAAAAAAATAAAAATAAAAATATTTTTGGGTTCTGAAAAACAATGAAATGTTTGACAAAAATTTTCAGAATTTTTAAATGTATTTTGCTATTTTAAATAATTCGTAAAAGATAAATCAAATTAAAATTAAATAAAAATTGAATTTATGAGAAGTATGCAAATCCACTGGCTGAGATTCAAAGAGAAAAGGAGGGAATTGACCCGCGCCATATCCAATGGCTGACATTCAAACTGACTGGATTTATTTAAACTTAATTAATTAATCTAATTAATTAGGATTAGGGTTTTAATGAATGATCTGGGCCCTTCAAACGCGCAGGAGTCAACGCCAGTCAAACAAATCCATGGTCCAAATTCAAACTGAGCCCTAAACGTGATTAATGAGCTAATGACTTTCAGGTGGCCGGAAATGACCTCCGGTCATCTTCTCCGGCCACAACCCTCCCTGAAAATTGCTAACTTCTTCCCTAGGTCATTAAAATCCAATTTCTCTGCCCAGAAATGATCCCCATGCATCATACATCAAGAATCAACAAACAAACAACATTTAAAACACATCAACAATGAGAATCGAATCAAAACAGTTTTAGGTCAAAAAGTTTCAGAACACGAATACATACTCATTTCTCAACCATTTTCAAAATAGAACATATCACCATGATCAGTGAAGCATAAAGAATCATTTGGCAACTTAAAAACAAGTTTCCGGAAAAAATGTTCTTGAGCTCACCTGAACTGAAGCTTTGATCTTTGGAACTTTCTGGCTGCCTCCTTGATCCAAAACGCCTCTAATGAACCTCCTAAGAAGCTTGCAGTGCTTGTTTGGAATTTCTTTTGGCTGGTTTGAGAGATTGATAGAGTTCTGTTCAGGAGGGGTGAGAAATCGTATTTCTGCTTGGGGTGGTTTCAGGGACAAATGAGGATTGGGAAATGATCAGAGGAACATGGTGAGTGGTTTTGTGAAGTTTGTTTTGATGTTTGATGCTTGTGTGATGAGTTTCGAAGGAAAGTGCATAAGAGGTCAGTTTTGGGAACTATGGCTTGTGGGATGTTTCAGGCTGTGTTGTGTTATGTGCTGAGTCTCTTTTGGTACACATATCAATCCTTGATAGGTCAGAGAGTTGTATTGGAGCAGTGTGATTGGTATGGAGCAAAATGCATAAAGTCAACTTTTTGTGTAAGAGAGGTATGGGCCATTTCAGTCAAGGTACAAGGCATGGCTTGGCTGCAGCTTGAATCAAGGTGAACCATGGAAATGAATTTGAGGCAATGCAGCAAGTGGATTAGGGGTTGTGTGAGTTTTTGCAATTTTCATAATGTTTGGCCCTTTTGAAGTTTCTTAATGCACAAGTCATGAAAATGGACAATTCTTTGGTGAATTATGGTTTTTAGGTCATGGTTCATGTTTGTGCAAAGGTTAGAAGTCACATTGAAGTCACATAAAGGCTTGGCATGAGGTTTTGCAATTTTGCATCTTTGGTACAAAAGTGAAAATTATGTGATTTTGTCCAACTTTGGCAAGCCATAACTTTTGATCCAAAATGAATTAGAATGAGTTCTTGTACTTTTTGAAAAGGGAATGATCCAATCTACAACTTTCATTACCAAAGTTTTCTCATTTGAAGCATTTTTGAATCAATTTGAGGAAGTTGAAAAACTTTCCCAAAATGGCAAGTTTTCAATACAAGTCACTTTCCCAAAAAGGCAACTTTGCAAATGGCTTGAAATTCTTCAATTTTGTGAACTTCTAACATCTTTTATGATCAAATAAAGATCATACACATTCAAAATGATGGAGAATGCCCTTTGGTTGGGTCATTGGGGGCCTCAGATGCCCTGATTTTGCACTGACTTGCTCAAGAAGTCAACTCTTGATTAGATGCCTTCCCCATGGAATTTCTTCATGAAAATTGATATGCATGATCCTTATAACATATAGAGACCAATAGAAACAAGAATGACCAAAAAATTTGGAGTTATGGCCTCTGAAACCAAAACCCTAATTCTAGGTCATCTGTGTAGTTAAACCTGGCTCTGCTTCCCTGCCTTTCTCAGTTCTTGCGATTCTTTGACTTTCTTGACTTTGTGAGGATATAATATTATGCTTGAACCTACATGGACCCTATTGAAATGATTGATGACCTTTGAAGTGGCTCAAATGGCTCAGGGATGGCTCAGATCACAAACCCTAGATGCAGATGACTTAGAAACAATGCAGTGAATCAAAAATTTGGTATGAGAGGCTATGATTGAATTTATGCATATGAAAAGATCACAAGCCATGGTGAAATGGGTGAGGGAAAATTTGGGGTGTTTACAGCTGCCCCTATTCAAGCATGAGTTAGCTGTGCAGAATGTAAGCAACGACTTAACAGGCAAACAAGATAACTTGTGGTTGAATACCAAAGACAGTCCAAAATTTGCACTCACAGAATGAAAAAGAAAAGGGATATAGATTGTAAAAAGAAAATAAAGTATATTATAAAGTGCGGGTGACGGAGAACAAACGTCGAGCAGAGGGCGACTGCTGGGGATAAAGCAATGACGGGGACGGCCGATATGCTGGGGAAGATGCGGGAAATAAAGCAATGACGGGGACGGCCGACAAGCTGGGGATATAAGAGATTATGATGGGGACGGCCATCAAGTCAAGCTATAAGACTCTCTGGGGATTATAAAAATAAATGATGGGGACGGCCATCGGGTTGAGGAAATGAATGAAACAGATGATGAGGTACGGTCATCAAAGGTGAAGGACGATCACCTAGCAGGGGACGGCTGCTCTGTTGAGGATAAGATGAGGGACGGTCATCTATTGGTGAAGGACGATCACCTGGCAAGGTATGGTTGCCAAAAGTATCACGACATAGGAAGAATGCCGGATGAAAAGGTCGACGATGGGGACGGTCTTCGGATAAGCATGATGAAGGACGATCATCAAGAGGTGAAGGACGATCACCTAGCAGGGTACGGCTGCTCTCGGGATTTATCATGACATAAGACGAATGTCAGATAACAAGATCAACGATGGGGACGGCCATCGGATAGAATGATGAAGGACGATCATCAAGAGGTGAAGGACGATCACCCAGCAGGGGACGGCTGCTGAAAATATCACGACATAGGACGGATGTCGGATAGGAAGGGGTTCTAATGAATAGAGACTCCGCTGGGGGTGATGAAGGACGATCATCAAAAAGGTGAAGGACGATCACCTGGCAGGGTACGGCTGCCGAAAGGATACCGCGACATAAGACGAATGCCGGATAATTTAGCTGGGGACTTCGCTGGGGAATAGTAAACACGGACGAGTGTTTACATCCAAGAAATGAAAGGTATAAGTGTTTGGCACTGTGTATAAATTAAAAATGCGGACAAGCATCCTTAAGACTATGATACGGACGGGTATCAGGTAGAAACAAACGCTTGACGCATGTTCAGAGATGATGATACGGACGAGTACCAACTGGTTAACAAAGGACACAGACGAGTTTCGAATCTGAGGGGGTTTAAGTGGCGTATACAAGATACGGACGAGTATCTGTAAGTAAAAAGATGATGAATAACAAGTATGAGTGAAACACGGACAAGTGTTTAACTTGCTGGGGGGGGACACGGATGAGTGTCGGAAAAAGTGTATTATAAACAAGTATATAGTTCCCAAAGTGTTTTGGGTAACTATGCTGGGGAAGGTGACACGGACGGGCGTCAAGGAATTGCGTATATATGTATCTGTGAGTGCAAAGGGGACGCTTTGGCTTTCTACTGGGGATATGACACGGACGGGTGTCAAGAAGTATATGTACTGTATATGCATCTGTTTGCTTCGGGAAATTTACTGGGGAATGATGACATGGACGAGTGCCGAAGGGAGCCTGTATCTGCTTTGGCTCTCTGGTGATGAATTTTGAGAGGTATTTTTTTGTATATTGTTGATGAATGGTCGGTATTTACCAGTGTTCAGTTCGACACATGGCTTGTGATTATGCAATATGTTTGTCTTTTGCCGTAATGCTCCGTATTAGACGGAATGCTACGCTCTGTGGGGAAAATATGATGCGAATGCTATGATTATTCAAAGATAACAATCCGGGACTCGGATCCCGCTGCTGTGAAGATCTCTGACTGATCTGCTTGAAGTGGACATCCCAGCTGGGGATAAGATCATTGGTAGATCTGATAAGATGTATCTGCATGGGGAAACAAATCACTGATAGACCTATCTCAGCAATGGGGGACCCAGCTGGGGCTTGTAGAAGTTTGATTCACTCTGTTGTGAGTTCTTCATGCGTTGCTCTTTTGGATAGAGGTTGAAACTCTGTGGGGAGGTAGTTCCCTGGTTGGCACTTGGCTGGGGAAGAAGAAAGATCACTGGGAGATCTTCCTAGAGATTTCTGTAAGGATCCTGCTGAGGATGATACTTGACAAATCAGCTGGGGAGAAAGAACCTCCGGTGCTAATCTGGAAGACGGACTGAGTAGATAATGATTTGACAGCTTGCTGGGGAGAAGCTTTCATGCTCCATGTTGCGCTTTGAACACCTGCAATCCTGCATGACAAAGAAACGTACAAGTATCCCGAGGTATCCCTTACCGGATTTTGTCATAGGAGTTTAGACACTCCCGGGAGTCAATATATTTTCCGCAAGCATGTAGTTTTTTAGAAGGGTAGCATCTGTATTTATGCAATCAATATTTCAAGGACATCAGACATTTTGCAAATGAAAATAAAACGTACGAGACGAAACATGACTGAAAATCTGATTTTATTAATTTGTGCCCTGAATTGGCAAGATACAGTCATAGAAACAAATCCCCTAAAATGAGGAGATTGTTACAAATTGAGAAACAAAAGATGCTGGCAATGCTGATGACGCCTCAAGGAGCTTCCCTTTTGCTATGACTCGTATGACTTTTGACGTTCTTCTCGTCTTGCTTTCTGAAGAAGGCTGATTCTGACCGATGCTCGAACCTTTCAAAGCTTACCAAATTGTAAGTGATACAGACGAATTCAGAATGCAGTTGTTCGCTCATTCCCTTATATTGCGTGTATCGCCCTTTCAGGTTTTCAATCCACCGGGATACCCATTTTTGCCTGAGTTGTCCAATGCGGCTTTTCAACTCAGCGGGTGTACATTTTTTATTTATTTTCCCTTATTTTTGCCCGAGTCTTTTATTCTGTTTTTGACTCGCCGGGATGCCCTATTTTTGCCTGGACTTACATTCTGTTTTTATGTCCAGCGGGTCATTTTATGCGAAGTATTTTTTAACTGCATCTGAATTCACAGGGGACAGGAAGTCCTCACCATCCATAGTGCTGAGCATCAGTGCTCCACCAGAGAAAACTTTCTTTACTACGAATGGCCCTTCATAGTTCGGAGTCCACTTGCCCATGTGGTCTGTATGAGGAGGGAGGAGTCTTTTCAGCACAAGATCTCCTACTTGGTACTCTCGGAGCCTGACTTTCTGATCGAAGGCTTTCTTCATTCTTTTCTGATAAAGCTGCCCATGACAGATTGCAGCCAGTCTCTTCTCTTCGATCAGATTCAGTTGTTCGTATCGGGATCGGACCCATTCTGCTTCGTTCAGCTTAACATCCATCAGTACCCGCAAGGAGGGTAATTCAACTTCAACAGGTAGGACTGCTTCCATACCATACACGAGCTGATACGGTGTTGCCCCAGTGGATGTTCTGATTGACGTACGGTACCCATGCAAGGCAAATGGTAGCATTTCATGCCAATATTTATAGGTAACTACCATCTTCTGCACAATCTTCTTGATATTCTTGTTAGCTGCCTCAACAACGCCATTCATCTTTGGCCTGTAAGGAGAAGAATTGTGGTGTTGGATCTTGAAGTCCCGGCATAGCTCTGCCATCATTTTATTGTTCAAGTTGGAACCATTATCAGTAATGATTCGCGCGGGCACTCCATACCGGCAAATGATGTCTCTCTTTAGAAATCGGGCTACCACTTGCCTTGTAACATTTGCATAGGAAGCTGCTTCAACCCATTTGGTAAAATAGTCAATGGCAACCAGGATGAATCTGTGGCCATTTGAAGCAGTCGCTTCAATCTTGCCAATCATATCAATGCCCCACATAGCAAAGGGCCAGGGTGAAGACATCACATTCAGAGGATTCGGAGGCACATGCACTTTATCCGCATAGATCTGACATTTATGGCATTTTCTGGCATAGGCACAACAGTCTGCATCCATTGTGATCCAGTAATAGCCTGATCTTAGCAACGTTTTAGCCATGGCATGTCCTCCTGCATGGGTACCAAACGATCCTTCGTGCACCTCGCGCATCAACAAGTCTGCTTCTGTCCTATCAACGCATCTGAGGAGTACCATGTCAAAGTTTCTCTTGTACAGGGAACCGTCAGTATTCAGGAAGAAACTACCAGCTAGCCTTCTTAATGTCTTCTTATCATTGGAAGATGCCCCAGGTGGGTATGTTTGATCCTCCAAGAAGCACTTAATGTCATGGAACCAAGGCTTATCATCTTTAACAATGTCTGCCGAGAACACGTATGCTGGTCTGTTAAGTCTGGACACTGAAATCCGAGGCACAAAGTTGGCAGCTTGTACTTTGATCATGGATGAAATGGTAGCTAGTGCATCTGCAAACTGATTTTCATCTCGAGGGATATACTCAAGCTTGACTGTTGTGAAGAAAGTCTGTAACCTTCTTGTATAGTCCCTATAAGGTATCAGATGATCTTGGTGCGTGTACCATTTGCCATTGGTTTGATTAATTACCAGAGTTGAATCTCCGAATACAGTTAAAGTTTTGATCCTGAGGTCAATGGCTTCCTCAAGACCCATAATACAAGCTTCGTATTCAGCTTCGTTGTTAGTGCAGTTAAAGGTGAGCTTTGCCGAGAAAGGCATGTGGACTCCCTTAGGTGTAATGAGTACTGCACCAACACCACGGCCATTCATGTTAACAGCCCCATCAAACATCATAGTCCATTCTTCTTCTGGGTCAGGCCCTTCGGTGTGAACAGGCTCTTCATGATCTTTTTCTTTTATGAACATGATGTCTTCATCAGGGAAGTCAAATCTCATAGGCTGGTAATCATCAATGGGTTGCTCAGCAAGATAATCAGACAATACACTGCCCTTGATGGCTTTTTGAGATGTGTACTGAATGTCATATTCCGTGAGGATCATTTGCCATCTTGCAACCCGTCCGGTAAGTGCTGGCTTCTCGAAAATGTACTTAACTGGGTCCATTTTTGATATCAATAAAGTGGTGTGGGTCAACATATACTGTCTTAGTCGGCGAGCATCCCACGCTAAAGCACAACAAGTTTTCTCGAGCAGTGAATAACGTTGTTCACAGTCGGTAAACTTTTTGCTTAGGTAGTAAATTGCATACTCTTTTCGACCAGACTCGTCATGTTGGCCCAGCACACACCCCATTGACTCTTCTAATACCGTCAAGTACATGATTAGAGGTCTTCCTTCAACTGGAGGCATAAGGATTGGAGGCTCTTGTAAATATTCCTTGATCTTGTCAAAAGCCTTCTGGCAGTCTTCATTCCACCTGACCGTTTGCTCTTTTCTTAACAGTTTGAACAAGGGCTCACAGGTTGCTGTAAGGTGAGATATGAACCGTGAAATGTAGTTCAATCTACCTAGAAACCCCCGAACTTCTTTTTCTGTCTTCGGTGCAGGCATTTCCTGAATGGCTTTAACTTTATCAGGGTCAAATTCAATCCCATTCTCGCTCACAATAAATCCCAGCAGCTTACCGGATCGTACCCCGAATGTGCACTTGTTGGGGTTTAACTTTAGTTGATACTTTCTCAGACGCTTGAATAGTTTCAACAGATTTACCAGGTGGTCTTCTTCTGTGAAGGACTTGGCAATCATGTCATCCACATAACACTCAATTTCTTTATGGATCATGTCATGGAATAATGTTACCATAGCCCGTTGATAAGTCGCACCAGCATTCTTCAGTCCGGATGGCATCACCTTATAACAGAACGTGCCCCAGGGTGTGATGAAAGTTGACTTCTCCATGTCTTAAGGTGACATCTTGATCTGATTGTATCCTGAAAATCCGTCCATGAAGGAGAACACCGAGAACTGAGCCGTATTATCAACCAATACATCAATGTGAGGTAAAGGGAAGTCATCTTTTGGGCTGGCTCTGTTCAGATCCCGGTAATCCACACACATTCGCACCTTCCCATCCTTCTTAGGCACAGGTACAATATTAGCAACCCACGGCGGATAGCTGGCCACAGGAAGGAACCCGGCGTCCCACTGTTTTTGTACCTCTTCTTTTATCTTCATTGCCATATCTGGGCGAGTAAGGCGCAGTTTCTGTTTTACCGGCGGGCAGTCTTCTTTCAAAGGCAGCTTGTGCATGACAATATCGGTGTCCGACCCTGGCATATCCTGATAAGACCAAGCAAACACATCCACATACTCCCGAAGCATGTCAATCAGTTGTTCTTTCACTGAGTCTTGCAAGCAGGCCCCGATCTTAACTTCTTTTACGTCTTCTTCCGTACCAAGATTAACCGTTTCGATCTCCTCCTGATGAGGAGTGATAACCTTCTCCTCTTGCCTTAACTACCTGGCTAGCTCTTCAGGTAGCTCATAATCTTCTTCAACCCCTTCATCGGCTTGATTGATTGGATTGTCAAAGTCATACGAAGCCATAGCAGTGTTGTTGTCGGTGCAATCTGAAAGACACTCTCTGCAAGGGTTTAGATTGTTCGTTTTAGTGATCAATTTTAATCTTGTTTAGAAAAAGTGGAATGAAGTTTTCATTTTGGAAAACATTGCCTTTTTATTTTTGTACAAAAAGAAAAATGAAAAAAACAGTGAGTGGAAAAGAAAAAGACTCATTTGCAAAAGATGTCCGATATTCATTGATTAATCCATTTGCACAAAATTACAAGATGGCCCGATTACAAAATGAGTCTTGTCATCTTGGGCAAGATGCAAGACTTGATGCATGCTTAAAAATACAGGAAATAATAATTACTCTGCAGGAGTAACCCTTATAATTTCCTGGGAAGACCAGTTAAGGACTTGGCTCCCAGGGATCCTTTGACGTATCCAGCTCTCCAGGTTGCGGTCGCTTTCCTCCTCGTCTTCCAAGTTGTTTACAGCATCCAGGGTGAGCATTCCCCCGCTGAAAAAATTGGGCTTCTTGGCAGCCTCTGATTGATCTTGTTGAGTTGGTCTGTAACCCAACCCAAATTTGTCTTCTTTCTTTTCCACGGGCAACAGCTTGCCCCATCCTTGGGCAGTACCCTCTTCAACAACCTTCTAGGCTTGCTGATACGACGTTATGGAGGTTCCTAGTACAACAGATGCTTCATTAATGTTCAGGGCCTCAAACCCCTGGCTCATGGTTTCATGGATTTCTCCATCCATTTCTATGTACTTGTATGTAGCCAGATGGCTAACAAAGATATCTTCCTCCCCACAGATGGTGATGATCTGGCCTTCCCACTCGAATTTCAGCTTCTGGTGAAGGGTAGACGTAACAGCGCCATGGATCCAGGGTCTACCCAACAAACAGCTGTAGGCCGGCTGAATGTCCATCACATAGAAGGTAATTTTAAAAGTCTGCGGGCCAATCATCATAGGCAAATCAATCTCTCCAAGCACTGATCTTTTAGAGCCATCAAATGCTCTCACCACCAAATTGCTCGGACGCAGTGCCAAGCCATCATACTCCAGCTTCACTAAGGCTTTCTTTGGTAGAACATTGAGCGAAGACCTAGTGTCCACCAGTACATGAGATAGAACAACACCTTTGCATTCCAAGGTGATATGTAAAGCCTTGTTGTGGTTGCGTCCCTCCGTTGTCAAGTCAGCATTGGTGAAGCCCAGTCCATGACTGGTATTGACATTTGCCACCATAGTCTCTAGCTGATTAAAAGTGATCTCCTCTGGCACGTATGCTGCGTGCAGGACTTTCAATAATGCATTCCTGTGAGCTTCAGAACATATCAATAGGGATAATATGGAGATTTTTGAGGGAGTTTGGTGAAGCTGATCCACAACCTTGTAATCACTTCTCTTTATGATTCTCATAAACTCGTCTACATCTTGTTCAAAAGATGTCTTCTGAGTCTCTTTGACAGTTGGCTCTTCAGATACCACACTCTTTCCTTTTGCTTTGGCAGCAGCTTCTGCTTCAGCATTAGGCCTTTGCAATTGTGAGGCAAAAAGGCGTCCGCTTCTGGTGAAGCCTCCGCCTCCCCCAACATTATCAACTTATGGAGAAGAGGTTGAAGAATCCAAAGTGATTTTCTCCCCGTTGCAGTAGAGGTCAGAGCCATAATGCCAAGGTATGGCATTACTGCTTTCATATGGAACGGGTCCAGGCACCGTGATGGTAACTGGACTGACTGCTGCAGAGGAGGGTACTGAAATGGTGTGCGGATCATAGTAAATTGTGACTGGTGACCTGGAAGGAGGTGCCACTGCTTGTTGTTGAAAGTTGTTGTTGATAGGAACATTTGACGGATCATAGTAGATGGTGACTGCTGAGATATCCTCATTAATTTCTGTTGGCGTTGTAGAAGATTCTGCTGATAAAAAGGATGCTGATGTTGTAGAAGAAATGGTTGTTGAAATCTGATTTGTTGAAGTGATGGACGGAGCCATTGCTGATGATATTGATGAATCGGTTGGAATGATTGTTGTTGCTGTTGTAGAAGAATCAGGAATTGTTGTCAAAAGAATTGCTGGATTTGTAGGCGCCGTTGTTGAGATCTGAAGGATACCATCCTTGATAAGACTATCTATGCCACTTCTAAAATTATCACACCCGTTGACCGCAATGTTGCAATACTCACAACCGAGCTCACACCCGGGAAACACCTGGCACTCTAGAAGCTGAGCTTTAATTTCGACCAGAGGTGTTCGAATTTGTGCAACACTGGTGATCAAAGTAGACGGTTTATCTTCCTTAATGGCATTAATCCTTGACCCACCATGATTAGGCATAGGATTTCTGTTGACATTTGGAGGAGGTGCGTAGTTGAGGGCTTTAGAATCCACCAGATGTTGAACTTTCATTTGACAAGCCCTGCATTTCTCAGTATTGTGGCCAGGTGCATTGGAATGAAAAGCACACCTGGCGTTGACATCGTAATACTTAGGGAGATTGGAGGGATCTGGAGGTGCCAAAGTCCTTAGCTCAACCAAGTTAAGTTTCAGGAGTTGTGGCAATAAAGCGGCATAGGGCATAGGGATAGGATCAATCACCCTATTTGCCTGCGATGGTCTTTGCTGGAAGGGTCTTTGTTGTTGATTGCTGTTTTTGTTGTTGTATGTTCTCTGTGGCGGATACTGGACTTGCTGTTGATAGTGTGGTTGTTGTGGTTGTTGATATGTTGGTTGCTGAGGAATCGGAGCTGGAATAGTGACAGCTGCTATTGATCTGTGGACATACTAATGTCTGCCCCTGCTGGCATGAATGGCATTTGTCTCGCCGGTCCTTCGAGGTCCCACAAAAGGCTTCCTGGGATTACTGGACGAACTTGCACCATTATCAGAAATTTTGCCCATTTTTAGCAGACTTTCAATTCTTTCACCGGCTATGACTACGTCTGCGAAGCTGGTAGAAGAAAAGGCAGCCAATCTATCAATGTATGTTCCTTGCAGAGTATTCATAAACATGTCGGCCATTTCTCTTTCCAACATGGGTGGCTGGACAGCAGCAGCAAGCTGCCTCCACCTCTGGGCATATTCCCTGAAGCTTTCTCTGGAGGATTGAGACATTCCCATTAGGAGGGTCCTGTTAGGAGCCATGTCTAGATTGTATTGGTATTGTCTGATGAAAGCTTCAGCTAGGTCCTTCCAGCATCTGATGGTAGCTCTGGTCAAGTGTGAATACCACTCCCTTGAAGCCCCAGTCAAACTGTCTTCAAAATAGAACATCCACAGCTTTTCATCCATGGTATATGCTTTAAGTCTCCCCAGAAAAGACTGCAGGTGACTCGTGGACAGGAGGTTCCATTGTATTTCTCGAAGCACGGGGGTTTGAACTTGTGGGGAATTCTCACCCCGTCTACCAACCCCATATCCATTACATCGAAGCCCAGGGAATTTTGAGACTCCAGAGATCTCAACTTCTCAGCAATTTCATCAAACCTCCTATCATAGACTTCATCTCCAACTCCCATGACAGTAAATTGCTCCTCTTGGGGGTCTTCTTGTAAGATCCTCCCCCAGTAGTATTTCCTTGCACATTACCCGGGATATTGACTTCCGGATCTAGATGAGGCCCAAATACAGGTGGATTAACATGAGGCTGTCCCCTCTCATTGTTACTTGTTCCTCCAGTCCCAGGATGAGGCTCCTCGGGAGTTTGTCTTTCTACCAATGCCCTCAACCTCTCTTGGCTCTGAGCCAAGCCGGTCATCACTGTCATGAATTGGGCCATTTGGTTCCTCATCTCCACTCTTTCGTTAGCCATCTGGATTCTGACCTCGGTTAGGTCTTGCTGTACTTGCTCCATTATAATACCCGGAAGGTTGTTGCGAGTAGGATACCGGTGTGCACGGTTGACAGGGAACACTCTTCTGCGAGCAATATTTCCGGAAGTCAAAGCAAAGTTAGAAACAAACAAATGACAGAAACCTACAAAACAAAACAAAAGTTAGTATGCAATGCAGTATGCTTATTTATTTTCCAAGGTATCCGGCTTGGTTCTTGGTTTTGACCTTTCCAGACCTCGAGGAAGATGCTTTGATGTTGTTGAGAAAAGAAAACCCAAATGGAAACAAACTAAAATATATTACAAAAGATGAATAATGCATAGTCTGTTTTTTACAACACATGCCCCTGAAGGGTCAAAATACAACAAAAAAAGAAAAGTACATCAAAATGAAAACAACAACAATCAAAAAGTCAGACATCTAGTCCAAACTCATCTTCCTTAACCTCCTTCAAAAGTGCTTCAGTTACAGGACCAGCCGGATGCTCTGTAATAGTCCTGATGAGGAGGTTTCTGGTGGCAATGGCAGTGGTCAGCTTCTTGTGCCTATCTTGGTCCTTTGACCTCTTCAAACCAGCCCTAAGCTTCAACTCTGAAATCTCCTTCTGGGCTGCCAGCAAAGCTTCCTGTTGCTTCTTTTCATTGGCCTCTAACTGCTCAATCCTGGCTTGAGTTCTCTGATCTTCTTGAGTACGGGCTTCAGTGATTCTGACCCACCTAGCCTGACTTTCTTGCAGATAGAGATCAGTCCTAGCCTTCTGAAGCTTGGCCTCTTTACAGGCATTCTTCAATATTTGCTCCCCAGCTCTTGATTTCTTGATATAGTCCTCTGTTTTCTCAATCTTGGCCATATGTTATACCCTAAGCTTCTCCAACCTCTCAATGTCCAGACGACCATCACTCCTCTCCCATAGGGTCTTCTTCAGGGCTTGAGACAGATTCTCATTCCTTTCCTTCAGCTTCTCAAATTCTTCCAGGCTGACAGTGGCTGCTGGCTGAGCTGTAGATGGTCCAGGTGTGTCCTCAATGGTAAAGGGCATTCCAGTGATCTGAGCTCTAGCATGGGACCATTCATAGTACTGGGCTGAAGCAATATTATTACACTTCCCAAGAATAGCCATCCCTTTGGTCTGATTGTTATCCCAAGCCCAGGATGCTTGTCTGACAGCAGCTATATTGGGCCTTATCTCACAATACAGGGTCTCAGCTAAATCTTGTACTCTAGGAGGGTGGACCAAAGCATAGCCCAGTTGCCTTTTAAACAGCAAAGGATTGTAGTTGATGCAACCCTTCACTCCTATTAGAGGTACATTTGGGTACTGCCCACAGCTAGTGATGATGTCCTTGCCCTTGGTGCTCTGGGTGCACCATCTGATGTCATCTAAAGTCAAAGCAATAAGTCTCTTTGCCCAATTCTTCTGTTGGTGAGGGTTCAGGAATGCATCTGACTTGGGTAGGTGCTTGAGCAGCCAGGTGTGGAACAGAGGAGCACAACATCTCACCAACATTCCTCTCTGCTTCTCATTCCTTTGATGGATGGAGTAATAGAAATCCCCCAGCAAGGTGGGTACTGGGTTCCTCAGGAGGAAAAGATGAATGGCATTCTTGCTGATAAACTTAGGCTCATCTGCAAACAGTATAACCCCATATATGTTGAGGGCTAACAATGCACAAACTGCCCTCCATTCTCCCAAAGAGGCCTTTAGGATGGCCTGAGAAATCAAGAAATCCAAGTGTAAACCAGGGATCCCAACCTTTGTTGTCATGTTTTGCTCAATCAAAATAGGCTCCAGGTACAGTGCTTTTGCTACTTCTCCATTGCTGGGAGCTGGAATCTCTGGGTTGAAGGGGACACCACCCCTGACAGGTACTCCAATCAATGGTGAAAACTCCTCCAGCAGAGGTCCTAGCTAAAAGTCTGGGAATGTGAAGCATCTCAAAGGAGGGTCATAAAACTGTAGGCAGGTGTGGATCATACTCCTCTGAGAAGGATCCAGGTCCATAACCATATCAAGGATGCCTCCATAATGTTCTCTGAATAATGGGATGTGGTCTGGAGTGATAAGTGCCTGGACCTGCCTGATACCAGCCAACACAGGCTCAAAGAAATGGTATGAAATGTTGCTCTTCCTAGGAGTAGCCATGAGTGCTGATGAAGAGCTGAAGACAAGTGCTGATGAAGATCAAGACTGATACTGGAGATGGGCCACTAATAGGCTGGTGCTGGTGAGGATGAAGGCAGCTGAAGCAGACAACAGATGAAGATAGTTGAAGCAGATAACTGATGAAATAGAGGTCTATGCAGATGAAGGGGTCAAAACCAAGCCAGATATAATGTGGATACCTTGAAAAACAAATAAACAAATGTTAAATGATGCAATGATGATGTATGCAAATGATATGCAAGGGTTTGTGATCAAGTTGGATCTGATTATTGTCTTGATATAAAGTCCATGCATGTTCAAGAAGTCCAGATGGGGGTTCAGAAATCCAGTAACCAAGGTGGAGGACTCAAATAAAGATTCACATATCCAGGGTTAAATCACAAGAACTGTCCAAAGTGGAGTACTCTTAATCTAACAAGTAGCAGGGTATGATGTGGCCCAAGGTACCTGCAAACCTGTAAACAGCCCAACCCCCTCACAGGTGATGTTCTAAAACAAGGATCCTCAGACTCGGATCAGTTATGAGAAGTGTAAACACTTCTAACCCGGAGGTACAGTGTTTACAATAACCATAAAAGATCCTCCTCTAATTCACCTCAGTTTCTGAAGGTCATAATAAAGGTCATCCAGACTTAGCAGGCTTCCCAGATAGCCCTAGCACTACAGAAAATCTGTAACACGGAGTTCTCAAGAAGAAACCCATATCTGAACCGTGTTTCATATTCCCGCACCAGACCGAAATGGAATGGGAAAGAACATGAACCACTCTAGCCTAGGTGTCACTCAGGTCCCAGGTATAGGACTTTAAACTCTCAATGAAACCCCACCCACCAAAACAGAAGAACAGATCCAACAATGATAATGACAGTATGAAATATGGGAAACTGTAAAGAAAGCAATAAATAAAGCTGTACATAAAGCAAATAGATAAAGCAACTATATAAACACAATTAGCACATAACACCCCAGTAAACACAAATCAAACAAGCGCTAGGAGGAACCCACAAAAAGAACCAGAAGCCCTGGTTACAGTATAAGGGTCCCCAGCAGAGTCGCCAAGCTGTCGCTCCCACCAAATGACACCTGGTCAGAAGGGGTACAGACGCGAACGGTCGGCGAAAGGAGAGAGAAATGAATAGAGTCGCCAGCTAGGCATTTTTATCCCGAAGGAAAGGTAATGCTGCATAAACCTAAGAAAAGATGGATAAGACGGTCGCGAACCAGAGAGACTGGGAAAGGGGGTTGGTTACAACCTGGGAAGGTATTTGCACCCAGATTGTCCGTCGTACTCGACGGGATCCACGCTTAAAAGATTTGTGTTCAAAAGGGGTAGTGTCAGTGCTATTTGTGTGCAAAAGCTGGAAAATAATGCAAGTGTCAGTGTAAAAGAAAGGTGAAATGAAGTAAGAGAGTGTCAGTGTAAGGAAAGAATGAAATGCTCAAGATTATGAGGCTAAAAGAATAATACTGGAAGAGGGGGAATATACAGAGACTTTTGTTCGATAACAGTTAAGTTATGCCTACGTATCCTCTCGTGCAATGAGGAAGTCAGAACACCGTAGTTCGACTCAAAGAGACTGAAAGGTAAATTGACTTGTGAACTGCTTGCTTGCCTATGCTCAAGTGTATGACCTGTCTGGCTCATGTGCTAACTGTCTTGCATTAGACGGAAGAAGCGAGTTCTCGTTTGTGAGTGAAGATGATAAGAAAAGAATCCCGGAGGAGACGATTATTATTTGTTTTTTATGTTTTCAATCTTTTATTGCTTTTTGGAGTTTGTCATAGGAAAATGAGCTTAAGTCTAAACCAAGGGTTAGTAAACTCATCACATCCTCCCTCTGATTAGGGGTAATGAGAATACCTTAAGTATGAAGTAAGCACCTCACATTTAATCACCATGATGTAGGATTAAGATCATTAACCTACTTGTAATTATTTAGATGTTTTTGTTGTTTTTGTTTAGTGTTAAGTAATGAGTTTAATACATAATCGGGGATTTAATGGACCCATTACACCATCCTAATAGAAGGATAATAGATGAGAACATTTAAGCTGAGAAAGACTTCTCAACTTAATCCATGATTAAGGATTAACCTCATGACAAAACAAAGCCTTTATTAAATAGATTTTAGTTAATGATAAGATGAAGAAGTGATTTTTATGGTTTGTAAGACAACTTGAGGAGGACTTGTCCATTAACACTAGGGTTAGTCCTTCTTAACCAGTTAAGGAAGAATTAGAACCCTAATGCAAGGCCCAAGTTACAAGCTTGATGTCTTAGTAATTATTAGGTGAATTGATTAAAGGATTTATACACATTAAGGGTTTAACACTTAGGATTAAAGTTATACACTCCATCCTAATAGAAGGATGCAGGCATAAGCTTAATCACAAAGCCTTAAAACCTTTAGGGTTTAGTCCTGGATTATGGGGTGAGAAGAGAAGACTCAAGAGATGACACAAAGGTAAAACTAATGGGGGGACTAATCAAACCCTAATTATGATCATGCTTGGGTGTTCCTAGGGTTTATGAGGTTTGCAAGAAGATCTTCAAGAGAAAAGCCACCAAGGAAGAAGCAGATGAAGGAAGCAGGAGAAGCAAGTCAACTTACTTCATTTAAGAAGGTAAGTTGCTTGAATAAAGAAAGTGAGAAGGAGACATGAATGAGCAAGCTCACTCTAATACACAAATAAAATGCAGCAATTAATGCACAAGGGAGATGAGAAAAGATTATGAGAAGTGAAGGCAAATTCACTTCTCAACGACTTACCCCCTGAAAAGTTAGTAACAAAAGGTGAAATGAAGTGAAAATGAGATGAATGCAATGATGCAAACCAAAACCAGAAGCATAAACATGATGTTAATGATGCTAAGAGATGATGCAAATACATGTCAAGAGTTGTGGATGATCATACAAGGATGAAGATGCAAATGAAGCATGCTTTGAACCATAGAAAGTTCATGAAAGTTTATGAAATGGAATGAATGCATAACATGGCAAATGAATGATGCCATGATCAAACATGATTCTAATATGTCCTAAGATGTCTTAGAAGTTATGTGGATGCACAAAATGTCATGGCAAGTCATTGGATGCAAGCAAATGAAAGATGGATGCAAAGGAAGGCACAAATTAGGGTTTATGATCAACACACAAAGTAAAATTCAAAATCAGAAGCAAATGACATGACAAAAAATTGAAAATGGGATCAAAGAAACCCTAAACCTACAAAAGTTCACTGCCCAAAGGAGGGAATCCAATTCTTAACCTAGTGCAAGCTATGAATTTCCTAAGTCAACTAGGGTTTTAAGGTACCTCATCATGAAAAATGCAAAACAAATTGAAAATGGAAGATCAATTCAAACCAAATTTATCATATGAACTACATGCCATGAAGGATGCAATGCAAGAAGAACCATCATCAAACTCTCAATGGTTAGGCAGAATGGATTTTTCAAAGTTTGAACAAAAATATTACCTTAAAATGAATTTAATTCCAAAGAAAATGATCAAAATGCATCAAGAACCAAAAAGAAATTTGTTTTGAGAGTTGGATAATGTTTCTAAATCTTTTTAAATGCAATGTGAATTTTTTGGTGATTTTTAAATACCTAAATGTATTTTTAATTAATTAATTTTCATTAACTAATTAAAAATAAACATTTAAATGATTTAAAAATGATTTTTAATGCAAAAAATAAAAATAAAAATATTTTTGGGTTCTGAAAAATAATGAAATGTTTGACAAAAAGTTTCAGAATTTTTAAATGTATTTTGCTATTTTAAATAATTCGTAAAAGATAAATCAAATTAAAATGAAATAAAAATTGAATTTATGAGAAGTATGCAAATCCACTGGCTGAGATTCAAAGAGAAAAGGAGGGAATTGACCCGCGCCATATCCAATGGCTGACATTCAAACTGACTGGATTTATTTAAACTTAATTAATTAATCTAATTAATTAGGATTAGGGTTTTAATGAATGATCTGGGCCCTTCAAACGCGCGGGAGTCAACGCCAGTCAAACAAATCCATGGTCCAAATTCAAACTGAGCCCTAAACGTGATTAATGAGCTAATGACTTTCAGGTGGCCGGAAATGACCTCCGGTCATCTTCTCCGGCCACAACCCTCCCTGAAAATTGCTAACTTCTTCCCTAGGTCACTAAAATCCAATTTCTCTGCCCAGAAATGATCCCCATGCATCATACATCAAAAATCAACAAACAAACAACATTTAAAACACATCAACAATGAGAATCGAATCAAAACAGTTTTAGGTCAAAAAGTTTCAGAACACGAATACGTACTCATTTCTCAACCATTTTCAAAACAAAACATATCACCATGATCAGTGAAGCATAAAGAATCATTTGGCAACTTAAAAAAAAGTTTCTGGAAAAAAATGTTCTTAAGCTCACCTGAACTGAAGTTTTGATCTTTGGAACTTTCTGGCTGCCTCCTTGATCCAAAACGCCTCTAATGAACCTCCTAAGAAGCTTGCAGTGCTTGTTTGGAATTTCTTTTGGCTGGTTTGAGAGATTGATAGAGTTCTGTTCAGGAGGGGTGAGAAATCGTATTTCTGCTTGGGGTGGTTTCAGGGACAAATGAGGATTGGGAAATGATCAGAGGAACATGGTGAGTGGTTTTGTGAAGTTTGTTTTGATGTTTGATGCTTGTGTGATGAGTTTCGAAGGAAAGTGCATAAGAGGTCAGTTTTGGGAACTATGGCTTGTGGGATGTTTCAGGCTGTGTTGTGTTATGTGTTGAGTCTCTTTTGGTACACATATCAATCCTTGATAGGTCAGAGTTGTTGTGGAGCAGTGTGATTGGTATGGAGCAAAATGCATAATGTCAACTTTTTGTGTAAGAGAGGTATGGGCCATTTCAGTCAAGGTACAAGGCATGGCTTGGCTGCAGCTTGAATCAAGGTGAACCATGGAAATGAATTTGAGGCAATCCAGCAAGTGGATTAGGGTTTGTGTGAGCTTTTGCAATTTTCATAATGTTTGGCCCTTTTGAAGTTTCTTAATGCACAAGTCATGAAAATGGACAATTCTTTGGTGCATTCTGATTTTTAGGTCATGGTTCATGTTTTTGCAAAGGTTAGAAGTCACATAAAGGCTTGGCATGAGGTTTTGCAATTTTGCCTCTTTGGTACAAAAGTGAAAATTATGTGATTTTGTCCAACTTTGGCAAGCCATAACTTTTGATCCAAAATGAATTAGAATGAGTTCTTGTACTTTTTGAAAAGGGAATGATCCAATCTACAACTTTCATGACCAAAGTTTTCTCATTTGAAGCATTTTTGAATCAATTTGAGGAAGTTGAAAAACTTTCCCAAAATGGCAAGTTTTCAATACAAGTCACTTTCCCAAAAAGGCAACTTTGCAAATGGCTTGAAATTATTCAATTTTGTGAACTTATAACATCTTTTATGATCAAATAAAGATCATACACATTCAAAATGATGGAGAACGCCCTTTGGTTGGGTCATTGGGGGCCTCAGATGCCCTGATTTTGCACTGACTTGCTCAAGAAGTCAACTCTTGATTGGATGCCTTCCCCATAGAATTTATTCATGAAAATTGATATGCATGATCCTTATAACATATAGAGACCAATAGAAACAAGAATGACCAAAAAATTTGTAGTTATGGCCTCTGAAACCAAAACCCTAATTCTAGGTCATCTGTGCAGTTAAACCTGGCTCTGCTTCCCTGCCTTTCTCAGTTCTTGTGATTCTTTGACTTTCTTGACTTTTTGAGGATATAATATGATGCTTTAACCTACATGGACCCTCTTGAAATGATTGATGACCTTTGAAGTGGCTCAAATGGCTCAGGGATGGCTCAGATCACAAACCCTAGATGCAGATGACTTAGAAACAATGCAGTGAATCAAAAATGTGGTATGAGAGGCTATGATTGAATTTATGCATATGAAAAGATCACAAGCCATGGTGAAATGGGTGAGGGCAAATTTGGGGTGTTTACATTAACCGGTTAACGCTTTGGTTAACCGGTTAACGCACATGTTTTATGTGTAAATTGCTGCAGGTTTGGACTGGTTAACCGGTTAACGCTTTGGTTAACCAGTTAACACTGATGCAGAGTGCCATATTTGAGTTGTTTTGGGCATGTTTGATCCCCTTACATTTTTAATTGCCATGGATCATTGTACGATCATTGAATGTGATTGTTTAGGGTGATTTGCTTGCTGGTTGATCCATGCTTCCATGTTCTCGACACGTAAATGCTTGTGTGTGAAATTTGACATGTTGAATGATCTTTGTGATGTGAGCTTTGAGCATACCATTTCCATGTTTATATTGATGAACATGTGCTAGATTTTGCTAACATTGCAGGGGCTCATGGTAAGAGAAGTATGGATGTTCATCCACATTTCAACTCTTTGTCATACCCCAAATTTGTCCCACCCATATAATTTTACATTCATTTTTGTTTTTATGCTTACTAACCCATTATGCAAGATCCAAAAGTATGTGTTGTATCTTCCATTTGTTTTTTTTTAGTGTCAATGCTCATCATTTTGCAAAGATGAGTCATAATTCAGTCAAGGCTGTTGAGACAAAGGTGAACTAAATCCAAGGTGTATGATGATTAAGATTTGAGATTCAAACGCAAGTCCAATGGTGATTCAAATTGCAAGACGCTCAAACTGAATGCATTTAACTTAAGCTTTGATAGGATGCCCATTTTGGTTCATAATTGATCTCATTTTTTACAAGGGAAATTCGAGCCAAGCAATGACCAATTGCCTCAAATTTTTCAAACATTGTTTCAAGTTTGCTAGGCTTTGTAATTAGAGATGTTCTTCCAAGCCATGATTTCAAGCTTCATTAACAAATTTCCAAAGCAACTTCAAGACCATCATACTATTTGAACCAAGATTGATTTTATGTGAATTCAATATTTACTTATGTGAATTCAAGGTACCAAACAAATACAAGAGAAACTCATGATATGTTTGGAACGGTTTCAAGGCTTAAAAGCTTTGTTTCTCATCCAATTCAAAAGGAATGAAACATAATTCTTGGATTCAAGATATCATTAGGGTGCATATTTGGTACAAATTAATAAAAAGTTCAAATTGTGATAAGCTTAAAAGTACAAAATACGAGAGCATGTTTAAAGGCCACAAAATGGATACAAATTTGAATTTGGTCTCAAACAAGTTAAAACGTGGCAGGAATTAAAACCGTACAAACAAGTCACATGAGACACACAATTAAGGTTTACAATAGTTGTTTCCTCCTAAGCCTAAGGAATTACAAATCAGTGTCCCCCAATTTCCATGATTCAGATACTTTGAGCCAAAGAGATTATATCTGTTGGCAGCAGCCCCATTCAAGAAGTCATATGGCCTGCAAAATGATAACAAGACATGATACATAAGGTCATAGAAGTGCAGATGTCAATGGGAGTTATTTCTCGAAGATTGTCTCATACCAAAGCACCAAACTTGATAATTGTATCTCCATCCAAGTACCTCATCAAGTATCAATAAAGGACACAAGCAGTATGTGCAATTCAAAACGGTAGAGTTCAGCTGCACCAAAATAAAAAACAAAGCATCAATATAATGGAAGAATTATCAAAACCGCAACAGTCAAAAGGAATTACATCAGTTTAATCTTCAAGTGCACATCAGCTTGACAAGATAAGGTTGTAACTAATCCTACTTACAAGACAAAATTAGAATTAGAGCTGAACCAGTTCAACTATGCATTCTAAACAACCGGATTTTGCACCAAAGAAGAAGTTTCTTCTTGATAGAGCATTAGTTTTAATCTTCAATGATAAGAAAGAGATGAAAAGAAAATAATGTCAGTACCTTATATGCAGGGAGCCATCCAATGAGAAGCTAATATCCATGGCCACCGAAGTGCCCTAATCAATCCAAGCTTCCAATTCTTGTGTCAATTCATCTTTAAGTACATCCATACCATCCATACTTCATGTATATGAAAGAAAACATCGTAGAAGTCACATCTTTAAAACATCAAAAGTGAAGACAGGAAGGAGATTGAAGATACCATTGAACATGACCAATTCTTTAATCACTGAGTCCGTTACGAGAAATACTCAGCTCCGCACCACCGCAAACTCCAAGTCTTGCAGCAATCCCTAAGATTTGCTTGTTTCAGATCCAAAGCCACAAAGTCATATCCTTTCATTCTAGCTCCAAAGAGAAACGCGGACTGTCGTGCACTGCTCACTTTGATGATCTTTGGTTCTGCTACTCCTCGGTTCCTTAAATGCAACAGTATTACAGGCTTCGTGTTCTTGATATTTGTTATGGTAAGTGAAAGGCAGTGGTTAACTGTTTAATGCTCAAGACCAAACCTGGTTCTCAAGTTGAGGAAATCTTCGAAGCTCGTGAAAAGATCATACTCAGGCCATAATTCTATACCATATAAAGCCTTGCAAGGACAATCACTTTCTTCCAAGATGTGCAACCACCTGCATAAGAAATCAATCATAACAGATATTGAATGAGCATTAAGAAGAATTAAAGGGATTAAAGAGTATGAATTTCACATGAATTTATCTTACAATCATGCCAAATGAAAAGAATTATGCAGTAAAAGATGATTCATGTTTTTGTTCAAGCTGTGAAAATTCAAAATTAGCAGGGGACCACCATAAGGTTCTAGAAGCCTTTCACCTCACTACAAACAAAAATCAAAACCGTGACTCACCATCACTTTGTCCCCACACAATCCCACTCAGAAATTCTAACGGATTTGTGATTCCCTTAATGCAAACCAACATCACACAATCACCTCACACGATTCTCACAGACTCTCACGTACCAACAGATTCCTCATGACCCTCACTCATTCTCACACGATTTTCACTCTCCTCACACGTATCAGACAATCTCAATATTCCTCTATAAAAGCCAATGATTGGCACAGATTCAAGGAGGAAAACCTGGAAAAAAAAGACCTAGCTACCGCCACCAACATCTGCACATAAACCCTAGCAACTTACATACACAAAACACAGAGAAACTCACAGATTACCTTGGTGTCACTCTGCTAAAACCACTCTAAAAAAGAAACCAAAATATATAAAAAATGTTCGTTCATAGGAGTTAGCGGAGTCTCATATCGAAGTTTTTCTCAGCTTGAACTAAGCTCCATTCAAATCACTCGAAGAAGCCAACAACAACAAGTAGAAAGAAGAATACACAAAAGAGAAGAAGAAGAATAATGGCGAGCGGAGAAGATTGAAAAGAAAGAAGAGCTTACTTTCTCTAGGTGGCGTCGTAGTTTCATCGGACTTGCTCCGATTGGGTAATTTCTGAATTTCTTTTCCTCCTTTGACTAGAATATCCGTTTCTTGCATGTCCTCGGATTTTGGGGGTCGCGGTTTAAATTTTGATCCGGATTTTGGGGTGAGGTCTTGATGTGTTTGAGCGTAGATTCGATTTCATGTGGTTATCTGTGTTTGTTTGATGTAAAAGGTTTGAGGCTTGGAGTCGGTGTAGCCAGAGAAGACGGCGGTTTCCGCCGTGGTTTCGTCTTCTCCGGCGAGTTTGTTTTAGGGTTCCGTTAATAGGTTTTTTGAGAGGGAGGCACGACGAGTTGAGAGAGAGAGAGATGTCAAGGGAAAGTTAGACTGAGGATTTTATTAAATTGTTTTTTTTTTGAAGAAACTCAGTGGATCATCTTCACGTTATTCAATGTTGTGTGGTTGTTGCTTTGTTGTTGCTTGGCCCATTACGACGGTGACAGGTGTCGCCACTGTGGACACTTGTCACCGCCCAAGTGACTTGTCCTGTTTAATTTTGTGCGTCATCCTCTTTGATCCACACCATGCGCCGCTTATTCATAACCTTAGATCGTAGACTTTAAAAAAAAGTATGTTGATCGCACATTCCTGCTTGCCTCCCGAGTCAACTTAGTTGACTAGAGTCCATGGTGGACTCTCACTTCTCCAGCGTGGGCTTCTGATTAATGGGCCTGGATTCAGTTTCTTTTTACACCCTCATTCTTTTCTTAAAAACCATCCCATTTCTTTTTATTATTTGAATTTTAATTTTTGGTTTATTTTAATAAAAATTTAGAAAACAAACAAAAAACATTTTATTAATTAGTTATTTTAAATAATTTTTATTTAATCTAGTTAATTAATTAATTAATTAATTTTATTAAATATTTTCATTTAATTTAATTAATTAAATATTTCCCTTTAAACCTTCATAAAGAAAATAACAAAAAAACATTTTCTTAACTTTCTTTTCAAATTTTAATTTCTCTATCATATCTCTCGATTAATTTCCTTTTTTGAATATCTACAAAAAAAATAAAAAATAAATATTTTTATTTAATTAATCCAATTAAATATTTCTATTTAATTTGATTAATTAACTTTTCACCTTTGTTCGATTATATGTGTGTGGTATGAGTTTTGTGTATGCTCGATTCTCTTTGCTTGTGATATGATGATCCGCTTACTTGTGTGATTTACTTTTGCATTTCGACGATAAATTGCTAAGTAAAATACGAACGCACATTAAGACTAATCATTTTAAAGATAAACGAAATCTTTGGTCCAACGCCAAGTAACATCCATACACAGTTCACTTCATACACACACGTAAGTCGATCATTCCTTGATTGCCATCTGCACTACTTTGCACCTTACACCTTTATCAACATTTTCCAACTTAACGAATCAACGTATCACGTTTGTTTTCCATAGCTAGTCTTTAGCTTGGTTCCTCAATCTTGCGAGCCGAGCGCATTGTGCCTCGCTAACAAACCCACAAATAAAATCCATTTGCATTCACCCCAAAACCTCAAAAAAACCAAAACTTTAATTTTAGATCCCAACCCTTGATCCAACATCAAGCGGTCTTAGGAAATAAAACACTCTAATAATACGAGAAGAATTGTACGCCACGAGCCTTAAGCGGTAGAAAGGAGGATAACGAGCTCTTGTTACTCGCTCCGATTATTTCGACGCAAGACGCTCGTCTTGTTGACAGAATAAACTATCCACAGTCTTTAGTGCAATTCGACTCCCAAACCCTTTCATCGAAGAAAGGTAATAAAATCACAACCATCAACCGTATCAAGCCGAACTACGAAGCTCTGACTTTCCCATTGCACAAGGGAATACGTAGGCACGGGGATCTCAATTCTTGTCGAGCCCCTAGGATCAATAAACCACTTAGTTTAGCAAGTAAGTCTTAAGCATAGACATCCCTTCGCGCGTGACAACTTAGATGGTTCCCATCGAGTACAATGGATGTAGGGGGTGCTAATACCTTCCCCCTACATAACCGACTTCCGAACCCCGACAACGGTTTGCGATGACCTTGTTTTATCCCTTCTTGGTGGTTTTATCTATATTTACCATTTCCCTCTTTGGGAATAAATAAAATTAGGTGGCAACTCTCATGTCAGCCCAGCCGCGACCGCGTTCGTGAGGATTGTGTTTTTCGAGGTGCGACAGCTGGCGACTCTGCTGGGGACTGGTTCACCCCTATGCAAGTCGAGCCTAGTCTAGGTTTCCACGCTTGTTTGGATGTTTGCTTATGTGTTATTTGTTTATCGCTTTCTTTATTGCTTTCCATTTTATATCCTTATTGTGGATCTTTGGTACTGGAATGATACTCTGATCAAAACAACTCGAGGGAAAGGCTCTATTCCCGGGTCTATGAGTGTAAACATAAGTTAGCGAGGTTGTGTAGTGTGGGCTCCCGAGGGAACCTCTCTTGTGGGTTGTTGATATGAAAACCTCACTTGGAGTAGATTCTAATGAGAATACTGACAACCGTCAAGCACTTGGCGTGTGTGCTCAGTTGTTTTCATTAGGGTCATCGACTCTGAGGACCTTTAGAACCATTTTGGTTAAAACATCGATTGATGGTCGCGTAGTATGGGGCACCGGGGTACGTCCTCGTGTGGCTCGATACGAAGACCTCACCCGGAATAAACTTCCTCAAGGGAGTTGACTGACTGTCAAAATATATAAAAAATTGACACATGCATCAAACAATTGAGAGAGGTTTATAACTCCAGGACTTTGTTTTAAACCTCGTGTCGATGATCGCGTAGTATGGGGCACCGAGAGACTTCCCTCTCGCGTGGCTCGATACGAAGATCTCACCCAAAAGAGATTCATATGGTGGAGTCAATCAACAGTCATGTTAATGGCGTGTGTGATGAACAACCGTATAAATTGTTAACTTTGGGGTCCTTAAACTGTAGAGCATACTCGGTGAGATCCTTGTGAGGAGAATAATCAAAGTATTCTCCACCCTTACCTCTGGTCATATGATTCTGGATCTTGCATTTCATTTGCATACCATTTCATACGCATTGCATATCATTTTCCTAAAACAAAAGAACTCATCCATCCTTTGTCCATAACCAAGAGTTGATTTCTCGACATTTGTATCAGGCTTGAAGTAGCTTTAAGGACTATGGATCCGTTGGAGCGAAGCCATGCTAATTTAAGAGGAGATGTAGACTCAATGAAGAAATAGGTGGAGAAACTTGTGGAGGCCATGATAGCCTTAGCAAAAAGAGAGGACAACATTCAACGAACGACAGTTGAGGATTCTATTACACAAAAGTGTCACATTGTCCAGAATGAGAATTCTTCATAAGTTGACGCCATGGAATATCATAGCTTTTCAATCTCCGCGACTAATCTCAAAGGGTCAAACCTGGTATTGAATACTGAACAACCTCAAAATCCTGAGTTTGCTGAAAGATGTCGTGTGTTGGAAGAGAAACTTGAAGCCTTAAAAGGATATAATGCATTTGGTATGAATGCTTCTGACTTATGTTTAGTGCCTGATGTGGTAATCCCTCCAAAGTTCAAAATGCCAAAATTTGAGAAGTATGAAGGAGATAGTTGTCCAAAGAATCATTTGGTGATGTTCTGTAGAAAAATGACCATTCATACTAAGTACGATAAATTAATGATTCATTGTTTCCAAGACAGTTTGAGTGGAACATCATTGAACTGGTACACACAGCTAAAAAGTAGCCACATCCAATCATGGTTGGACTTGTCCAGTGCTTTTATGAAGCAGTATGACTACAATCTCGACATGGCTCCAGACCGCATGCAACTGCAAGGGTTATCTCAAGAAAGCGATGAACCATTCAGAAAGTATGCTCAAAGATGGAGAGGGTTAGCTTCTCGTGTTCAACCACCAATCTTAGAGAAAGAACTAGTTGGCTTATTTATGGATAGTTTGCAAAGTCCGTACATCGAAAGAATGATAGGCAGTTCTTTTCCCGTCTTTTCATAATTGGTGTCAGTTAGAGAGAGAATTGAGATCCTACTCAAGAGTAGAAAAGTACAGGACACCTCAGACGTCCAGGCTAGTGAGAGTGAACCAATTGTCAGTTCCCAAGAAGCATAGGAGGAAATTAATGCAGTTTGGGAAGCTCTACAAGCTCCACCTCCAGTTCCTTACCAATAGCACCCATGCAGAGGACCTCCTCAGTATCGACAACAGGTTGCACATCAAGAGCCAATACAATAACAACGTACTCCACAACGGCGTCCTTACTATGCTAAAAGACCAAAAAGGCATTTTGATCAATTGCCGATGCTTCACAATCACATACTTCCACGTTTGATTAATAGTGGATTGGTAGAGCCAAGGAAGATAGATCCAATGCCTCTTCCACATCGACCGAACTTTGATCCTAATGCTTATTGTGGCTTCCATGCCAACTCACCTGGACATTCAACTGATAATTGCCAACAATTCAAAAATAAAGTCCAGGATCTGATTGATTCCAAGGTAATCTCATTCACACCTCAGGGAATTCAAATCCACAATCAGGCGGGCTCATCAATCCATGTTATGGAAGAAAATGCTGAGAGTACATGCGAAGATGGTTCTCAAACTGATCTTGAAGAGAAATTCTGAACTAAGGTTTCCCAACAGCAAATCAAAGCCCAGTTCCTCAACACTGGCAATCTTTAGCTCATATCATTACTTCGCATTTTAATTCCCTTTTCTGTTTGGTGCTACTTGCTTTTAAGAATTGTTGTCTTTAATGGTAATATTAATGTAATGAACATGTGTGTTTTGAACTAATCTATCCATTCGTATTCACTCATATTTTCTCACTTATTACAACAACAACAAAAATCATCACAAGAAAAAATGCACTTTACCTCCTTTATCACATTGTTAGCAAATATTCGAGGGAGGATGACAAAAACGAAATACCCATAATTGCTGATAATATGCTTTTGGAAAGAATCTTGCTGACAATGTACAAGCATTGCTTCAAATTCCTAAACACTGGAGAGATAAGGAGTTAATCCCTAGACAACCACTTCGAGCCTAGAAGTAGGAGTTTTTTGTCGGATATTCAAAACCCTTATATTTAACCAGGGACATGGCAGTGTTCAGTTAACCTGACTATGCATCCAAACTACAAGGTGAAACATTCCAATTTGGAGATCCATCCATAACCAATGACTTGGCAGTCGCAATCCTTCAACAAAAAATAAAAATAAAAAATATATAAAAAGCCCACTAAGTTGAACATCC
The DNA here is from genome assembly GCA_963966055.1 of Lathyrus aphaca. NCBI lineage: Eukaryota > Viridiplantae > Streptophyta > Magnoliopsida > Fabales > Fabaceae > Lathyrus > Lathyrus aphaca. The sequence goes on along the minus strand of OZ014523.1, from coordinate 104,587,694 downwards.
TAATAGGAGACTTAGGCAAAATTTAGGGCAATCCCGATGGACTAAAGACTTCAAAAAATAACGGTCCATGCAAAAATTAGGGATCAAAATAAAAATAGTAGAAATAGGTCATCAAAATCCTCGACAAAAAACAAAGTAAGTTGCAGTGACCATCTTATCCAAAACCAAAAGGGTCACTAACATCCCAGAAAAATGAATAAGGTGATTGTCATTTCAAGAAAGTCTGGAACAATCATCTTCAACCATTACACCTTCAAGCTCTCATAGGAGACAAATATGTGTGTCATTTAATTGAACGTGGGATTGGAGAACATCACGAAGATGGGTGGGTACAAAAATATTTGAACCTATATCCTTTGTTTCATAATCGTGAACCAGACCATGATACAACTCTTAAAAGACCTAATTGAAGCAGGGTTTATTCTGAAAGCTTATCTCAGCAAGGTTGCGTAAGCTGACTCCTAAAAGATTTGCTAATCTTCTCCTTATTATTTCACAATCACTTGCTAAATTAGCACTACGTTTGGAACATTAATCCATTCGTCACGCACTATCACATCATTCAATAAAATGATTTTTCAAAAGTCGCATGAATATTGCATTAAAATTACCATTCCTGGACAAACGAATTTTAATTGCAAGTCAGTATTTAGCATCTAAAGAAATTCCAAACAAAGGAAAGCCAAAGAGGAACTTGAGCATTCATTGGTATTGACGTGAATTAAGATCACTCCTAATCCGGGGCATGACTTCCAATGACTGTATGGACCTAAAAATTGGTTGGTCGAAAATCAAATCTCCAAGCATCAGAGGAAGACTACTATAACTATCAGCCTATCTGGGGAAAATTATTCATGATCACCTAATTCAGGGAAAGTCCCTCCAAAGGCTCAGACAGGGGCAACTCCCCATGAGACCCAGATATTAGGGCATTTTATAACATGTCAGGTTAGGGTACAATCATTCCCAAGGCTTTTATTCGAAAAAGATTCCTTCAAAGTCCCTACAGACTGGGGCAAGGCAGTTATAAAAGGATGCCTTAGGGCTAAGCCAAAGTATAATCAACATGCATTGATTATGTCGCTACACGCATTTGAAAGTCATCATGACATCAGTCAAATAAGTTGAAGTTCTCTCAGCAACTTACAACTTCAACAATGGACCAAGACTTGGGGCACCAAATATGGTTGTATCCATCCTCCGACCAGATTATCGTCGGATACCAAGTGTCGAGAAGTCAATACCCTCCACCACCCCAAAAAGTCCAATTTTATTGGCAACCACCAAAAATCTTAAAGTCCAATTTCATTGGCGCCCTCACAATTCCCAAAAGTCCACTATGGTGGCAACTACCAGAAAGCCAAAAGTCCAACTGTGTTTGACACACTCAAAAGTCCAACAATGTTTGGCACAACTTAAAGGTTCAAGTCCTCTTGGCATTTCTCACAATCCAATCCTTTTCAACTCTGTGTTGATATCTTTACCTTTTCAACCCTGTGTTGATGATACCTTTTCAACTCTGTGTTGATATCTTTACCTTTTCAACTCTGTGTTGATATCTTTACCTTTTCAACTCCGTGTTGATACCTTTAGCTTTTCAACCCCGTGTTGATACCTTTGCTTTTTCAACCCCGAGTTGATACCTAGTGAGTCTTTCTACTAGTGCTTTCAAAATCATTAAAAAAGTGAAAAGTCCACCCGTGATGTGGCACCCTGTCAAAAGTCCACCCGTGGAGTGGCATTTTTTTTCAAAAGTCCAACCTTGTTTTGGCACTCCTCAAAAGTCCACCTGTGGAATGGCATCTTTCCAAAGTCCAATTTCGTTGGCAACTACCAAAGAATTATTCCAGCATACCCAATCATTTGTATTGTCATATGCATGACATGCATCATTCCTGCCCGAAAGCAAGAATGTCATCAAACGCAATCATATTAATCAGACAAAATCATATACATCAAAATTTAAACAATCGCATCATATGCATCACTGTGCATCAAGCAATGCATAATATTCATATACAACATAGCATATCAGGATCTAGGACATGCATCCCGGACAACCCTCCTTTAAAGTCGGCAGTATTCCTCTGAAAAGAGCTGATACTCCGCATGTGCTCACTGATTTATTCCCCCAGCAAGTCATTCTTCAATGTTATGGTTTATAATGATGACCCCTAGCATTTTTACTTTTATTGCTCCCCAAGCAGAGGTTATCCTAAAAAGCATCTTGTGAGCTTTTCCTCTGCAGAACTGGGCTAGCATGCTTCCTCTCAGAGTTAATTCCTGTTGATCGGTTTTCCTCAACAGATCTTTTGATCAAGATATTGCTTTGGCATTCTCCGAAGAGCCTTTATTGTTAAGGAATTGCTTCGCAAGACCCAAAGAATCGCATATTGTGGTAAAGTTATTGTTCTAGCATTCTCCGAAGATCCTTGATTGTAAGGAACTGCTTCACATAATCTAGAAAATCTTGTACCATTTGTTCGAGATACTGATCAGAGTATCCTCAAAGATCCTTTACGGTTAAGGAACTGCTTTGTTGGATTAGAGAATCTCATTTGATCGAGATTTTGCTTTGGCATTTTTCGAAGAGCCTTTATTGTTAAGGAACCACTTCGCAGGACCCAAAGAATCTCACATTTAGAGCAACTTATCTCCTTTAGAGGAGTAAGTTGCTTGCTAGCGCTTTCCTCCTCTTCTTCTTGCTCCTCTTTGGTTCTTCTTTTCTCTTAGGATAGTTGAAACCTCACTAACCTTAGGACCACTTTTGCATGACAACTTTAGGTTTAGTCTTCCCCTATTTTAGACTTTTGCCTTTTTCTCTTTTGGTTTTTTCTCTTCACATCTCAAAAGCAAAAACCTAAAAAACATTAATAAAGAAAGAAGTGACCTCTTGTGTAATAGCCTTATTCCATGGGGCATATGTATTCATTCCATCTTGGGATAATTCATTTGTCTAGCATGATGCACAAGTCGGATCATGAAGTCATCTTCATCAAGAAAAACCCTAAAAAATACTTCTTCATTTTTAATCACTAAAACACCTAATAAATTCAACAAGTCAATGAATTTGGGCCCTTGCCCTTGGAAACAAGTCTTGGATAAATTCTCCTTACTTGGTATGCTTGTTCTATTATTCCATCTTGGAATGTAGTAACAAGTACATATTCCATGGAAAAGAGCTTGAATTCATTATCTTGTGCCACACCAATAAAAAAGCTCTAAAAAACATAAACAAATAATAAGCGTCTCTCCTTCGGGAATTATTTTCTCATCTCGTTCGCTCCGTCCGCGAACTTGCTTCTTCTTGTCATTTTGCAAGATGGTTACGCACTCATCGTCCGAGCCTGCAACGCCTGAGCATTGACATAGGCAATTCAAGCCTTAATTCACAAGCAATCTTTCCACCCCTTGTTAGGGGAACTACGGCGACTCTGATCCTCATGTCCAGATGAGGTACGTAGGCAGCGGGGTAGGGCCCGTTCGAGCACAATCTTTATTTTCCCTACATTTTTCCTCTTTGTTTTCTTTTCAGTTCTTTTCTCATTCCAGTTCATTTTCTTTTTTGCAGCAACTTTCATTTCTTCACCCTTTGAAACAAATTTCTTTGCAAGCGTGGATCCCGTCGGGTACGGCGGACGATCTGGGGTGCTAATACCTTCCCAGGTCGTAACCGACTCCCGAGCTCAGTTTCTTTGGTTCGCAGGACCTTTGTCCTTCCTTTTCTTTTCTTTTGGTTTGTGCAGCCATTCCCGTTCCTTTGGGATAAAAATGTCTGGCTGGCGACTCTACCTCTTTCCGCGTCACTTTCACGTTTGTACCAGGATGGAAATCCGGGGAGCGACAGCAGTAGAAAGCGTTTTCAAACAATTGTTCATTAAAAAACACAAACCATAATTGTATAAACTACGAAGCTCTGACTTTCCCATTGCACAAGGGAATACGTAGGCACGGGGATTTTAATCCTTTGCGAGCACACTAATAAAAAACTAACTATTTCTCCATAACAAATAATAATTAAACTATTTCTTTAAAAGCAATCTTAACAAGCTTCAATCATTAGAAGAAGACAATAATAAAAATTAACCTTTAAGCGCAAATTAATACCTTCCTCTTACGTAACTGACTCCCGAACTTAAAATTTGGTTTCGTTGACCATTTCTTGTCCTATTTAGGTTGTGTCTATATCTCCATTTTCTTTAGTTAGAATAAATAGAATTAGGTGGCGACTCTGTTGTTTTCCGCGTCCATCGCGAGGATCATATTTTTTGAGGTACGACAGCTGGTGACTCTGCTGTTTTTCGTGTCCATCGCGAGGATCATATTTTTCGAGGTACGACACTGCCTTAGTTAGGCGAACTACGTTGACTCTGATCCTCATTTTCCCGATGAGGTACGTAGGGAGCAGGGTAGGGCCCGTTCTAGCACATTCATTATTTTCCCTACATTTTCCCCTTTCTTTCTGTTCTCTTTTCCAATTCCCTTTCTCATTCCAGTTCCATTACAGTTAGCAGTTCTTTGTTCAGCAGCATCTTATTTTCTCACCCTTTGAAACAAACAAAAAAGCGTGGATCCCGTCGGGTACGGCGGACGATCTGGGGTGCTAATACCTTCCCAGTTCGTAACTAACTCTCGAACCCAGATCTTTGGTTCGCAGGACCTTGTCCTTTCCTTCTTCCTCAGGTTTGTGCAACATTACCTTTCCCGTTCCTTCGGGATAAAAATTCCTGGTTGGCAACTCTACCTTTTCCACGCCACTTTCGCGTTTGTACTAGGATGAAAATCCCGGGAGCGACAGCTGGCGACTCTACTAGGGATCAAACCCAGAATCTCTGGTTTCCCTTGTAGAGTCAATCCTAGTGCTTGTTTGTTTTTCTTTCTTTTAGGTGTTTATATGTGTGTTGTTGTGTGTTTAATTGCTATTTTCATTTACAGTTTACATTACAACATTTATTTACTGCTTACAGTATTTATTTTCACATGCATCATATATTGGACTGTGTTGGTTTCATTTTTTCTGTGGGATGAGGTTTGTTACTGTGAGATGAGCTCGTAACCGGGGCTCGAGTGCACCTTAGGACTTAGAGTGGTTCCACTTTGGCTTCATGGAATTTTGCTATGTTGGTAGTAGTGAGTTCCACACCTTGACTTGCAATCTTCTCGAAAATGTATTAATACCGGAATCTTTCTGGAGCAATACATAACCTTGATAGTTATGTGCAGTCAGGGGACCTATCATTGAGAACCTTTGTGGAAACATCCCTCTCCAGTGATGACAGTGGCAAACCACATTTGTTGGCAAACCCACTCGCATCCGAGGGTCCACTGGGAACTCGCATAGGATGGCCTGGTTCTCTCATAGGAATCCAGTTAAAGCAAATTGTTCGTATGAAGATAGTATTGTACCCTTCGGGATGAATGTACTATTGTTTCTCGATTCAGTGCTTGAACCTGAGGACTTATGAGGGATGCTTGTTTCCTTGGACTCAGCTGAGACCTCCCTGAGTAGTATATAATGCCAAACCAATTCCCTGATTTGGTCTTGAGACATATCTCGGAGATGGTGAACGTGTTATTGCTATTCAGCTTTGAGAGTCCTTGATGTTGACCCGAGTAGCACACCCGTGAGATTGGAAAGGGTGTACAGGATTGCAGGAATCTTAACCTTCAACATACCAACTGTACCATCATGCTTAAGTATTGTGATATGTTATGTTACACATGGATTCTGAGATTTGAACCTCTGATCAGAGAGATGTTTGTGGTGATGTTGTGACCCGGCACAGACACTTGATTATATGATTGACACCACACAGACACATCATTGATCACATGCCTTGCCTTGCATAAGCATCATAACATCATTAATCATATGTGTTCCGTTTATTCTCATGGTTCATATTACTTCCGATTCCCGGTCACATTGCTGCTTCAAGATGGAGACTCCAAGGAAGAAGAATGTCCACTATACTTTCCCACAGCCAGAGACATAAGGTATTCAGAAGTTGATCAGCTTGATGAGTGACAAAGTTCTTGATGACTTTAAAAGAGAGTTTGGAAAGATCCTGGATTATGTGAATAAGCCAACAGTTGATCAGAGGGATAGCCTGCATTCCTTGTTGCAATTCTATGATCCACAACTACGAGTATTTGTTTTCCCAGATTATATTTTGGCACCTACATTGGAAGAGGTCTCTAGTATCCTGAATATTCCCATTAGAGAAGGTATTCCTTATTATGCTTCAGAGAGGAGCCCTCCTTATGAAGACATTACTGCTGCCTGTCACTTGAGTATGCTTAGATTCAAGATGGGGCTAGAAGCCAGCCAGGGTAAGGGGATTTCTTTGGAGTTTCTCATTACAGAAGCTCATGTTATGGAATTAGGAAACAAATGGGAAGATTTCAGAGCATTACTAGCTATCATAGTGTATGGGATAAACTTATTCCTAGGAGAGAAAGGATTAATCAGCATGAAGGCTATCACCATCTTTGTCAAAAGAAACCCTGTGCCTACATTGTTGGGTGAATTCTACTATGGGGTTCATTACAAAAATGAAAAGAGAAAGGGACATGTGAACTGTTGTGCTCCCTTATTGCTAACTGGTTTGTAAGGCAACTCCCAAAATCAGGACCTTTCCAAGACTTGAAACAATATTGGAAGTGGTCCAAAAGATTGATGGGCTTAACCTTAGATGACATTGCTTGGAGATGCAACCGGGATCTTGTAGGCAAGGAAATCATGGTTAGTTGTGGTAGATTCCCCAATGTACCCTTGATAGGAAGGAAAGGTGGAATCAGCTACAATCCTATCTTGTCCAGAAAACAATTTGTTTATCCTTTGAGAGTTGTACCATTGATTGAAGAGATAAGTGAGTCACTATTCTTTCCAGCAGAAGGTAACTTGAAGATGAGCATACTAGCATCCCAAGCTTGGGAGGTTAAAATGATGAAGGGAAAAAAGGACTCTGGGAGAGTAGATCCAAAGACTTATGATCCTTTTGCCACCTGGTTGGAAGATCGTGTAGAGACTTTATTGCTCCCATTCTCTAAGGAACCACCTCTCTACCCTAAGGATGTAGTCCCCATAACTTCAGTTCCTCTTCAGGAGTATCAGAAATTGGAGGTCTTGGTTAAGAAACTCAGGATGGAGAATCAAGAAGCCAACAACTCATGCCAGAAGTTGAAGATTCAAAACCAGAAATTGGAAGAGAGGGCTTACCAAGCTGAAGAAATGGAAAGGCTTAAGCAGCAGGGCTTTCAGGAGAGAGAGCTCTATTTCAATAAAAGGGGATTAGCTGAAACTCACAAGGCGGTCCAGCACCGAAAAGATAATAAAGATTTGAATGAAGCTAATGAAACTATAACCTGATGGCAAGAGAAATGGGAAGACAACTTGAAGAGGCAAAAAGAGCTGGAAGCCAGGTACAAGTTAGAGATCAAAGGTCTTCAGGATTCCTTAGCTGAGCAAGGAGAGCTCCTTCAAAAGGCTCACCACCAAGAGAAGAGTCATTTTCAAGATATAGTAGAGAGTCAACAGGCAGTGAAGGATGCTCAGAAAGAGATAGAAGAGTTGAAGCTGAGAGCTAATGTCAAGAAGACCAGGACTGAGTCCACTACAAACAAGGAGAGTGAGAAGGTGTTCCTATAACAAATTGAGGAGTTGCATGCCTCATTTGACCTTAGGGATATCCTGATTCAAAAGCTCATACAGGAACCAGACCATCCAGATATAGCCCAGTTGCTTCAAGGTGTCAAGCGCCTTAGCTGGAGGTTGCAGGATGTAGATCTTCCTAGGCTTTAGTCTTGTATTCATATGATTTGGATTACCCACAGGCCTGTTGTGGGATTCCTCTCTTATTGGTGTACCTTTCTCTCTTTGATGTAAAAACTTGTACCCTATGGGGACTTTGCTATTCCAGTTTTCTTTTGATTTACCTGAAGTCTTTGGTTGTTATCTTTTGCACGGACACAAGGATATTAAATATGCCACTTCACATCTGAATGTCACACAAGGTCTTCTTTCAAAAGGCTATTCTCTTAATACCGGAATGGGAAAGTAAACAAAACCTTGAGGATAAGAGGAACACATTGCATTGCATACATATCATTTGCATTTTTATTTTGCAGGTTTCTCTATGTTATCTAACTTATCCATTACAGGTAAAGATTGCGAGAGCTGCCAAGACCCATCACTTCAGATAAAATATTCCTCATCGGTACGCGACCCGCAACAACCAAAAGACTATCATGGAAGCTATGCAAACTAAGCTCAATGAATTCCGCACCTTGATGGGGGAATTCATGGTTATGATGCAAGGAATGGCCCAAGGACAATAGGATTTGAGGAATGCCATGCAAAGGCTCACTCCTCCCCAGACTGACCCTCCTGTAGTCACTCCAGAAGCTCAAGTGAATCCCCCCAACAACAACAATGGAGCAGGTGGACCTCTAGTTCCAGAGGCTGGCACACCAACTCTCATTCCCGTGGAAGACTGACAAGAGGATCAGTTCCCTCCTGCTAATAATGATATGGGGTTTGGCACAGAAGGAAATTTTCAAGACATTTTGTTGCTGGCTGAAAAGGTTAAGGCCCTTGAGTGTAGAGACACTCTTGGGATAGATGTATCTGACATAGGCTTGGTTCCTAGAGTGGTCATTCCTCCCAAGTTCAGGCCACCAACTTTTGATAAGTACAACGGTAATTCCTGCCCCAAGACGCATCTGCAGGCTTTTTACCGAAAGATTGTTGCCCACACTAAGGACGAGAAACTCTGGATGTACTATTTCAAGGACAACCTCTCTAGAGGCTCCTTGGAATGGTATATGAAGTTGGAGAGAAGCTCTGTTCGAAGTTGGAAAGAGTTGGGGGAAGCTTTTCTTAAACAATATCAGTATAACATTGATATGGTGCCTAGTCGCACTCAGCTCCAAAGTTTGGCACAAAAAAATTCAGAGAGCTTCAAAGATTATGCCTAGAGGTGGCGTGAGGTGGCCTCTAGGGTACAACCACCATTGCTAGAAAGAGAAATGGTAGACATTTTCATGGAAACCCTTCCAGGGCATTTCATGGAAAGGTTGGATGGGTGTTCTTCAAACGGTTTTTCAGATATTATCTTAACTAGTGAGAGGATATAGAGCTGGATTAAGCAAGGAAAGATCCAAAATAGTGGTGCTTCAGCTTTCAATATCAAGAAACCTTTTGTGAAGAAGAGGGAAGGAGAAACTGGAGTTGTGTATGCACAGAGAAATGGAGGTAATAGAGGTGTTTATCAACAAGTGGCTCCTGTTACTATTTCAGCTCAGCCTAATCAACAACAGGTTCAACAACCGCAACAGCAATGCCAACAGGGTTATCACCAACAGAGGGCTCCTCGCCCCTATTCTCAAAAGGCTAAAGAAAGGCAGTTTGACCCTCCACCTATGTCTTACTCACAACTCTTGCAGAATCTTCTCCAGTTCCAAATGGTCCAGCTTAGAACTTTACAACCTCCGAGGCCGGGGCAAATCCCTGAAGGCTATGATACAAACGCTCGGTGAAAATTCCATTCTGGAGCCCCCAGTCACACTACAGAAAACTGTAAAGCCCTGAAGCACGTTGTTCAGGATTTAATAGAGTCCAAAGCAATTAATTTCGCTCCCACTCTGAATGTGATAAAAAAAACCATGCCTTCTCATGGAGGTACAATTGGGGCAATTGATGACAGAGAGAATCTGAATCTGGTGCATGATGTCAATAACCTGCAAACTCCATTGAGTACTGTCAAAGCTTGTTTGGCCCAGAAGGGTATTTTTCCGGGTTGTAAGAATGATTGTCAAGATTGTGCTGAGGCTCCTGATGGTTGTGAGAATTTGAGAACATGGGTACAAAGCATGATTGATGAAGGGATCTTGCAGTTTGATAGGATTGCAAAAGAAAAAGAAGTTTCTACGGTGACCATTTTCTATAATCCAACCCAAGCTCCTCCTCAAGCCAGAGTGGCACCAATAACTATTACTACTGCAGGGACTGTGATGTATCAAAGTGATAAGGCCATCCCATGGTATTACGGAGGTGAAGTGTATTGCAATGGCCAGAAGCAAGACTGGGCTACACCTAGTATATCTCCAGCTCAGGTAGAGAATGTTGGAGTAGGAGGTTTTACTAGGAGTGGAAGATTGTTTGCGCCGGAGACACTGAGAAATAGAGTAGTGCCACACAGAGATACTGCAGAAGCCCAAGCCAAGGCTTGGGGCAAGCAACCAGTAACCACTAATGAGCCCACACTTGTGGTTGACCCTGACATTACATTTGACATAGAAGCAGAAGAGTTTTTAAGAATCATCAAGAAGAGCGATTATAAAATCGTGGACCACTTGCAATAGACTCCATCAAAGATTTACATCTTGTCTCTGTTAATGTGTTCTGACTCTCACATAAAAGCTCTCTTAAGCATCCTGAACAAAGCCAATGTACCCCAGGATATCTCAGTGTGAACGCCAGTCATGGACTGGGTTTTACTGATATGGACCTAACATCTGAGGGTCGCTCCCACAATCGGGCACTGCATATTTCTTTGGAGTGTAAGGGTGCGATGTTATCCCATGTGTTGGTGGACACAGGGTTATCACTGAATGTTCTTCCCAAGAAGGCATTAATGAAACTGGATTACGACGGAGTTATTCTGAAGCCCAGTGACTTGGTGGTTTGAGCATTTGACGGATCAAGAAAATCAGTGTTTGGAGAGGTGGACTTGCCAATCAAGGTAGGGCCACAAGTCTTCAATACTACATTCTATGTAATGGACATCCAGCCTGCGTACAACTGTTTACTGGGGAGGCCCTGTATCCATTCGGCAGGGGCAGTATCGTCTACACTTCATCAGAAATTGAAATTCGTCTAGGAAGGGAAAATCGTAACGGTCTTTGGAGAGGAGGATATCTTCATCAGTCATCTGGCTTCATTTAAGTATGTAGAGATGGACGGTGATATTGTGGAGACTCTGTGTCAAGCTTTCGAGCCCTTGAAGACTGAATTAGCATCCTCATCAGCAGCATCTTTCGAAGAGTCAAAGAAAGGAGTCTCCATAGCTTCTTACAAACAGACTTTAAAAGTGGTGGAATCAGGAATTCAAGAGGGATGGGGCAAGCGGTAGAAGTATCAGAAAAGAAGGACATGTTTAGTGTTGGCTACCAGCATGGGAAGTCATCATCTGAACAGAATGCCAGAGGTCGACAAGGCCCGATTACCTTCACAAGTGCAGGATGTGTTGACTATAGGAGTATCAGTGCAGTGCAAGATGACACAGTTGATAGTGATTGTGACTTGGATGAGTGGATCAGGCCTTGTCCTCCAGAGACGCAACTCAACAATTGTTCGTCTGAAAAGCTCATTTCTTTCACTTCCTTTGAAGAGTAATGGTTTTTTATTGTCTTTCCTGTATTCAAGCGTTATGCCTTACCCGGGGAATAATAACGCATTGTAAGGGTTCCATCATTCATAACACAATACCATGATCATTAATAAAGCAGACGTTTTGCATTCATCCATGTTGTTCCTTGTCTTTCATTTTTTGTCTTTGTTTTAAAAAAAGGGAAAGAAAAGTTTTAAAAAGGCAATGTTTTCATTTTCTCAAACTCTTTCTAAAGCCTTGCATGAATCATCATTCATGCAGGTGCTCTTCACCGGGTCTCATCAATGACGACCCTGCTATGGCTAAGTATGACTTTGACAATCCGATTTACCAAGTCAATGAGGAAGGTGAAGAAGATTGCGAACTACCTGAAGAGTTAGCCAGATTACTTAAACAAGAGGAGAAGATGATTCAACCCCATGAAGAGGCTATTGAAGTGATAAACCTGGGTACCGAAGAGGACAAGAAATAGGTAAAGATCGGGGCTGCATTAGAAGAATATATCAAGACTCGTCTAATTGCCATGCTTCGAGAATATGTTGATGTCTTCGCCTGGTCTTATCAAGACATGCCTGGTTTGGATACAAATATTGTGGTTCACAAGCTGCCTTTGAGAGAAGACTACCCGTCAGTGAAGTAAAAGTTGAGACGTACACACCCTGATATGGCAATCAGAATCAAAGAGGAAGTACGGAAGCAATTTGATGATGTATTCTTATTAGTGACTAGTTACCGTCCGTGGGTTTCCAATATTTTACCGGTCCCTAAAAAAGACGGTAAAGTCAGAATGTGTGTAGACTATAAGGACTTGAATCAGGCCAGCCCTAAAGATGATTTCCCTCTGTCTCATATAGACGTGATAGTTGACAACACTGCTCAGTTTTCCGTGTTCTCTTTCATGGACGGGTTTTTAGGTTATAACCAGATTAAAATGTCTCCCGATGATATGGAAAAGACTACCTCCATTACTCCTTGGGGCACCTTCTATTATAAAGTTATGCCATTTGGTCTAAAGAATGTTGGTGCAACATACCAACGGGCGATGGTGACTTTATTTCATGACATGATTCATCACGAGATTGAGGTTTATGTTGATGACATGGTAGAAAAGTCCCAAACAGAAGAAGATCATCTGGTCAATCTAGCAAAGTTGTTTGACAAACTCCAAAAATTCAGATTAAGGTTAAATCAGAACAAGTGCACCTTCGGGGTACATTCCGGTAAACTACTGGGTTTCATTGTCAGTGAGCGAAGAATTGAGGTTGACCCAGCCAAAGTAAAATCCATCCAAGAGATTCCTGAACCAAGAACTCAGAAGCAAGTATGTGGTTTCCTAGGGAGACTAAACTATATTGCACGGTTTATCTTGCACCTAACAGCCACGTGTGAGCCTATCTTCAAGCTTCTGAGAAAGAATCCGGCTATCAAATGGAATGAAGACTTCCAGCAAGCCTTTGACCGAATCAAGGAGTACTTGTTAGAACCTCTGATTCTCATGCCTCTAGTGCCAAGGAGACCCTTAATCATGTACCTCACCGTACTCAAAGGATCAATGGGATGCGTGCTAGGTCTGCAGGACGAGTCTGGTCGAAAAGCGCATGCCATTTATTACCTTAGCAAAACGTTTACCGATTGTGAGACACGCTACTCACTACTCGAGAAAACTTGGTGCGTTTTGGCATGGGCTGCTAGCCGACTAAGATAGTACATGCTGACTCACACCACTATCCTAATTTCCAAGATGGATCCTGTAAAGTATATCTTCGAGAAACCGACTCTAGCAGGAAGGGTAGCCCGATGGCAGATTATTCTAACGACATATGATATCCAGTATACTTCGCAAAAAGAAATCAAAGGGAGTGTATTGTCAGAATACCTGGCTCAACAGCCAATTGACGATTATCATCCCATGAGATTCGAGTTTTCGGATGAGGACATCATGTTCCTAGTGTTGAAATACTGTGAAGAACCTCTTTTGGAGGAGGGGCCAGACCCTAAATCCAAATGGAAGTTGATGTTTGACGGAGCTGTGAATGTAAACGGAACCGGATTAGGTGCTGTCATTATCTCACCAGAGGGTGTCCATATGCCTTTTGCTTCTCGGCTGACTTTCGAATGTACCAACAAAGAAGTTGAGTATGACGCTTGTATCATGGGGGTTGAGAAGGCAATCAACTTGTGAATCAAGAACCTCGAGATCTTCGGAGATTCTGCTCTGGTAGTGAACCAAGTCAATGTGTTGCACCCCAAAATTTGCCCTCACAAGACAAGAATTTGTGTACTAAGAGGTTCACAAGGTTCACAAGACATCTCATGAGGTCCACAAGGTTCACAAAGTTCACAATTAGTCAGAAGATTTGACATTTCCCTCAGACAATGCATCCTCCTAAGCAATGCATTCTAAACTAGGGTTTTGACTTTAATCAGGCTAAATGGACTTCCAAGACTTCAAGTGAGCTTCATAACATCTTATATGTGTTCAAGAAACCCCATGACAAGTTTCAAGACTTTTCCCAAAGGTTTGCTAAGTCAGATGATCAGATAGGTTAAAATCAGTTAAAGCGGTTAAAAAGTCAAACTAAGGTCAACTGTGGTCAAACCAAAGTCAAACTTCATGATTTTTTTTCCAACATCAAGTATATGAAGTAAAATTAATCATTTGATCAAGGGTTGATCATGATTCATCAAGGAGATTTCAGATCATCAAGAATCAGGGGTTTCTAAATTAGGGTTTCCTCAGGAAAAGTCAACTGAACTTTGACCAGCCATAACTTTCACACGCTTCATCAAATTTTTCCCATCCAAATCTCATTTTGAAGAAAATTGAATTCTCTACAACTTTGTGTCTCTACAACTTGGATGCTTGGATTTTCCTACTGTGGGTGCTGGACTCAATAATTGGAAGGCTGAAGATGTTATTCCTATCTCCTTTAGTCAGGAGTAAATACTATTACTGTGTTGTTACTTTTAAAGTTTGTAATTTTTGAACAATTAAACTCTTAAGCCTTGTGCCTTACCCGGGGCACAATGGTATGCTTGTTTCGGGATGTCATTTCATTTGCATACTTCATTCAATAAAAATCAGTGGACGTTTCGTTTTCGTAAATATTGTGTTCCTTGTCTTTCTTTTATTTTATTTTTCATCAGCTATGTGTTCTTACACACACCCACATCACTAAAATGCAGATCCTCATCCACTCTGGATCCTGTTGATAACAGTTTTACTATTGCCAATTACAATTTCGAGAATCTGATCTATCAAGCTGAAGATGGAAATGAGGATGATTGTGAGGTACCTGTAGAGCTTGCTAGGTTGTTACAACAAGAAGAGAAAGCTATACAGCCACATGAAGAGCCAATCGAAGTTGTGAATCTAGGAAATGAAGAAAACAGGAAAGAGGTCAAGATAGGGGCTGAATTAGAGGATGGTGTCAAGAACAGGTTGATTCAGATGTTACATGATTATGTGGAGATCTTTGCTTGGTCCTATGAAGATATGCCAGGGTTGGATACAGACATTGTGGTTCACCGTTTACCAGTAAAAGAAGATTGTCGTCCAAAGAAGCAGAAGGTTCGTCGCATGCGTCCTGAAATGGAAGAGAAGATTAAAGCAGAGGTAATGAAACAGTTTGATGCAGGGTTCTTAGCTGTGACTTCTTATCCTCAGTGGGTTGCAAATGTGGTGCCAGTACCTAAGAAAGATGGTAAGGTACGTATGTGTGTAGACTACAGGGATTTGAACAAGGCCAGCCCCAAAGATGACTTTCCACTTCCTCATATCGATGTTCTGGTAGACAACACTGCTCATCATAAGGTATTCTCTTTTATGGACGGTTTCTCTGGTTACAATCAAATCAAGATGGCACCTGAGGATATGGAGAAAACAACATTTGTTACACAGTGGGGCACCTTTTGCTATAAAGTAATGCCATTTGGTTTGAAGAATGCCGGGGCAACATATCAGCGTGCTATGGTGGCTTTGTTTCAAGATATGATTCATCATGAGATAGAGGTGTATGTGGATGATATGATAGCCAGGTCCCAGAATGAAGAACAACATCTTGATCATCTGCATAAGTTGTTTGAGAGATTGAAGAAATACAATTTGAGATTGAACCCGAACAAGTGTAATTTTGGAGTTAGATCTGGTAAACTCCTGGGTTTCATCGTCAGTGGATAAGGTATTGAAGTAGACCCTGCAAAAGTGAAAGTTATACAAGAGATGCCAGCTCCCCGTACTGAGAAGGAAGTTAGAGGTTTCTTGGGACGATTGAATTACATTGCAAGATTTATTTCCCAATTAACTGCCACCTGTGAGCCAATCTTCAAGTTGTTGAAGAAAGATCAGGTGATGGAATGGAATGATGAGTGCCAGATTGCCTTTGATGAAATCAAGAGATATCTTCTAGAACCTCCAATTTTGATGCCACCAGTTGATGGAAGACCCTTGATTATGTACTTAACAGTATTAGACAACTCAATGGGGTGTGTGTTGGGGCAACATGACGAGTCTGGTCGAAAAGAGCAGGCAATATACTACCTTAGAAAAAAGTTTACCGACTGTGAAACAAGATAATCACTGCTCGAGAAAACTTGATGCGCTTTGGCATGGGATGCTCGCCGACTAAGACAGTATATGCTGACTCATACTACCTTATTGATTTCGAAGATGGATCCAATCAAGTACATATTCGAGAAACCTGCTCTCTCCAGACGAATAGCAAGATGGCAAATGATCCTAACAGAATATGATATACAGTATACTACTCAGAAGGCCATTAAAGGAAGTGTTGTAGCCGATCATTTGGCTCATCAAGCAGTGGATGATTACCAGTCAATGAGTTTTGAGTTACCTGATGAAGATATTATGATTATTACCAAAGAACCTGGACAGTATGACGGACCTGAACAAGGATCCCGATGGACTATGGTTTTTGATGGAGCTTCTAATGCACTTGGTAATGGTGTTGGTGTTGTGATCAGTTCCCCTGAAGGTTGTCATACCCCGATTACTGCCAGACTTTGTTTCTATTGTACCAATAACATGGCTGAGTATGAAGCATGTATCCTGGGTATCAAAGCTGCCATTGATATGAAGATTCAGTTCCTTAACGTGTATGGAGATTCAGCCCTGGTAGTAAGTCAGATCAAGGGAGATTAGGATACCAAGCATGATAATCTCATTCCTTACAGAGAGCATGTGTTGTCTTTGATCCCACATTTTAAAGAGATTACCTTTGGACATATTCCACGAAGAGAGAATCAGTTAGCAGATGCATTAGCCACCATCGCATCCATGTTTGAGATCAGCTGGGATGATGAAGCTCCCAAGATTACTATTGATAGATTTGAAAAGCCTGCATACTGCAATGAGATTGACACTGAAGAAGCAGAGGAGAAGCCTTGGTTCTATGAAGTGAAAAGATATCTTGAAGCTCAGGAGTTCCTTGAAGGGGCATCTATCAAAGATAAGAAGTTTCTGAGGAGGTTTTCTACTAAGTTCTTTTTGAGTAATGGGATTTTGTACAAGCGCAATCATGATTCCACTTTGCTTCGTTGCGTGGATACGAAGGAAGCAACAGAGATTATGGAAGATATGCATGATGGGATCTTTGGCACTCATTCTAGTGGTCATACCATGGCAAAGAAGATATTGAGAGCAGGTTACTATTGGTCTACCATGGAAGCCGACTGCTAACAACATTCCAGAACATGTCACAAGTGTCAAATTTATGCTGATAAAGTACATATACCTCCATCACCATTGAATATGTTGACTGCTCCTTGGCCTTTTGCCATGTGGGGCATTGATATGATTGGTGAGATCAAGCCTACTGCTTCTAATGGACATCGTTTCATCCTGGTTGCTATTGATTACTTTACGAAGTGGGTAGAGGTAGCTTCATTTGCATCTGTTACTAAGAATGTGGTGGATCGATTCATTAAGAATAATTTCATATGTAGGTATGGCATCCCTGAAAGGATCATTACTGACAATGGCTCTAATTTGAACAACACTATGATTACTGATCTCTGCACGCAGTTCAGGATTAAGCATCACAACTCTTCTCCGTATCGTCCAAAGATGAATGGGGCAGTTGAAGCTGCTAACAAGAATATCAAGAAGATTATACAGAAGATGACTGTCACTTATAAGGATTGGCATGAGATGTTACCATTTGCTCTTCATGGTTATCGTACTACAATACGTACTTCAACAGGGGCAACCCCATTCTCCTTAGTATATGGTATGGAAGCAGTTCTGCCCATCGAAGTTCAGATTCCCTCCTTAAGAATTATGAAGGATGCAGGCTTGGAGGAAGATGAGTGGATTCAGACTCGAATTAACCAGATAAATTTGATTGATGAGAAGAGGTTAGCAGCAATTTGTCATGGCCAGATGTACCAGAAACGAATGATCAAAGCTTTTAATAAGAGGGTTAAGCCAAAGGTATATCAGGCTGGTGATTTGGTAATCAAGCGTATCATATTACCACAGGGTGATCCTAGGGGCAAGTGGACTCCTACATATGAAGGACCATTTGTAGTCAAATGGTATTCTCAGGAGGTGCCATGATACTTACTACTATGGATGGTGAAGACTTCCCACAGCCTGTAAACGCAGACATAGTTAAAAAATACTACGCATAAAAAGAGACCCGCTAGGTTGACTGGCCTAGGCAAAAATAAGGGCATCCCGGCGAACCAAAAGGGTTCGGGCAGAAATTAGGGATATATATGTAAAAAATGTACACCCGGCAAGTCGAAAACCTGAAAAGGCGGCTTGGGCAAAAAAGGGTATCCCGGTGGATTGAAAACCTGAAAGGGCAATCCAGGCAAAAGTTAGGGATTAAAGCGTATGACTATGTCTCGTTTGGATCACCCATGAAACTACAACTATTTGTGCTACTTACTCAAGCTCGAACAAATAAAGCACAATCCCATCATTTCCGTCTCGACAGCAGAAGATGAGATACTTGAAAATAATGGCAATAGTAGAATTGAAACTCAATAGGATTATTTCCCACATAGCTGATTTTCTTTGTTTTGTAAAATTTTTATGACAAACTCCTCTTACTAGGATTTCTGTCTCCTTGTACAAACTTGCCTATGTATAGGTCACTTTGTGATATAAATAAAATTTCATCTTTGAATCCAGATTTACTTTTACCCTATTTACATAAGAGAAACGTCCATTGGTTGTGTTTGAATGTATGTATGCTTTTGGATATGATTGATGTTTACCAGAAATGCATGAAAATACAGTAATAGTATTTACTAAGGACGAACGAGGGAAGGAATTCAACGAAGCTTCGCCGGTTCATCCCCACAAGACAGCTACAAATCCCCCAGTAGGGCAAACCCATCTTCATAAATACTTCGAGTCACATCTCCCCTGGAATTTATATCCATCTCTTTTATCCTCAGACGGATAGTCGGGAATTTATTCTTTCAATAGGAGTACGACGAACGAAGACGGGAGGTTATGGATACCTTACTATCAAATGAAGACGGGAGGTTATGGATACCTTACTATCGAACGAAGACGGGAGGTTATGGATACCTTACTATCGAACGAAGATGGGAGGTTATGGATACCTTACTATCGAACGAAGACGGGAGGTTATGGATACCTTACTATCGAACGAAGACGGGAGGTTATGGATACCTTACTATCGAACGAAGATGGGAGGTTATGGATACCTTACTATCAAACGAAGACGAGAGGTTATGGATACCATACTATCGAACGAAGACGGGAGGTTATGGATACCTTACTATCGAACGAAGACGGGAGGTTATGAATAATATATTATCAAACAAAACGAGTTCCTCATTATATTATCAAACAAGACGAGTTCCTCATATTCTTCAGCAACAAATCGGGATTTATTTTCCCTGGCCAGCAGTTGATATACAAATATATCCAGATGCTTCAGGCTGCATGATTCATACATACATCATTTATATCATACCATAGCATATACATAGTACATAATACATTATTTGAGTGCATCATACTATGCATACATACATAATGCATAAACTAATATTTTCCTTGCAGGATAGTTATATGCAGGTAGAACAATATCATCAACTTACAACGGGTCAGAAATGATCCATATACTACTCAAGATGACCTTGAATAGCAGGCAAACAGTCTGTAAAAAGATCCATTCCCTGGTTCAAGACATTTTTCAGAAGAACAAATCCTGACGTTCTTTTGACCCTTAAGAGCAAATCCTGACGCTCTTTTGGCCCCTTGTTCAAGACTTTTTCAGAAGAACAAATCCTGACGTTCTTTTGACCCTTAAGAGCAAATCCTGACGCTCTTTTGGCCCCTTGTTCAAGACTTTTTCAGAAGAACAAATCCTGACGTTCTTTTGACCCTTAAGAGCAAATCCTGACGCTCTTTTGGCCCCTTGTTCAAGACATTTTTCAGAAGAACAAATCCTGACGTTCTTTTGACCCTTAAGAGCAAATCCTGACGCTCTTTTGGCCCCTTGTTCAAGACATTTTTCAGAAGAACAAATCCTGACGTTCTTTTGACCCATAAGAGCAAATCCTGACGCTCTTTTGGCCCCTTGTTCAAGACTTTTTCAGAAGAACAAATCCTGACGTTCTTTTGACCCTTAAGAACAAATCCTGACGTTCTTTTGGCCCTTGCATAGCAGGCAAATGGTCTGTAAAAAGATCCATTCCCTGGTTCAAGATATTTTTCAGAAGAACTAATCCTGACGTTCTTTTGGCCCTTGAATAACAGGCAAACGGTCTGTAAAAAGATCCATTTCCAGGTTCAAGATATTTTTCAGAAGAACTAATCCTGACGTTCTTTTGACCTTGGAGAGTAGGCAAACGGTCTGTACAAAGATCCATTCCCTAATTCAAGATACCTCCAGAAGAGATAGTCATCACAAGATTTATTTCTACTGGTCCATTCAACAACTCAAACCATGTTGCATAAATGATTCAGAGACGGCCTATACAAAGACCTAGTACTGATATCCAGTATCAACATAAAGACATCATCATATTCTGATACTTTAGATGGCATCTCTAAGCCCATCACCAGTTCTTCCTGATGGCATCTCTAAGCCCATCTCCAATTCTTCCACGTGGCATCTTTAAGCCCACTCAAGCGTATACAACTAATCATCAGGGTTACTTTACGCACCGGTGAGTGCAAATTTTTGGGCTTTTGTGTTCAATCCCCTTCAACCTTCCAGGTCACGACTGGCACATATACCAATCTAACCCCTCAGGTTTCTGAAAATTGAACAAGGGCAGATGTTGCACCCCAAAATTTTCCCTCACAAGACAAGACTTTGTGTACTAAGAGGTTCACAAGGTTCACAAGGTTCACAAGATATCTCATGAGGTCCACAAGGTTCACAAAGTTCACAATTAGTCAGAAGATTTGACATTTCCCTCAGACAATGCATCCTCCTAAGCAATGCATCCTAAACTAGGGTTTTGACTTTAATCAGGCTAAATGGACTTCCAAGACTTCAAGTGAGATTCATAACATCTTATATGTGTTCAAGAATCCCCATGACAAGTTTCAAGACTTTTCCCAAAGGTTTGCTCAGTCAGATGATCAGATAGGTTAAAATAAGTTAAAGCGGTTAAAAAGTCAAACTAAGGTTAACTGTGGTCAAACCAAAGTCAAACTTCATGATTTTTTGCCAACATCAAGTATATGAAGTAAAATTAATCATTTGATCAAGGGTTGATCATGATTCATCAAGGAGATTTCAGATCATCAAGAATCAGGGGTTTCTAAATTAGGGTTTCCTCAGGAAAAGTCAACTGAACTTTGACCAGCCATAACTTTCACATGCTTCATCAAATTTTTCCCATCCAAAGCTCATTTTGAAGGAAATTGAATTCTCTACAACTTTGTGTCTCACAAGCCAAGCCCAAAAATGCTTCATTTGGAAGGTATGAGCTAAGACATTATAGGTCCTTTTGAAAGTCAACAAAAAGTCAACAACTTCAAAGGAGCATAGCTTGAGAATGGTAAAAGATATGAACATGAAACCAATGGGGTTGGTTAGAGGACTCTTTAAGCTTTCCAAAATGTCCAAGAACACCCTCATAGCATTAAAATTGAAGGATTTTTGCCCTTGCAAAGTTGGGAAATTTTAGGGAAGTTTGTGAAGCAAATAAGGCCTAAAATCAAAATTTTGCTAAATGAGCCCACCAAATTGCCATCCCATCTTTATAAAAACACCAAGCACGACCCAACCCACCTATTTTCTGATTTTTTATTTTTTTATTTCATATTTATTTGAATTTTATTCATTAAAATATCTATTAGAAGAAAATAGGTAAAAGCTGTTGTGATTTTATTCCTCAGCCTTAGGTTGGTTTATATAGAAGAGTTATAATGATTACAATAATATTCTCCTTAATGGAGAATAAAGAGAAATAATGACAAATAAAGGCAATATTAAAAACAATAATAAAACCGGTAAATAATATATTTTCCAACACCCCCCCTCAAGTTGGTGCATAGATATCTATCATGCCCAACTTGTCTATCAAATGCTCAAAAGTAGGCCTTGCCAAACTTTTGGTTAGGATATCTGCAGTTTGCTAACTTGAAGTCACGAAGGGTAGACATATGATTCCAGCATCTAACTTCTCCTTTATGAAGTGTCGATCAATCTCGATATGTTTGGTTCTGTCATGTTGAACTGGATTATGAGCTATGCTAATAGCAGCTTTACTGTCGGAGTACAATTTCAATGGAAGCTCAATTTTCATCTTAAGTTCTTCAAGGACTCTAAGGATCCATAATCCTTCACAAATACCTTGAGACATAGCTCTAAACTCGGCTTCTTCACTTCTCCTTGCTACAACTCCTTGTTTCTTACTCCTCCATGTCACAAGATTACCCCAAACATAAGTACAATATCCAGAGGTTGATCTTCTATCTGTAACAGAACCTGCCCAATCAGCATCGGTGAAGATAGACACATTTCTTTCCGCAGTCTTCTTAAAAAATAATCCTTTTCCAGGATTTCCCTTCAAATATCTTAGTATCCTATAAACTGCCTCAAGATGTTCCTCAAAAGGAGAATGCATAAACTGACTTACTACACTAACAGAGAAAGCAATATCAGGTCGGGTGTGTGACAAATAAATTAGTTTCCCAACCAATCTCTGATATCTTCCAGTATCAACAGGAACATTACCTTCTCCCCAAAGTTTAGCATTAGGATCCATAGGGGTATCTGCAGGACGACATCGACTCATTCCTGTTTCTTTCAACAAGTCTAGAATGTATTTCTGCTGTGAAACCACAATACCATTCTTTGACCGAGCGACCTCCATGCCTAGAAAATATCTCATGAATCCCAGATCCTTGATTTCAAAGTCTACAGCCAATTTTTCTTTTACTCTTGCCATTTCCACTGTATCGTCTCCAGTAAGGACAATATCATCAACATAAACAATCAGGACAGCAACTTTTCCATCATGGGAGAACTTTGTGAATAAGGTGTGGTCAGCCTGTCCTTGGATGTACCCTTGTTTCTTCATGGACTGAGTGAATTTTTCAAACCAAGCTCTAGGAGACTGCTTTAATCCATACAAAGACTTATTCAGTTTGCACACATTTGCTCCAATTTTTTTTTCAAAACCAGGAGGAATGTCCATATATACTTCTTCTTCTAGATCGCCATTAAGAAAGGCATTCTTAACATCTAACTGATGTAGGGGCCAATCCAGGTTAGCAGAAAGGGACAAAAGAATTCTAACAGTATTCAATTTTGCAACAGGAGCAAATGTTTCTGAATAATCTATACCATAGGTCTGAGTAAAGCCTTTAGCCACCAAACGAGCCTTGTACCTTTCAATTGTTCCATCTGAATTGTACTTCACAGTAAAGACCCATTTGCACCCAACTGTCTTTTTTCCATCTGGTAGTGACATAACACTCCAAGTTTTGTTCTTTTCAAGGGCTTTCATCTCCTCAAGCACAACTTCCCTCCACTTTGGAATTTCTAGAGCAACCTGTACACTTTTTGGAATTTCTACACTAGACAATTTTGATGTGAAAGCAGACATAGATGAAGACAAATTTGAATATGATATAAAATTGGACATGGGATGTTTAGTGCAAGATCTGACAGGTTTTCTAATGGCAACAGGATCATCTATATCAGGATACAAAATACGACTCTCAGAAATAGAGATAGACTTACCTTTCCGTTTGTTAGGAGGTTGATCATCCCCCGGTTCAGATTCCTGGCAGTGTTGAGATGTGGACTCATCCCTTCCTTTATGGTGCTTTTTCACAAAAACCTTTCCTTTCCAAGTCCTGTTTCCTAATTCAAATCTATTTTCTTGAAGAGATTCATTATATTGTGGCATTTCAATTAGATCATCATTATTATTATTTTTAGGATTCTCATTGTCTTCTACAAGAGAAAATGTAGGCTCAGATTCACAAGATTCCTTACTCATAACAGGAATAAGATCAGATAAAGAATCATGGCCATTTTCTGTTGGTGCAAGTGTAAAAATCTCAGAATTTTGTGATACTGGCAAAGATAAGTTATTTAAAAAACTCATGTCCTCAATTTGAAACGAATCTTCGTTTATCTCCCCCCCTTGAAGATGAGTGTCATCAAAAAAAGGTTTATTTTCAAAGAATGTAACATCCATAGTGACAAACATTTTCTTATTTTTTGGATCAAAACATTTATACCCTTTTTGGGTTGGGGAGTATCCAACAAAGACGCATTTTATAGCCCGTGGCTCAAGTTTTCCAACATTTTTATGCTCATGAACAAAGGCTGTGCAACCAAAGATTTTTAAAGTCAAATCAGATAAAACACGAGTACTAGGAAAACAATCTTTGAAGACATTAATTGGAGTTTGAAAATTGAGAATTTTGGAGGGCATTCTATTAATTAAATATGCAGCTGTTAAAACAGCTTCTCCCCACAAATAATTTGGAACTTTATTTGAAAAAAGTAGAGCTCTAGCAACCTCTAGTAAATGTCTGTTTTTCCTTTCGGCCACTCCATTTTGTTGAGGAGTATTAGGACATGAACTTTGATGTACAATTCCATTTTTTAGGAAAAAATCATCAAGAATAGTATTAAAATATTCTTTGCCATTATCACTTCTAAAGACTTGGATATTTGTTTGAAATTGGTTTTGCACCATTAAAACAAAATTCTTTACAACCTGACAAACATCTGATTTCCCCTTTAACAAGTACACCCAACATACTCTTGTGTGGTCATCTATAAACGTGATAAACCATTTTTTGAGAGAGAGTGTACTTGTTCGGTTAGGGCCCCAAACATCACTATGAATAATAGAAAACGGTTTTGATGGTTTATAAGGTTGCATTGAAAATTGGGAACGATGATGTTTTGCAAACTCACATGCTTCACATTTAAACGAAGAAAAATTCTTATTGTGAAATAACTTAGGAAACAAGTGTTTTAAGTAACGAAAACTAGGATGACCTAACCTTAAATGCCATAACATAATGTTGTCATCTTTATTATTCAAAATAGAAAAAGACTCAAAGCAGGAACTTATTGTTTTTGAAGGTTGTTGTGATGCAGATCCAATGTCAAGGTAATAGAGTCCTCCACTCTCCTTAGCACTGCCAATCATCTTCCCCGAGTTCAAATCCTGAAAGACACAGTGAGATCGGAAAAAATTAGTTTTACAATTTATATCTTGGGCTAATTTGCTTACGGAGATTAAATTACACGATAAGTTTGGAACATGAAGGACATTTTTAAGAGTTAACATTGGAGACAACACAACTGACCCTTTACCTGCAATGGCTGAAAAAGAGCCATCTGCAATTTTTATTTTTTGATTACCTGCACATGGACTATATGAAGAGAACAAAGTAGATTCACCTGTCATGTGATCTGAGGCACCAGAATCTACTATCCAAGTATGACTGGGACTGACACTAAGAAATGCAGAATTACCTTTTGTTGCTATAGAGCAAGAAGGGGTTGGAGACTCGAGAAGTTTGTACAGTCTGTCTAGTTGTTCCGTAGTGAGTGGAAGTTGAGTTTGAGAGGATTGCTGCCCTTGATCAGAATTACTCGCCTGAAATGCACGACCACCGTTTCCGCCGTTTCCGCGGCCGACACCGGACTCATGTTGTTCGCCTTGGTTGGATCCGGTGTAGGCTTGTGATGGGAAAGGCCACTGGTTGTTGTTATTCGCCATAGGAAGGAAAACGGGTATGTGGAATGGGTCGGGTAATAAAGCGGGTCGAACCCCACTAGTTGTAGAAAAATTTACTGGAAACCCTAACCCAGTGCTCTTGATACCATATTAGAAGAAAATAGGTAAAAGCTGTTGTGATTTTATTCCTCAGCCTTAGGCTGGTTTATATAGAAGAGTTATAATGATTACAATAATATTCTCCTTAATGGAGAATAAAGAGAAATAATGACAAATAAAGGCAATATTAAAAACAATAATAAAAACGGTAAATAATATATTTTCCAACAATATCATTTAAATTGAAATAAAATATAAAATCAAATATTTAAAAAGGGATTTTGTTTCTAGAAAGTCATAAACATTGTTTGGATCAGATTGATACACAAATTATGATGATTGTCTTAAAATAGCAATGTTAGATCAAATAATATTCAAATTTTATGACATATCTTTCTCAATATTCAAATGATCCAAAAATCCAAAGAACCATGACATTTTTTAACCTAATTTGATTCACTACATATAGAGGAACATAACACAAGTGAGGGACACGAAAATTCAGCCTCCAAAGGTAAGAAAAAAGTTTCAAAATTCACACTAAGAACACCAATTCGGTTTGATACCTAGAGCTATTTTCAAGACAAACCAAAGGTTGTAACTTGTTCCTTGGAGTTCATAGATTGATTCTGGATCATAACATTGTCCATTCATGCCTTAAATTGCACAAACCGAATGCCTCTTCTTCATGTTCTAAAATTTTTCGATTTGAATGATTTGTGTATTAATATTGAAAACTAACTGTGGATTTGTGTTTGTTGTGATGTTTAGAAACTTTCTGGATGATTTAATTCAATTATTGTGGACTGTATTGAAATTCACCATTGCTAGGGTTTGGAGCTTCAAATCGGGAACCAAGCATTTAGGGCCTTAAAACGAAATCTAAGAACATGGATATGATCTATGAGACTTGTACAATTGATCTGGGCTTGTAATTTGAATTGATGTTACGATTTGATTGATGTTTGAAAATACATAGGATTCTGGTTTTAAGAACTTGCAGGAAAATTCGCAGGAGAATGCATGGGAAATTTCGCAGGTAATTTGAATGAGGAAGATGAAGTCTGGCGCCAAATTCGTATTTAAAAATTGGGTATTATATTTTATGAAATTGTTGTGATTATTATTTCAGAAGAACAACTTGGCTCAGTTGGTATGCGCGTTTGTTAGTGAATGAATGGTCCTGGGTTCGATTCCCCCCAGGCCATTTTGTATTTGTTTTGTTTTTATGATTTTTACAGGTTATGAAACAAAAGGTATTGGCTCTCATTCAATATCACCAAATGCAGCGCAGCCTGGTGGAGAGCTTGTTGGTCCAGTGGATGCAAAGCCTAGGGCCTGGGTTCGAATCCCAGCCCCAGGTAAGTTCTTTCTCACTTTTTTTGTTTTATTTGATTTTTGTTTATATTATAATTAATTAATTTAAATAAATGTTTACAAATATAATTGTTATACTATTTTCTTGTATATAATTCAGAAACTTATATTTTTAAAAATTTAAACTTTATTCTTAAAATTATTTAATATTTATTTTATTGTATATTATTAATGTTATATGTTTTTTTAGATAAATAATTTAATTAGGTTTAGATTAAATAATTAACCCTAAAATTTTATATGTAAAAAACTTAATTTTTTTTATAAACCCTAATTCATTTTAAAACCCTAATTATGTTATAAGTTTTAATTTATTTAGTAAATTTTAATTATACATATTTATTTTATAATTTGTTTTTATTATTATTATGTGTAGTTTTTTTTATAAATAATGTAATTAGGTTTAGATTAAGTAATTAACTCTAATTTATTTTTTCTAAACAATTAAAAACCCTAACTTTATTTTATGAGTTTAATTTCTAATTTTTTATATGTTTACTTAATTGTAATTAACAAATATTTTTTATAATATGTATATAAAATTAAATTATTAGAACTATTAATCATATTATTTAGTATATAATTATTATTCTTTATTTTTCTTAAAATTCTAAAAATAATTATTTATTTAAATTTGAACTTTTAATTTATTATTATATTTATTATGCTAACTTCTTTTTCTTATATTTATTTTGTTATTACTAACATCTTTATTTATTTATTTATTATGTGTTTATTTATTTAATTTATTTTATTATTATTATGTAATTGTACACATTATGTAATAGTTGTAGAATTTCTTATTATTTATTTTTAATTGCCATGGTTAGTAACATAGGGAGTGTAAACATGTTTGTATTTAAATTGAATTTAGATCACTAATTTGTAAGATAAATACTTGAATTGGTACACGCACACACGTAAGTCGATCCTGGATCGCCATCTCACATTCTTAAGGATACCTCTCATGTTGCCTAAAGAAAAAGGTTAAGTAAGGTGTATAAAGCAAAAGTCCCTTCATTTATTTATATCATCTAGTCCCTTAAAAGATAAAAAGATCAAGTCCCTTCATGGTTGCCTTTGTAAATGATCTTGTCCCTTTCGAATAAAGATGATAAGTCCCTTCGAATTGCTAAATACACCTTACAGTTGCCTAAACACAGATGACCCTTCACATGTCCCTTATAACATCCAAGGTAATGACTACATATTCCTTAATAATAGGGATAGTCTTACCATTGAAAGAACATTTAAGAACAGTAAAGATTTAACATAGGGTAGGTTCCTCTTAAGTACTTGCTCACTTTTCTTCAAAATACTTCATTACACTTTACATTTTAAACAATTTTCAAAACAAAGTCTCTATATATATCCGTACAAGGATCATTATAAAGTACTTAAGAAAATTTCTAATCACACACTACACATTTCAAAAACATTTTAAAGTGAGCTAAGTAACTAAGAGCCCATGGATAACCATGGATGTAAAGGGTGCTAACACCTTCCCTTTACATAACCTACCCCCCGAACCCAAAAATCTTTTAAGGTCTTTCCTGTTCTTTTATGCCCTTTCCTTTGGATAAAATAAAAGTCGGTGGCGACTCTTGCTATCCGCAACATTTAACTAAAAGTCAGTTCTCCCACCGTGTTACACAATGGCTAGTGGTTAGTTCATCAACCTCACCTGGTTCCTTACAGGGATTATACCAGAAGATTGCTTACTTTCTTCACCAAAGTCAAGCTAAGTTATATTCCACGAGATGAAAATTAGTTCACTGATGCTCTAGCAACTTTATCATCCATGATTAAAGTTTGTCAAGAGAATTACGTGCCTCAAATCATGGTCTCTCGTCTTGAAAGACCTGCTTATGTCTTTGCAGTTGACAGTGGTGAGGATAATAAACCTTGGTATCATGACATCAAAAAAATTCTTGAAGTCTCAAGAATACCCAACTGGGGCATCCAATAAAGACAAGAAGACTCTCAGAAGGCTAGCAGGCGGGTTCTTTTTGAATCAAGATGATGTGATGTACAAGCGAAACTTCGACATGGTTCTGTTCAGATGCGTGGATAGACACGAAGTAGACCTATTGATACAAGAGGTTCATGAAGGATCCTTTGGTACCCATGCTGGAGGACATGCTATGGCAAAGAAACTGCTGAGATCGGGATA
The DNA here is from genome assembly GCA_963966055.1 of Lathyrus aphaca. Classification (NCBI taxonomy): domain Eukaryota; kingdom Viridiplantae; phylum Streptophyta; class Magnoliopsida; order Fabales; family Fabaceae; genus Lathyrus; species Lathyrus aphaca. Next base: position 104,558,477 of record OZ014523.1, on the reverse strand, counting down.
TTATTGGATCACCATGGAATCCGATTGCTGTAAATATTCCCGCAAATTTCACAAGTGCCAGATTTATGCTGATAAGGTCCACGTACCTCCGAATCCATTGAGTGTCATGTCTTCACCTTGGCCGTTCACCATGTGGGGCATTGATATGATTGAAAGGATTGAGCCAATAGCTTCCAATGCCATCGCTTCATCCTGGTTGTCATAGACTATTTTACGAAGTGGGTCGAAGCGGCGTCTTATGCCAATGTTACAAAACAGGTAGTAGCCCGATTCATCAAAAGAGATATAATTTACCGGTATGGAATTCCCGAAAGAATCATTACTGATAATGGTTCTAACCTCAATAACTAGATGATGGTTGACTTGTGCCGGAATTTCAAAATAGAGCATCACAACTCTTCGCCATATCGCCCGAAGATGAATGGCGTCGTCGAGGCGGCCAACAAGAACATCAAGAAAATCGTGCAGAAGATGGTTGTGACATATAAAGATTGGCATGAGACGCTACCATTTGCGCTATATGGGTACCAAATGTCTGTGCGTACCTCAACATGGGCAACCCCGTTCTCATTGGTGTATGGAGGCAATCCTACCAGTCGAAGTGGAGATCCCCTCGTTGATATTAATGATGGACATTAAGCTAGACGAAGCTGAATGGCTCCGATCCAGGTACAATCAACTGAGCCTCATTGAAGAGAAGCGCCTAACAGCTGTATGTCATGGAAAGTTGTACCAACGGCGAATGAAACAGGCTTTCGACAAGAAGGTACGGCATCAACGGTACATACAAGGTGACCTGGTGCTGAAAAGGATTCTTCCTCCTCTCAACAATCACAGGGGCAACTGGACACCTAACTATGAAGGTCCATTCGTGGTTAAAAAGGTCTTCTCAGGCGGAGCCTTGATGCTAACAACCATGGATGGAGAGGACTTCCATTCCCCTGTCAACATAGACGCAGTAAGAAAATACTTCATGTAAAAAGACCCGCTGGATAAAAACAAAATAAAGATCTAGGCAAAAATGGGCATCCCGACGAGCCTAAAACAGAATAAAAGGCTCGGGCAAAAATTAGGGAAATATTGAAAAAATGTACACCCGCTGAGTTGAAAAGCCACATCAGACAACTCAGGAAAAAAAGGGTATCCCGGTGGATTGAAAACCCGAAAGGGAGATCCACGCAAAAGAGGGACTAACATGAATGACCGCAGTCTGCGAAATTTGTGATCCACTTGCAACTAAGGTTATTCCAGCATTGGAAAACCAATCCAATTACCTTTCTCAGGGGCAGAGCAAGTGAATAGTCTTGAAGATATACAAGTCATAGCCGAGTCGAAACTTGATGAGATTCATTTTTCACATTACCAATATGATAGTTTGTTTTCCTTTTGGGCGATTTCCTCTTTCCAGGGAATTTCTTCCGGATGTAATTCCTATTCATGGCCATTTTCCAAATCAATAAAATTAAATTTCAGTCAACTCATGACTATTTGCTTTTGTTTTTGTTTTTGTTTTTGTTTTTCATCTAACATTGATTGATTGCGAAAACGTCTAGCAAATTATGATTTATTATTGTGTTGTGAACATTCGAATGCTTTCTAACACATGTAGGGGAACATAAACATTCAATGTAACTCTAAAAAGTGTTAAGTGACTGAGATGGTGATTCATACCATAAGCCTGGGGCATACAGGTCCAAACTAACTCTCCATGTTGCAGGAACTATCAGTTGTGTGTATGCAGATGCAGGTATAAGCGTTTCTAGTAGAGCTAAAGCAAACTTCCAGGAGGAATATCTCAACAAGAACAAGTGTCTTCCTATTTGTCTTCCATCATCCCCGGTAGAGTTGGAAGTTGAAATCTTCCCTAGCAGTAATGACTTAAGATTAGTGTCTTCCCCAAGCAGAAACTCCCTTTCAATATAAAGGTAATCCCCAGTAGTACAAGGAGTGTCTTTCCTCCCCAGCAGGTTGCTACCTCAGTAATACCATACATCTAGTTCCCCTGCCAAGTCAGAAGGTTTCCACTTCCCCAACGGAGTTCAACGGGTGGCGTACCTAGCAAGAAAAGTCCATCTCCAGCAGGGTCTTGGCTCTCCAATCTCAAAGTCCAATTTATTTTTGGCAGTGGCAGCATTTCAGAGCCGGTGTATCATTAACAGCATTCCATGTAGAGTTGTTTTCTCCTCACAGGGATTAACCCAATCAATGCAGTGATCATCATTTCTCCCTAGTCAAGCCACCGGGGATACTTGCAGTCTCCTTATCAGGAGATCTCTTTGCATTTGCATGTGCATAATCATCATTACATTTGCATCCTCCAAAGCGTAGCATTTCCATCATTATGGAACATTACGCCATAAATCCAAGCATGTGCATGCCAACATGGGCTAGTTTTGTGGTATATTACATAAGACCCGGAACATTTTCCCAACCTGAAGTACTCCCCACAGAGGATACCAATACCATTTGCCAAGCATCCTTGTCTTCTTAAGTCAATGTTCGTCACCCCTTTCGCGTCTTGTTTGGTACAACAGTCCCGTCGCAGGTTCTCGCTTTGCACAACGGTCCTATTTGCCTGGGCTCTCGTTTATGTATAACGATCCCATTCCATATTGTCCTATTTCCATTGCCTTATAAAAAAAAGAGTAGTAAAAAAAGGGGGCAGATGACATTCTCCTCATCCATACAGAATTCAAATTTCCAAGTTTTATTTGAGTATTCACTTACTCCATACCTTGAATGTCTAAAAGTCATTGTGTTTCTGGTTATCGACTGAGGTCGGTATACCATTGTGTCTCCATTCGAGGATGGTTTCGTGTTAGATCCGAGGATCTCTTGTGTGTTGTCATTCGAGGAAGGAATTCTCTTCTTCAAGTCCTTCTGAGGTTAGTCTTGTTGTTGTGGCTTTCATTCGAGGATGATAGACCATTTTGAGCTTATTGATTGAGGTCAGTTTGTCTCATTTGCAAAGTCTGTCTGAGGTCAGTCTTTGTGTTTTTTGGTTATCGACTGAGGCCGATATACCATTGCATATCCATTCGAGGATGGTTTCGTGTTAGATCCGAGGATCTTTTGTAAGTTGTCATTCGAGGATGACATTCTCTTCTTCAAGTCCTTCTGAGGTTGGTCTTGTTGTTGTGGCTATCATTCGAGGATGATAGACCATTTTGATTTTATTGATTGAGGTCAGTTTGTCTCTTTTGCATAGTCTGTCTGAGGTCAGTCTTTGTTTTTTGGTTATCGACTGAGGCCAGTATACCATTGCGTCTCCATTCAAGGATGGTTTCGTGTTAGATCCGAGGATCTCTTGTGAGTTGTCATTCGAGGACTGCATTCTCTTCTTCAAGTACTTTTGAGGTTGGTCTTGTTGTTGTGGCTATCATTCGAGGATGATAGACCATTTTGAGCTTATTGATTGAGGTCAGTTTGTCTCTTTTGCAAAGTCTGTCTGAGGTAAGTCTTTGTGTTTCTGGTTATCGACTGAGGCCGGAATACCATTGCATCTCCATTCGAGGATAGTTTCGTGTTAGATCCGAGGATATTTTGTGAGTTGTCATTCAAGGATGGAATTCTTTTCTTCAAGTCCTTCTGAGGATGGTCTTGTTGTTGTGGCTATCATTCGAGGATGATAGACCATTTTGAGCTTATTGATTGAGGTCAGTTTGTCTCTTTTGCAAAGTCTATTTGAGGTCAGTCTTTGTGTTTCTGGTTATCGACCAAGGCTGATATACCATTGTGTCTCCATTCAAGGATGGTTTCGTGTTAGATTCGGGGATCTCTTTTGAGTTGTCATTCGAGGATGACATTCTCTTCTTCAAGTCCTTCTGAGGTTGGTCTTGTTGTTGTGGCTATCATTCGAGGATGGTAGACCATTTTGAGCTTATTGATTGAGGTCAGTTTGTCTCTTTTGCAAAGTCTTTCTGAGGTCATTCTTTTAGTTTCTGGTTATCGACTGAGGCCGTTATAACATTACGTTTCCATTTGAGAATGGTTTCATGTTAGATCCGAAGATCATATTTTGAGTTGTCTTCCAAGAATGACATTCTTCCCAACATATTTTATTTCCCACAGAGTGCAACTTTTCCGGTTTATTCAAGTATTCAATCACTCCATACCTTAAACGTCTAAAAGCCATAGCAATTATTCGTTCAGACTTGCAGATGATTGAAAAGGGGCAGTTGTAATGCCTCAAAATTTTCCCTCTCATTTTCTCAACATTTTGCATTAGCATATTGCATAAACAAATGCATGTAATAATCAAGAATATTGCATCATGTGCATCATAGCTGAGGCATAGGTATGTGATCATTGATTGGAGAAATTGAAGGCTATACAAAAGCAACCAATGAGCCACAAAGATTCTCAACCTTGTGCAAAGGGTTCACAACATCCTACAAGTCTTCATTTGAAGCCACAAGTCTTGAAAAGAATTTAATTGATCAAAGGAGGTAAGTAGTGCAACATCTTCTGCTGAAAAAGGGCCAAAATAGGGTTTCTATTATACTGGGCTTCTCAGTGAAATTTTGATCCAAAGTTGATTCCATTGTCTTATATATGATTTCAAGTGCTTAGGGTTCAAATTTCATCCATAGAAACATTTTGGAAGTGGTTCAATTGTCCAGGTGATTGAAAATCGGGGAATTGGGGAAAAGTCAACCATGCTGAGGAAAAGTCAACTCCTGACTTTTTGAGATCAAAATCATGAAATTAGGGTTACAAGGATCCTATGGTTCAAATTTGATCAAGAAATGATGGAGGAATCTAGAGAAATCAAGAAAACCAAAACTTACCAGTTTTGGAAAATTAGGGTTTCCAAAAATGGCAAGTTTTGGCCATTTTTGCAGCCACTTCAAGAGAGGCCTTCTCCCAAAATACAATGGCTATCAAAATTCTACCTTGAACCAATTAAAGAGGGCATCTTAATCTTCAAATTCATTGGAGGAACTCATCCATAGCATCAAAATTGAGGGAGATATGGTCATGTAAAGATTGAGCAAAACAAGGCCAAAATATGCCATGGGCGAGGTAGCTTGGCAGGCTGCGCGCGCGCCAGGCCAGGCATTTGATCAAACAGGTATCGTGCAGCATCTCAAGCCAAATTTTTCAATGATAGAGGACTACAATGAGAATTTGTTAACCATGAATCTTGTTCACCTACATGTCCTCTTTAACTTTGGTGTTTGAAGTTTTTTCAGTTGATCAATCATTTGGGAGATATGGTGTCTCAAAAGGGTGAGGTCACAATTGAAAGTGCCTTGGGCCTTTGGCCAGACACGATTATTTCTTTGGCCTGGAAAAGTCAGATTCCTAATCATGGAAAGTGTCTCAAAAGGCTTTGTTTTGTCATGAGGTTAATCCCTAATCATGGATTAAGTTGAGGTATCTTCCTCAGCTTAAATGTTCTCATTTATTATCCTTCTATTAGGATGGTGTAATGAGTCCATTAAATCCTTGATTATGGCTTAAACTCATTACTTAACACTAAACAAAAACTCCAAAAACATCTAAATAATCACAAGTAGGTTAATGATCTTAATCCTACATCATGGTGATTAAGTGTGAGGTGCTTACTTCATACTTAAGGTATTCTCATTACCCCTAATCAGAGGGAGGATGTGATGAGTTTACTAACCCTTGGTTTAGGCTTAAGCTCATTAACTTATGACAAATCCAAAAGCAATAAAATATTGAAAACACAAAAAAACAAACAATAATCGTCTCCTCCGGGATTCTTTTCTCACCTCATTCACTCACAAACGAGAACTCGCTTCTTCCGTCTAATGCAAGACAGTTAGCACCTGAGCCAGACAGGTCATACACTTGAGCATAGACAAGTAAGCAGTTCATAAGTCAATTTATCTTTCAGTCTCTTTGAGTCGAACTACGGTGTTCTGACTTCCTCATTGCACGAGAGGATACGTAGGCATAACTTAACAGTTATCGAACAAAAGCCTCTGTATATTCCCCTTCTTTCCAGCATTATTATTTAAGCCTCATAGTCTTGAGCTTCACACTCTTGTTCTTACACTGACACTTCTCTTATACACTTCACACTTCTTTTACACTGACACTTGCATTCTTTCCAGCTTTGATACACAGATTGCACTAACACAACCCCTTTAAAACACAAATCTTTTAAGCGTGGATCCCGTTGAGTACGACGGACAATCTGGGTGCTAATACCTTCCCAGGTTGTAACCAACCCCCTTTCTCAGTTTCTCTGGTTCGCATCCGTCTTATCCATCTTTTCTCAGGTCTATGCAGTATTACCTTTCCTCCGAGATAAAAATGCCTAGCTGGCGACTCTTGTCTTCTGAGTTCACCCTTGTGTGTTCTCTCTCTTTTCGCCGACCGTTCGCGTCTGTACCCCTCTTGGCCCCGTGTCATTTGGTGGGAGCGACAGCTTGGCGACTCTGCTGGGGACCTTTATACTGTAACCAGGGCTTCTGGTTCTTTTTGTGGGTTCCTCCTAGCGCTTGTTTGATTTGTGTTTATTGGGGTGTTATGTGCTATTTGTGTTTATTTATTTGCTTTATTGCTTTATGTACAGTTTCATTTATTGCTTTACTTATAGCTTTATACATCATACTGTCATACTGTCATCTGCTGGATCTGGTTTTTGTTTTGGTGGGTGGGGTTTCATTGAGAGTTTAAGGTCCTATACCTGGGACCTGAGTGACACCTAGGCTAGAGTGGTTCATGTTCTTTCCCATTCCATTTCGGTCTGGTGCGGGAATATGAAACACGGTTCAGATGTGGGTTTCTTCTTGAGAACTCTGTGCTACAGATTTACTGTAGTGCTAAGGCTATCTGGGAAGACTGCTAAGTCTGGATGACCTTTATTATGACCTTCAGAAATTGAGGTGAATTAGAGGAGGATCTTTTATGGTTATTGTAAACACTGTACCTCCGGGTTAGAAGTGTTTACACTTCTCATAACTGATCCAAGTCTGAGGATCCGTGTTTTAGAACATCACCTGTGAGGGGGTTGGGCTGTTTACAGGTTTGCAGGTACCATTGGCCACATCATACCCTGTTACTTGTTTTGATTAAGAATACCTCATTTTGGACAGTTCTTGTGATTTAACCCTGGACATGTGACTCTTTATTTGAGTCCCCCACCTTGGTTACTGGATTTCTGAACCTCCATCTGGACTTCTTGAACATACTTGGCCTTATATCAAGACAGATAATCAGATCCAGCTCTTGATCACAAACCCTTGCATATCATTTGCATACATCATCATTGCATCATTTAACATTTGTTTATTTGTTTTTCAGGGTATCCACATTATATCTGGCTTGGTTTTGACCCCTTCATCTGCATAGACCTCTGTTTCATCAGTTATCTGCTTCAGCTATCTTCATCAGTTGTCTGCTTCAGCTGCCTTCATCATCAACACTAGCCTATCAGTGGCTCATCTCCAGTACCAATCTTGATCTTCATCGGCACTTGTCTTCAGCTCTTCATCAGCAGTCATGGCTACACCCAGGAAGAGCAACATATCTTACCATTTCTTTGAGCCTGTGTTGACTGGCATCAGGCAGGTCCAGTCACTTATCACTCCAGACCACATCCCATTATTCAGAGAGCATTATGGAGGTATCCTCGACATGGTTATGGACCTGGACCCTTCTCAGAGGAGCATGATCCACACATGGCTACAGTTTTATGACCCTCCTTTGAGATGTTTCACATTTTCAGACTTTCAGCTAGGACCTCTGTTGGAGGAGTTTTCATCATTGATTGGAGTACCTGTCAGGGGTGGAATCCCTTTCAACCCAGAGATGACTTCTCCCAGCAATGGAGAAGTAGCAAAAGCACTATATCTGGAGCCTACTTTGATTGAGCAGAATATGACAATAAAGGCTGGAATCCCTGGTTTGCACTTAGATTTCTTGATTTCTCAGGCCATCCTGAAGGCCTCTTTGGGAGAATGGAGGGCAGTTTGTGCATTGTTAGCCCTCAGCATATATGGGGTTATACTGTTTGCAGATGAGCCCAAATTTATCAGCAAGAATGCCATTCATCTTTTCCTTCTGAGGAACCCAGTACCCATATTGCTGGGAGATTTCTATTACTCCATTCATCAGAGGAATGAGAAACAAAGAGGAAAGTTGGTGAGATGCTGTGCTCCTCTGTTTCATACCTGGCTGCTCAAACACTTTCCTAAGTCAGATGCATTCCTGAATCCCCACCAACAGAAGAATTGGGCCAAGAGGCTCATTGCTTTAACTTCAGATGACATCAGATGGTGCACCCAGAGCACCAAGGGCAAGGACATAATCACTAGCTGTGGGAAGTACCCAAATGTACCTCTAATAGGAGTGAAGGGTTGCATCAACTACAATCCTTTGCTGTTTAAAAGACAACTGGGCTATGCTTTGGTTCACCCTCCTAGAATGCAAGATCTAGCTGAGACCCTGTATTGTGAGATAAAGCCTAATCTGGCTGCTGTCAGACAAGCATCTTGGGCTTGGGACAACATCCAGACAAAGGGGATGGCTATTCTTGGAAGGTGCAATAATGTTGCTTCAGCTCAGTACTATGACTAGTCCCGTTCTAGAGCTCAGATTACTGGAATTCCTTTCACCATTGAGGATATACCAGGACCATCTACAATACAGCCAGCAGCAACTATCAGCCTGGAAGAATTTGAGAAACTGAAGGAAAGGAATGAGAATCTGTCTCAAGCTTTGAAGAAGACTCTTTGGGAAAGGAGTGATGGTCGTCTGGACATTGAAAGGTTGGAGAAGCTTAGGGTGGAGCATCTGGCCAAGATTGAGAAAACAGAGGACTACATCAGGAAAGCAAGAGCTGGGGAACAAATATTGAAGAATGCCTGTAAGGAGGCCAAAATTCAGAAGGCTAGGACTGAGCTCTATCTGCAAGAGAGTCAGGCTAGGTGGGTCAGGATCACTGAAGCCCGGACACAAGAAGATAAGAGAACTCAAGCCAAGATTGAGCAGTTAGAGGCCAATGAAAAGAAGCAGCAGGAAGCTTTGCTGGCAGCCCAGAAGGAGATTTCAGAGTTGAAGCTTAGGGCTGGTTTGAAGAGGTCAAAGGACCAAGATAGGAACAAGAGGCTGACCACTGCCATTGCCACCAGAAACCTCCTCATCAGGACCATTACAGAGCATCCAGCTGGTCCAGTGACTGAGGCACTGCTGAAGGAGGTTAAGGAAGATGAGTTTGGGCTGGATGTCTGACTTTTTGATTGTTGTTGTTTTCATTTGATGTACTTTTCTTTCGTGTTGTATTTTGACCCTTCAGGGGCATGTGTTGTAAAACCAGACTATGTATTATTCATCATTTGTAATGTATTTTAGTTTGTTTCCATTTGGGTTTTCTTTTCTCAACAACATCAAAGCATCTTCCTCGAGGTCTGGAAAGGTCAAAACCAAGAATCAAGCCGGATACCTTGGAAAACAAATAAGCATACTGCATTGCATACTAACTTTTGTTTTGTTTTGTAGGGTTTTGTTATTATTTGTTTGTTTCTAACTCTGTTGTGGTTCAGGAAATATTGCTCGCCGAAGAGTGTTCCCTGTCAACTGTGCACACCGGTATCCTACTCGCAACAACCTCTCGGGTATTCTAATGGAGCAAGTACAGCAAGACCTGACTGAGGTCAGGACCCAGATGGCTAACGAAAGAGTGGAGATGAGAAACCAAATGGCCCAATTCATGACTGTGATGACTGGCTTGGCCCAGAGTCAGGAAAGGTTAAGGGCATTGGTAGAAAGACAAACTCCCGAGGAACCTCATCCTGGAACTGGAGGAACAAGCAACAATGAGAGGGGTCAGCCTCATGTTAATCCACCAGTATTTGGACCTCATCTAGATCCGGAAGTCAATATCTCGGGTAATGTGCAAGGAAATACTACTGGGGGGAGAATATTGCAAGAAGATCCCCAAGAGGAGCAGTTTACTGTCATGGGAGCTGGTGATGAAGTCTATGATAGGAGGTTTGATGAAATTGCTGAGAAATTGAGATCTTTGGAGTCTCAAAACTCCTTGGGCTTTGATGTAATGGATATGGGGTTAGTGGATGGGGTAAGAATTCCCCACAAGTTCAAACCTCCGTGCTTCGAGAAATACAATGGAACCTCTTGTCCACGAACTCACCTGCAGTCTTTCCTAGGGAGACTTAAAGCATATACCATGGATGAAAAGCTCTGGATGTTCTACTTTGAAGATAGTTTGACTGGGGCTTCAAGAGAGTGGTATTCACACCTGACCAGAGCTACTATCAGATGCTGGAAGGACCTAGCTGAGGCCTTCATCAGACAATATCAATATAATCTGGATATGGCTCCTAACAGGACCCTTTTGATGGGAATGTCTCAATCCTCCAGAGAAAGCTTCAGGGAATATGCCCAAAGGTGGAGACAGCTTGCTGCTGCTGTCCAACCACCCATGTCGGAAAGAGAAATGGCCGACATGTTCATGAATACTCTTCAAGGAACATATATTGATAGGCTGACTGCCTTTTCTTCCACCAGTTTTGCTGACGTAGTTATAGCCGGTGAAAGAATTGAGAGTCTATTAAAAATGGGCAAAATTTCTGATAATGGTGCAAGTTCGTCCAATAATCCCAGGAAGCCTTTTGTGGGACCTCGAAGGACCGGTGAGACAAATGCCATTCATGCTAGCAGGGGCAGACCTCAGTATGTTCGCAGATCAATAGCAACTATCACTATTCCAGCTCCGATCCCTCAGCAATCAACATATCAACAACCACAACAACCACATTATCAACAGCAAGTTCAGTACCCGCCACAAAGAGCCTACAACAACAACAATAGCAATCAACAACAAAGACCCTTCCAGCAAAGACCATCACAGGCAAATAGGGTGATTGACCCTATCCCTATGCCTTATGCTGCTTTATTGCCACAACTCCTGAAGCTTAACTTGGTTGAGTTAAGGACATTGGCACCTCCAGATCCCTCCAATCTCCCCAAGAATTATGATGTCAACGCCAGGTGCGCTTTCCACTCCAATGCACCTGGTCACAATACTGAGAAATGCAGGGCCTTACAAATGAAAGTTCAAGATCTGGTGGATTCTGAAGCCCTCAACTTCGCACCTCTTCCAAATGTCAACCGAAATCCTATGCCTAATCATGGTGGGCCGAGGATTAATGCCATTGAGGAAGACAAACCATCTACTCTGATCACCAGTGTTGCACAAATTCGAACACCTCTGGTCGAAATTAAAGCTCAGCTTCTAGAGTGCCAGGTGTTCCCCGGGTGTGAGCTCGGTTGTGGGTATTGCAACATTGCAGTCAACGGGTGTGATAATTTGAGAAGCGGCATAGATGGTCTTATCAAGGATGGTATCCTTCAGATCTCAACAACAACACCTACAAATCCAGCAATTCCTTTGACAACAATTCCTGATTCTTCTACAACAGCAGCAACAATCATTCCGACCGATTCATCAATATCATCAGCAATGGCTCCGTCCATCACTTCAACGAGTCAAGTTTCAACAACCATTTCTTCTACAACATCAACATCCATTTTATCAGCAGAGTCTTCTACAACGCCAACAGAAATTAATGAAGATGTCTCAGCAGTCACCATCTACTATGATCCATCAAATGTTCCTCCAAACAACAACTTTCAACAACAAACAGTGGCACCTCCTGCCAGGTCACCAGTCACAATTTACTACGATCTGCACACCATTACAGTACCCTCCTCTGCAACAGTCAGTCCAGTCACCATCACGGTGCCTGGACCAGTTCCTTATGAAAGCAGTAATGCCATACCTTGGCATTATGGCTCTGATCTCTACTGCAACGGGGAGAAAATCACTCTGGATTCATTAACCTCTTCTCCACAAATTGATAATGTTGGGGGAGGCGGAGGCTTCACCAGAAGCGGACGCCTTTTTGCCTCACAAGTGCAAAGATCTAATGCTGAAGCAGAAGCTGCTGCCAAAGCAAAAGGAAAGAGTGTGGTACTTGAAGAGCCAAATGTCAAAGAAACTCAGAAGACATCTTTTGAGCAAGATGTAAACGAGTTCATGAGAATCATAAAAAGAAGTGATTACAAGGTGGTGGATCAGCTTCACCAAACTCCCTCAAAGATCTCCATATTATCACTGTTGATGTGTTCTGAAGCTCACAGGAATGCATTATTAAAAGTCCTGCACATAGCATACGTGCCAGAGGAGATCACTGTTAATCAGCTGGAAATCGTGGTGGCAAATGTCAACACCAGTCATGGACTGGGCTTTACCAATGCTGACTTAACAACAGAGGGACGCAACCATAATAAGGCTTTACATATCACCTTGGAATGCAAGGGTGCTGTTCTATCTCATGTACTGGTGGACACTGGGTCATTGCTCAATGTCCTACCAAAGAAAGCCTTAGTGAAGCTGGAGTATGATGGCTTGGCACTGCGTCCAAGTAACTTGGTGGTGAGAGCATTTGATGGCTCTAAAAGATCAGTGCTTGGAGAGATTGATCTACCTGTGATGATTGGCCCGCAGACCTTCAAAACTACCTTCTATGTGATGGACATTCAGCCGGCCTACAGCTGTTTGTTGGGTAGACCCTGGATCCACGCCGCTGGCGCTGTTACGTCTACCCTTCACCAGAAGCTGAAATTCGAGTGGGAAGGCCACATCATCACCATCTGTGGGGAGGAAGACATCTTTGTTAGCCATCTGGCTACATACAAGTACATAGAAATGGATGGAGAGATCCATGAAACTATGAGCCAAGGGTTTGAGGCCCTGAACATTAATGAAGCATCTGCTGTACTAGGAACCTCCATAACGTCTTATCAGCAAGCCCGGAAGGTTGTTGAAGAGGGTACTGCCCAGGGCTGGGGCAAGCTGCTGCCCGTGGAAAAGAAAGAAGACAGATTTGGGTTGGGTTACATACCAACTCAACAAGATCGATCAGAGGCTGCCAAAGAGCCCAATTTTGTTAGCGGGGGAATGCTCACCCCAGATGCTGTGAACAGCTTGGAAGACGAGGAGGAAAGAGACCGCAACCTGGAGAGCTGGGTACGTCCAAGGATCCCGGGGAGCCAAGTCCTTAACTGGTCTTCCCAGGAAATTATAAGGGTTACTCCTGCAGAGTAATTATTATTTCCTGTATTTTTAAGCATGCATCAAGTCTTGCATCTTGCCCAAGATGTCAAGACTCATTTTGTAATCGGGCCATCTTGTAATTTTGTGCAAATGGATTAATTAATGAATATCAAACATCTTTTGCAAATGAGTCTTTTTTTTTTTCGCTCACTGTTTTTCATTTTTCTTTTTGTACAAAAATAAAATGGCAATGTTTTTCAAAATGATAACTTCATTTCACTTTTTCTAAACAAGATTAAAATTGATCACTAAAATAAACAAATCTAAACCCTTGCAGAGAGTGCCTTTCAGACCGCACCGACAACAACACTGCTATGACTTCGTATGACTTTGACAATCCAATCAATCAAGTTGATGAAGGGGTTGAAGAAGATTATGAGCTACCTGAAGAGCTAGCCAGGTTGTTAAGGCAAGAGGAGAAGGATATCACTCCTCATCAGGAGGAGATTGAAATAGTTAATCTTGGTACGGAAGAAGACGTGAAAGAGGTTAAGATCGGGGCCTGCCTACAAGATTCAGTGAAAGAGCAACTGATTGATATGCTTCGGGAGTACGTGGATGTGTTTTCCTGGTCTTACCAGGATATGCCAGGGTTGGACACCGATATTGTCATGCACAAGCTGCCTTTGAAAGAAGATTGTCCACCAGTAAAACAGAAATTACGCCGTACTTGCCCAGATATGGCAATGAAGATAAAGGAAGAGGTACAAAAACAGTGGGACGCCGGTTTCCTTGCTGTGACTAGCTATCCGCCGTGGGTTGCTAATATTGTACCTGTGACCAAGAAGGATGACAAGGTAAGGATGTGTGTGGATTACCGGGATCTGAACAGAGCCAGCCCGAAAGATGACTTCCCTTTACCTCACATTGATGTATTGGTTGATAATACGGCTCAGTTCTCGGTATTCTCCTTCATGGATGGGTTTTCGGGATATAATCAGATCAAGATGTCACCTGAAGACATGGAGAAGACAACTTTCATCACACCCTGGGGCACATTCTGTTATAAGGTGATGCCATTCGGACTGAAGAATGCTGGTGCCACTTATCAACGGGCTATGGTAACATTGTTCCATGACATGATCCACAAAGAAATTGAATGTTATGTGGATGACATGATTGCCAAGTCCCTCACAGAAGAAGACCACCTGGTGAATCTGTTGAAGTTATTCAAGCGTCTGAGGAAGTACCAACTAAAGTTAAACCCCAACAAATGCACATTCGGGGTGCGATCCGGTAAGCTGCTGGGTTTTCTTGTAAGTGAGAAAGGGATTGAAGTTGACCCTGACAAAGTCAAAGCCATTCAAGAGATGCCTGCACCGAAGTCAGAAAAATAAGTTCGGGGGTTTCTAGGAAGATTGAACTACATTTCAAGGTTCATATCTCACCTTACAGCAACCTGTGAACCTTTGTTCAAGCTGTTGAGAAAAGAACAAACGGTCAGGTGGAACGAAGACTGCCAGAGGGCTTTTGACAAAATCAAGGAATACTTACAAGAACCTCCAATCCTTATGCCTCCAGTCGAAGGAAGACCTCTGATAATGTACTTGACAGTATTAGAAGAGTCAATGGGGTGTGTGCTGGGCCAGCATGACGAGTCTGGTCGAAAAGAGTATGCAATTTACTACCTAAGCAAAAAGTTTACCGACTGTGAACAGCGTTATTCACTGCTCGAGAAAACTTGATGTGCTTTAGCGTGGGCTGCTCGCCGACTAAGGCAGTATATGTTGACCCACACTACCTTGTTGATCTCAAAGATGGACCCAGTTAAGTACATTTTTGAGAAGCCAGCACTTACCGGACGGGTTGCAAGATGGCAAATGATCCTCACAGAATATGACATCCAATACACATCTCAGAAAGCCATCAAAGGCAGTGTGTTGTCTGATTATCTTGCTGAGCAGCCCATTGATAATTACCAGTCTATGAGATTTGACTTCCCTGATGAAGACATCATGTTCATAAAAGCAAAAGACCATGAAGAGCCTGTTCACACCGAAGGGCCTGACCCAGAAGAAGAATGGACTATGATGTTTGATGGGGCTGTTAATATGAATGGTCGTGGTGTTGGTGCAGTACTCATTACACCTAAGGGAGTTCACATGCCTTTCTCGGCAAAGCTCACCTTCAACTGCACTAACAACGAAGCTGAATACGAAGCTTGTATCATGGGTCTTGAGGAAGCCATTGACCTCAGGATCAAGATTTTAATTGTATTCGGAGATTCAGCTCTGGTAGTTAATCAAACCAACGACAAATGGTACACCCACCAAGATCACTTGATACCTTACCGGGATTATACAAGGAGGTTATTGACTTTCTTTACAACGATCAAGCTTGAGTATATCCCTCGGGACGAAAATCAGTTTGTAGATGCTCTGTCTACCATTTCCTCCATGATCAAAGTTCAAGCTGCCAACTTTGTGCCTCGGATTTCAGTGTCCAGACTTGACAGACCAGCGTACGTGTTCTCAGCTGATGTTGTTAAAGATGATAAGCCTTGGTTCCATGACATTAAGTGATTCTTGGAGGATCAAACATACCCACCTGGGGCATCTTCCAATGACAAGAAGACATTAAGAAGGCTAGCTGGTAGTTTCTTCCTGAATACTGACGGTTCCCTGTACAAGAGAAACTTTGATATGGTACTTCTCAGATGTGTTGATAAGACAAAAGCGGACTTGTTAATGCACGAGGTGCATGAAGGATCCTTTGGTACCCATGCGGGAGGGTATGCAATGGCTAAAAAGTTGCTAAGATCGGGCTATTACTGGATCACAATGGATGCAGACTGTTGTGCCTATGCCAGAAAATGCCATAAATGCCAGATCTATGCGGATAAAGTGCACGTGCCTCCCAATCCTCTGAATGTGATGTCTTCACCCTGGCCCTTTGCCATGTGGGGCATTGATATGATTGGCAAGATTGAACCAACTGCTTCAAATGGCCACAGATTCATCCTGGTAGCCATTGACTATTTCACCAAGTGGGTCGAAGCAGCTTCATATGCGAATGTTACAAGGCAAGTGGTAGCCCGATTCCTAAAGAGAGACATCATTTGTCGGTATGGAGTGCCCGAGCGGATCATTACTGATAATGGTTCCAACTTAAACAACAAAATGATGGCAGAACTGTGCCGGGACTTCAAGATCCAACACCACAATTCTTTCCCTTACAGGCCAAAGATGAATGGCGCTGTTGAGGCAGCTAATAAGAAGATCAAGAAGATTGTGCAAAAGATGGTGGTTACCTACAAAGATTGGCATGAAATGCTACCATTTTCCTTGCATGGGTACCGTACGTCAATCAGAACATCCACTGGGGCAACACCGTATCAGCTTGTGTATGGTATGGAGGCAGTCCTACCTGTTGAAGTTGAATTGCCCTCCCTGCGGGTACTAATGGATGTTAAACTAAGTGAAGCAGAGTGGGCCCGATCCCGATATGAACAACTGAGTCTGATTGAAGAAAAGAGATTGGCTGCAATTTGTCATGGGCAGCTGTACCAGAAAAGAATGAAGAAAGCCTTCGATCAGAAAGTCAGGCTTTGAGAGTACCAAGTAGGAGATCTTGTGCTGAAAAGACTCCTTCCTCCTCATACAGACCACAGGGGAAAGTGGACTCCGAACTATGAAGGACCATTCGTAGTAAAGAAGGTTTTCTCTGGTGGAGCACTGATGCTCAGTACTATGGATGGTGAAGACTTCCTGTCCCCTGTGAATTCAGATGCAGTTAAAAAATACTTCGCATAAAATGACCCGCTGGACATAAAAACAGAATGTAGGTCCAGGAAAAAATAGGGCATCCCGGCGAGTCAAAGACAGAATAAAAGACTCGGGCAAAAGTAAGGGAAAATGAATAAAAGAAATCTACACCCGCTGAGTTGAAAAGCCACATTGGACAACTCAGGCAAAAATGGGTATCCCGGTGGATTGAAAACCCGAAAGGGCGATCCACGCAAAATAAGGGAATAAGCGAACAACTGCATTCTGAATTCGTCTGTATCACTTACAACATGGCAAGCTTCGAAACGTTCGAGCATAGGTCAGAATCAACCTTCTTCGGAAAGCAAGACGAGAAGAACGTCAAAAGTCATACGAGTCATAGCAAAAGGGAAGCTCCTTGAAGCGTCATCAACATTGCCAGCATCTCTTTGTTTTTTCAATTTGTAACGATTCCCTCATTTCAGGGGATCCGTTTCTTTGACTGTGTCTTACCAATTCAGGGCACACGAATTAATAAAATCAGATTTTCAGTCATGTTTTGTCTCGTACATTTTATTTTCGTTTGCAAAAATGTCCGATGTCTTTAAGATATTGATTGCATGAATGCAGATGCCTCCTTTCTAAAATACGTGCTTACAGGAAATATACTTACTCCCAGGAGTGTCTAAACTCCTATGATGGAATCCAGTAAGGGATACCTCAGGGTACTTGTGCGTTTCTTTGTCTTTACAGGATTGCAGGTATCCAAGGCGCAACATGGGGCATGAAAACTCCTCCCCAGTAGGCTGCCAAGTCATTATTTCCTCAGCACACCTTCCCAAACAGCACCAGAGATGCTTTCTCCCCATCAGAATGGCCAGACATCACTTCTCCAACATTTCCTTCAAAGAGCAGCACCTGAAGGTGTTCATATCCCCAGCTGAGTTGTCAAGTATCATCCTCAGCAGGATCCCCACAGCAATCTCTAGGAAGATCTTTCAGTGATCTTTCTTCTTCCCCAGCCAAATGCTAGACAGGGAACCATCTCCCCACAGAGTTTCAGCCTCTATCCAGAAGAGCAACGCCTAAAGATCTCACAACAGAGTAAAGAAAGCTTCTACAGACCCCAGCTGGGTCTCTCATTGCCAAGATAGGTTTATCAGTGATCTATTTCCCCAAGCAGAATCATACATGTCAGATCTACCAAAGATCTCATCCCCGGCTGGGATATCCACTTCAAGAAGATCAGCCAGAGATCTCCTCGGTGACGGGATCTGAATCCCGGATCGGTATCTTTGCATAAACATAGCATTCGCATCATATTTTCCCCACAGAGCGTAGCATTCCGTTTAATACGGAGCATTACGACAAAAATCAAACATATTGCATAATCATGAGCCATGTTCTGAATCAAACACTTGTAAATACTGACAATCCATCAACAATATACAGAATATTTCCAATTCCCCACCAGGGAAGCCAAAGCATTTCCCTCACAAATTCAGATACACGCTCCTCTTGGCACTCGTCCGTGTCATCATTCCCCAGTAAATTGCCCGAGCAAGCAGATACTTACACATTACAGATACTTCTTGACACTCATCTGTACCATATCCCCAGTAGAAAGCCAAAGCATCCCCTTTGCACTCACTCACATGTTTACATGTATATATACAGTTCTTTGACACCCGTCCGTGTCACCTTCCCCAACCAAGTTGCCTAAACAAACACTTTGGGAACCATATACTTGTTTATAATACACTTTTTTCGGCACTCGCCCGTGTCGTACTCTCCCCAGCAAGTTGAACACTCGTTTGTGTCTCACTCATCACTTTTCACTCATACCGATACTCGTCCGTATCTTGTATATGCCACTTATATCCCCTCAGATTCGACACTCGTCCGTGTTCTTTGTTAACTAGTTGATACTCGTCCGTATCATCATCTCTGAACATGCGTCAGCGTTTGTTTCTACTGATACTCGTCCGTATCATAGTCTTAAGGATGTTCGTCCGTATCTTTAATCTATACACCATGTCAAACACTTATGTCTTCTTAAATTTAGGCACTCGTCGGTGTCTACCCTTCCCCCAGGAGAATCCCCAACAAAACTTGGTAAACTATTTTCTTTCTATCTGACATTCGTCCTATGTCATGATACCTTTCCGGCAGCCGTACCCTACCAGGTGATCGTCCTTCACCTTTTTGATGATCGTCCTTCATCATCCCCCAGTGGAGTCTCTATTCATTAGAACCCCTTTCTATCCGACATTCGTCCTATGTCGTGATATTTGCAGCAGCCGTCCCCTGCTAGGTGATCGTCCTTCACCTCCTGATGATCGTCCTTCATCATTCTATCCGATGGTCGTCCCCATCGTTGATCTTGTTATCTGACATTCGTCCTATGTCATGATAAGCCCCGAGAGCAGTCGTACCCTGCTAGGTGATCGTCCTTCACCTCCTGATGATCGTCCTTCTTCATGCATGTCCGATGGCCGTCCCCCATCGTCGACCTTTTCTATCTGACATTCGTCCTATGTCATGATACCTTTTGGCAACTGTACCCTGCCAGGTGATCGTCCTTCACCTAAGATGACCGTCCCTCATCTTATCCCCAACAAGAGCAGTCGTCCCCTGCTAGGTGATCGTCCTTCACCTTTGATGACCGTACCTCATCATTTATTTCATTTATGCCTTGAGCTTGATGGTCGTCCCCATCATTTACCTATAATCCCCAGAGAGTCTTATAGCTTTACTTGATGGCCGTCCCCATCATAATCTCTTATAACCCAAGCATGTCGGTCATCCCCGTCATTGCTTCGTCCCCAGCAGTCGTCCTCTGCTCGGCGGTCGTCCTCCGTCGCCCGCACTTTATAAACACACTTTACTTTCTTTTACGATCTATATCCCTTTTCTTCTTCATTTTGTGAGTGCAAATTTTGGACTGTCTTTGGTATTCAACCACAAGTTATCTTGTTTGCCTGTTAAGCCGTTGCTTACATCCTGCACAGCTAACTCATGCTTGAATAGGGGCAGCTGTAAACACCCCAAATTTTCCCTCACCCATTCACACCATGGCTTGTGAGATTTACATGTGCATAAATTCAATCATAGCATCTCATACCACATTTTTGATTCACTGCATTGTTTCTAAGTCATCTGCATCTAGGGTTTGTGATCTGGGAAATCCCTGAGCCATTTGAGCCACTCCAAAGGTCATCAATCATTTCAAAGGGGTCCATGTATGTTCAAGCATCATATTATATCCTCACAAGGTCAAGAAAGTCAAAGAATCACAAGAACTGAGAAAGGCATGGAAGTAGAGCCAGGGTTAACTGCACAGATGACCTAGAATTAGGGTTTTGGTTTCAAAGGCCATAAATCCAAATTTTTTGGTCATTCTTGTTTCTATTTGTCTCTATATGTTATAAGGATCATGCATATCAATCTTCATGAAGAAATTCCATGGGGAAGGCACCTGATCAAGGGATGACTTTTTGAGCAAGTCAGTGCAAAATCAGGGCATCTGAGGCCCCCAATGACCCAACCAAAGGGTGTTCTCCATCATTTTGAATGTGTATGATCTTTATTTGATCATAGAATATGTTAGAAGTTCACAAAATTGAAGAATTTCAAGCCATTTGCAAAGTTTCCTTTTTGGGAAAGTGACTTGTAATGAAAACTTGCCATTTTGGGAAAGTTTTTCAACCTTCTCTTTTTGATTCAAAAATGCTTCAAATGAGAAAACTTTGGTCATGAAAGTTGTAGAATGGATCCTCCCATTTTCAAAAATTACAAGAACTCATTCTAATTCATTTTGGATCAAAAGTTATGGCTTGTCAAATTTGGCAAAAATCACATAATTTCATGTTTTGTACCAAAGAGGCAAAGTTGCAAAACCTCATACCAAGGCAAAATGTGACTTCAAATGGACTTCTATGCATTACACAAACATGAAACATGACCTAAAAATCATAATGCACCAAAGAATTGTTCATTTTCATGCCTTGATCTTTAAGAAACTTCAAAAGGGCCAAAACTTTGTGAAATTGCAAAAACTCACATAAACTCAAATCCACTTGCTGCATTACCTCAAATTCATTTCCATGGTTCTCCTTGATCACAGCTGAGCCAAGCCATGCCCTGGTACCATGACTGAACCAGCCCATACCTCCTCTTACACAAAAGTTGACTTTTGGCAAAATGGACCATACCAATCAACATAGGCCAGCAACAACTCTTTGGCCTATCCCAACTTGATACATGTACCAAAAGGAACTCAACACAACACACAACACAACCTGAAACCTCCCACAAGTTAGCACTCTCCAAAATCCTCCTTTATGCATTTTCATTCGAATCTCTCCATACAAGCTTCAAACCTCAAAACAAATCCCACAGAACAACTCACCCTAGCCCTCTGATCATTTCCCAACCATCAATTTGCTCTGAAAGGCCCACAATCAAAAACACGATTTCCACACTTCACCAACTGAACCTCGGCCATTTTCATTTTAATACCATATAAACTCCAGCCAAGCATCACAAACTTCTGGGGAGGATCATTGGAGCTTGTTTGAAGCAAAGAACTGGCCAGAAAGCTCCTGTTTCGAAAGCTCAAGCTCAGGTAGCCATGGCATTTATTTTTCCAGAACTCTTATTTTATGTTATAGAATGATTCTACATGTTTCACTGATCACCATGATGTCTTTACTTTTGAGAATAGTCAAGTATTAAGCATGTATTGATCTTCTGAAATTTCTGCCATACTTTCTATTTTGCTTCGATTCATGATTTTGGGGTTGAATAAATGAGTTTTGATGTTTGATTCTTGCTGGGGTTGAGGAGAGGATCATTTCTGGAGCTTTAGGGGTCTTGGGGTTGCGTATTGAGGGAGATGGGGTGAGGAGCTTGCTGGAGAAGATGACCGGAACACTGTTCCGGTCATCTGAAAGTAATTAGGGTTTTGGATTAGGGCTTAATCATAATTACGTGAGTTTGAATTCTGGCCGTCCATTAGCGCGCGTAGTCAACTCCCGCCTCCTGGAATTTGAATCCTGGCCTTCAGATCCTTTGACTTTCTCATTTTCCATTTAATTTCATTTTTATTTCATTTGTTTCATATTTAATTTTCCACGAATTATTAAAAATAGTAAATCATATTTAAAAATTCTGAAAATTTTTGTCAAACATTTTATTAATTTTTAGAACCCAAAAATATTTTATTTTTATTTTTAAATCATTTTTAAATCATTTAAATGTTTATTTTTAATTAGTTAATGAGAATTAATTAATTAAAAATGCATTTAGGTATTTAAAAATCTCAAAAAAATTCACATTGCATTTTAAAACATTTAGAAACATTATCAAACTATCAAAACAAATTTCTTTTTGGTTCTTGATGCATTTTGACAATTTTCATTGGAATTAAATTCTTTTAAAGGCAATATTTTTGTTCAAACTTTGAAAAATCCATTTTGCCTAACCATTGAGAGTTTGATGATGGTTCTTCTTGCATTGCATCCTTCATAGCATTTAGTTTATAGGATAAAATTGGTTTGAATTTATCTTCCATTTTCAATTTGTTTAGCATTTTTCATTGTGAGGTACTTTGAAACCCTAATTGACTTGAGAAATTCATAACTTGCACTAGGTTAAGAGTTAGGTCCCCTCCTTTGGGAAGTGAACTTGTATAAGTTTAGGGTATCTTGGATTGCATTTTCAATTTTTTATCATGTCATTTGCTTCTGGTTTTGAATTTTTGCATTGTATGTTGCATGTAAACCCTAATTTGTGCCTTCCTTTGCATTCATCTCTCACATGCTTGCATTCAAGAACTTGCCATGACATTTTATGCATCCACATGATTCATAATACATCTTAGGACTTATTAGAATCATGTTTGATCATTGAATATTTCATTTGCCATGTTATATGTCCATTCCATTTCATAAACTTTCATGAACTTCCATGGTTCAAAGCATGCTTCATTTGCATCCTCATCCTTGTATGATCATCCACAACTCTTGACATGTGCTTGCATCATCTCTTAGCATCATTGAAATCATGTTTATGCTTCTGACTTTGGTTTGCATCATGACATCTCATCTCATTTGCATTGCATTTCATTTCTTTTGCAAACTTTTCAGGTGGTAAGTTGTTTTGAGAAGTGAATTTGCCTTCACTTCTCACAATCTCTTTTCATCTCTCTTATGCATCATTGCTGCATTTTATCTTTGTATTAGAGTGAGCTTGCTCATTCATGCTCTTTCCCACTTTCTTCCTTCAAGCAACTTGTCTTCTTAAGTGAAGCAAGTTGTCTTGCTTCTCTCTGCTTCCTCCTCCCTTCATCTGCTTCTTTCCTGGTGGCTTCTCTCCTGAAGATTTTTTACAAGCCTCATAAACCCTAGGAACAACCAAGCATGATCACAATTAGGGTTTGATTAGTCCCCCATTTAGTTTTGCCTTTGTGTCATCTTTGAGTCTTCTCTTCTCATCTCATAATCAAGGATTAAACCCTAAAGGTTTTAAGGCTTTGTGATTAAGCTTATGCCTACATCCTTCTATTAGGATGGAGTGCATAACTTTAATCCTAAGTGTTAAACCCTTAATGTGTTTAAATCCTTTAATCAATCCATCTAATAATCACTAAGACATCAAACTTGTAACTTGGGCCTTGCATTAGGGTTCTAATTCTTCCTTAACTGGTTAAGAAGGACTAACCCTAGTGTTAATGGACAAGTCCCCCTCAAGTTGTCTTACAAACCATAAAATCCACTTCTTAATCTTACCATTAATTAAAATCCACTTTAATAAAGGCTTTGTTTTATTTCATGAGGTTAATCCCTAATCATGGATTAAGTTGAGGTATCTTCCTCAGCTTAAATGTTCTCATCTATTATGCTTCTATTAGGATGGTGTAATGAGTCCATTAAATCCTTGATTATGGCTTAAACTCATTACTTAACACTAAACAAAAACTCCAAAAACATCTAAATAATCACAAGTAGGTTAATGATCTTAATCCTACATCATGGTGATTAAGTGTGAGGTGCTTACTTCATACTTAAGGTATTCTCATTACCCCTAATCAGAGGAAGGATGTGATGAGTTTACTAACCCTTGGTTTAGGCTTAAGCTCATTAACTTATGGCAAATCCAAAAGCAATAAAAGATTGAAAACACAAAAAAACAAACAATAATCGTCTCCTCCGGGATTCTTTTCTCACCTCATTCACTCACAAACGAGAACTCGCTTCTTCCGTCTAATGCAAGACAATTAGCACCTGAGCCAGACAGGTCATACACTTGAGCATAGACAAGTAAGCAGTTCATAAGTCAATTTATCTTTCAGTCTCTTTGAGTCGAACTACAGTGTTCTGACTTCCTCATTGCACGAGAGGATACGTAGGCATAACTTAACAGTTATCGAACAAAAGTCTCTGTATATTCCCCCTCTTTCCAGCATTATTATTTAACCCTCATAGTCTTGAGCTTCACACTCTTGTTCTTACACTGACACTTCTCTTATACACTTCACACTTCTTTTACATTGACACTTGCATTCTTTCCAGCTTTGATAAACAGATTGCACTGACACTACCCCTTTAAAACACAAATCTTTTAAGCGTGGATCCCGTCGAGTACGACGGACAATCTGGGTGCTAATACCTTCCCAGGTTGTAACCAACCCCCTTTCTCAAATTCTCTGGTTCGCAACCGTCTTATCCATCTTTTCTCAGGTCTATGCAGCATTACCTTTCCTCCGGGATAAAAATGCCTAGCTGGCGACTCTTGTCTTCTGAGTTCACCCTTGTGTGTTCTCTCTCTTTTCGCCGACCGTTCGCGTCTGTACCCCTCTTGGCCCCGTGTCATTTGGTGGGAGCGACAATTTGTATATAAGTTATCCTTGTAATATCTTTGTTTTTTGTCTCATAAATGTGTTGTGATCATCTTCATTTGTCATATAAAGGTCCTTACAAAACCCTAATTTGGTCACCTAGCCTTATGATACTTCTTACCACTTCATTTGTGAATATTTTCCAAAACTAATTTTCATTCTAAATTTTTGTCTAGCCTCTAGTTTTTGTATGGGGAGTTCAATCCCTTTGGTCATTTTTTATTTTTCTTATTAAGTCATTTGTTTCACTTCTAAAACCATGTTTCTATATGCATTCTTTCACCTTTCAATCCCATGTGTGAATACCTTTAACTTGAATCTCTTCTTCTCATATGATCTAATCTCATCCTTCATTTCCATTTAGTGTTAAGTTCTGGATTTTTCACTTACCTTTGACTTTAGGAGATTTTAGTATGCTAAACACTTAGGTTTCCCTTTTAACTTCATCCTTAGGTTTCATTAGGGTTTAGTAACACTTTAGGGCATAGTTTGAAGTTGATTCTCTTAATCCCTTTAGATACTTTTAATTTGATTTAGCTACTGACTTTAGAAGTTAGGTAACTTGTAGAGTGCTTTAGACTAAGGTATTAGTCTTAGAAATTCACTAACACCTTTCTTAAGCTAGTGTGAGTTCTTAAGTGAAGTTTTCCATGTTATATTGTTCAAATTACTTCATCATGCTAACATTTGTTTTGTAGGGGGAAGATGAGGTAATCATTACTTCATTCCTTTCTTTTATGCATTTTTATTATGCTTGTCTTGGCACTTGGTGCCTTGTTCATAGGCTTCCCTTTTGTTCTTTAGATTCAACTTAACTTCCCTAGGAAGTAAGTTGAACTCTAACTTGCTTTTCCTTTTCCTTAGGTTTAGAATACCTCATGAACCATAGGATCACTTTTGTATATAATAAGATAACTTAGGGTTGTGTCTTAGTCCCCCATTAGCTTTGACCTTTTGCCTTTTGAGTCTTCTTTTCTCATCTTCAAACAAAATTAAAAACACTTGATAAATGCATGAAATAATCTCTTGTGTGTAGCCTTATTCCATGGGGCACTTACATTACTTCCATCTTGGATTAGTGTAGGCTTGTCTAGCATGATGTACAAGTCTCATCAAGAGGCTATTTTAACAAAGAAAATCTAAAATATACTTCTTCAAAAGCTACAAAAATATGTAATAAGTTCAACAAGCTAGTGAACTTAGACCCTAATCCTTGGAAACAAGTCTTGGATAAATTCTCCTTACTTGGTGTGCTTGTTTATTATTCCATCTTGGAATGTAGTAGCAAGTACACATTCCATGGAAAAGAGTTAAAATTCACTTCCTTGTGCCAAATTCATACAAAACTCTTAAAAAGCAAACCACTAATAATAAGTGACTTTCCTGCGGGAACCTCTCTTCTCACCTCATTCATTCTCAACGCGAACTTGCAATGACTTGTCTCGCATGCAAGATGGTAAATGCACTCATACCAGACGAGCCTGCAACACCTGAGCATAGACATACGCAGTTCCAGCTCATAAAAAACACAAACAAAGTTCCCGCCTTATGTAAACACCCCAAATTTGCCCTCACTAAGTTCACACCATGGCTTGTGATCCTTTCATTTGCATAAGTTCAATCATATCATATCATGTTGCATTTTTTTTGCTTCAATGCATTGGTTCAAAGTCATCTGCATCTAGGGTTTGTGATCTGAGCAATCCCTGAGCCATCTGAGCCACTCCAAAGGTCTTCAATCCTCTCAAGAGGGTCCATGTATGTTCAAGCATCATATATCCTCCTAAGATCAAGAAAGTCAGAAAATCATAAGAACTAGGAAAGGCATGGAAGCAGAGCCAAGTTTAACTACACATATGACCTAAAATTAGGGTTTTGGTTTCAGAGGCCATAACTCCAAATTTTTTGGTCATTCTTGTTTCTATTGGTCATTATATATTATAAGGATCATGCACACCAATTTTCATGAAGAAATTCAATGGGGAAGGCATATGATCAATAGATGACTTCTTGAGCAAGGCAGTGCAAAATCAGGGCATCTGAGGCCCCCCAATCATTCAACCAAAGGGTCTTTTTCATCATTTTGGGTGTATATGATCTTTATTTGATCTTAGAAGAAGTTATAAGTTCACAAAATTGAATAATTTCAAGCCATTTGCAATGTTGCCATTTTGGGAAAGTGACTTGTAAGGCAAACTTGCCATTTTGGGAAAGTTTTTCAACCTCCTCTTTTTGATTAAAAAATGCTTCAAATGAAAAATTATTGGTCATGAAAGTTGTAGAATGAATCATTCCCTTTTAAAAAAGTACAAGAACTTGACCTAATTCATTTTAGAACTCAAGTTATGGTTTGTCAAAGTTGGGAAAAATCCCAAAATTTCACTTATGCACCAAAGAGGGAAACTTGCAAAAACTCATGTCAAGGCAAAATGTGACCTCTAATTGACTTCTAAGCATTACACAAACATGATACATGACATAAAATTCAGAATTTCCCAAAGATTTCTCAAGTTTCATGCTTTGATCATTAAGATTTCTCAAAGGGGGCAAAACTTCACATAATTGCAAAACACCCCACAAACTTCATTCAACTTGCTGCCTTGCCTCAAAACTGATCCCATGGACCTCCCTAATGTCAGCTGCACAGGACACCCCATTGTCCTTGGCCTGCCATGAGCCCATACCTCCAAAGACAACTTTGTGGACTTTATGCATTTTGCTCCATACCAACCACACTGCTCCACAACAACTCTCTGACCTATCAAGGATTGATATGTGGACCTCAAGCAACCCAACACATAACACAACACAAGCTGAAACCTCCAAGAACTCAGCATAGCAAAAATTCCCCCAATTTGCAAAAGCCTTCGAATTTCATAACTCAGCCAACAAACTCCCAAACTTTTTCCACCATTCAACTCCACAATCATCACTGATCATTTCCCACCCCTCATTTTGCCTTGAAACATCCTGAATCAAAAAAACGATTTTCACATTTCTTGAATTGAACTTCTACCAACTCCATTTTGATGCCATTTAAACTCCAAACAAACACTGCAAGCTCTTGAGGGGAGTCATTGGAGTTGATTTAAGGCAAAGAACTGGTCAGAAAGCTCCTGGGTTGAAAGCTTCACTTCAGGTAGCCATGGAATTTAATTTTCCAGAACCTTCATTTTATGTTATAGAATGGTTCTATGTGTTCCCCTGATTACCATGATATGTTTTGTTTCGAAAATGGTTGAGTTTTAAGCATTTCACAAGCTTCTGAAAATTCTGATATGTTTTCCGTTTTGCTTCGATTCATGTTCTTGATGATGAATAAATGATATTTGTTGTGTGATTCTTGTTGGGATTGATGTGAGGATCATTTCTGGAGAGTTTGAGGGCTTGGGGTCACGTATTAAGAGAGATTGAATGTTTGGCTAGCCGGAGAAAATGACCGGAACACTGTTCCGGTCACCTGAAAGTAATTAGGGCTCAGATTAGGGTTCTAATCATAATTAGCGTAGTTTGAATTTTGGCCTTTGGATTGCGCGCGAAGTCAATTCCCTCCAAACTGACCTCAAACCTGGGCCCTTGGATTGGCTGACTTTCCCATTTTCTCATTTAATTTAATAATTATTTCATTTGTTTTCTATTTATTTGAACGAATTTTTAAAAATAGCAAATGATATCAAAAAATTATGAAATTTTTTATCCAAGCTTTTATTTATTTTCAGAAACCAAAAATATTTTTTTTTTTTTTTTTTGCATTAAAAATTATTTTTAAATCATTTAAATGATTATTTTAAATTAGTTAATGAGAATTAATTAATTAAAAATGCATTTAGGTATTTAAAAATTCCAAAAAAAATTCAGAGAGCTTTTTGAAACATTTAGAAACATTATCAAACCCTTCACACAAATTTCTTTTTGGTTCTTGACCTATTTTGACATTTTTCTTTGGATTTAGGGTTCTAAAAAATCAATATTTTTATCCTAACTTAGAATAATTCTTTCTGCCTAACCATGAAGAGTTTGATGATGGTTCTTTTTGAATTGCATCCCCCATGTCATGTAGTTTCTAGGATAAAATGGGCATGAATTTATATTTCATTTTCAATTTGTTTTGTATTTTTTTTCCTTTTGAGGCATCCTAAACCCTAGCAAACTTGAGAAAATCATAACATCCATTAGGATAAGATTTAGGTCTCCTCCTTTGGGCAGTGAACTTGTATAGGTTTAGGATACCTTTGATCCCATTTTCAATTTTTTATCTCATGTTTTGCTTCTGATTTTGATTTTTGCATTGCATCTTGTACATAAACCCTAATGTTTGCCTTCATTTGCATTCATCCTTCATATGCTTGCATACATGAACTTGCCATGACATTTTTTGCATCCACATGACATGTAAGACATCTTAAGACACATTAGATCCATTTTTTATCATTGCATCATCCATTTGCCATGTTATGCATCCATTGCATTTCATAAGTTTTCATGCACTTTCATGCTTCCTTTCATGTCTCACTTGCATTCTCATCTCTTGTATGATCATCCTCATCTCTTGACATGATTTAATACCATCTCATAGCATCATTTGCATCATGATTTTGCTTCTGATTTTGGTTTGCATCCTTGCATCTCATCTCATTTTCATTTCATTTCATTTCTTGTTGCTAACTTTTCAGGTGGTAAGTGTTTGGGAAGTGAATTTGCCTTCACTTCTCATAATCTCTTCTCATCTCTTTTATGCATCCATTGATGTATTTTACTTTTGTATTAGAGTGAGCTTGCTCTTTCATGCTCCCTCCTCACTTTCTTTCTTCAAGCAACTTATCTTCTTAAGTGAAGTAAGTTGTCTTACTTCTTGCTGCTTCTTCTTCCTTCATCCTGCTTCTTCCTTGGTGGCTTTTCCTTGAAGATCTCTTGCAAGCCTCATAAACCTTAGGAACACCCAAGCATGATCACAATTAGGGTTTGATTAGTCCCCTATTAGTTTTACCTTTGTGTCATCTTTGAGTCTTCTCTTCTCATCTCTTAATCAAGGACTAAACCCTTAAGGTTTTAAGACTTTGTGATTAGGGTTATGCCTGTATCCTTCTATTAGGATGGAGTGTGTAACTTTAATCCTAAGTGTTTAACCCTTAATGTGTTTAAATCCTTTAATCAATCCACCTAGTAGTCACTAAGACATCAAGCTTGTAACTTGGGCCTTGCATTAGGGTTCTAATTCTTACTTAATTGGTTAAGAAGGACTAACCCTAGTGTTAATGGACAAGTCCCCCTCATGTTGTCTTACAAACCATGAAATTCACTTCTTAATCTCACCATTAACTAAAATCCACTTTAATAAAGGCTTTGTTTTGTCATGAGGTTAATCCCTAATCATGGATTAAGTTGAGGAGCCTTCCTCAGCTTAAATGTTCTCATCTTTTATCCTTCTATTAGGATGGTGTAATGGGTCCATTAAATCCTTGATTATGGCTTAAACTCATTACTTAAAACTAAACAAAAACTCCAAAAACATCTAAGTAATTACAAGTAGGTTAATGATCTTAATCCTACATCATGGTAATTAAGTGTGAGGTGCTTACTTCACACTTAAGGTATTCTCATTACCCCTAATCAGAGGGAAGATGTGATGAGTTTACTAATCCTTGGTTTAGGCTTAAGCTCATTTTCTTATGACAAACTCAAAAAAGCAATAAAAGAATGAAAATTCAAAAACAAACAATAATCGTCTCCTCCGGGATTCTTTTCTCACCTCATTCATTCACAAAAGGGAACTCGCTTCATCTGTCTAAGGCAAGACAGTTAGCACCTGAGCCAGACAGGTCATACACTTGAGCATAGACAAGTAAGCAGTTCACAAGTCAATTTATCTTCCAGTCCCTTTGAGTCGAACTACGGTGTTCTGACTTCCTCATTGCACGAGAGGATACGTAGGCATAACTTAACGGTTATCGAACAAAAGTCTCTGTATATCCCCCCTCCTCCAGCATTATTCTTTTGGCCTCATTATCTTGAGCTTTGCACTCCTGTTCCAGCACTGACACTTCACATATTTCACTTCACTTTCTTCTAGCACTGACACTTGCATTCTTTCCAGCTTTGATACACAGATTGCACTGACACTACCCCTTTAAAACACAAATATTTCAAGCGTGCATCCCGTCGAGTACGACGGACAATCTGGGTGCTAATACCTTCCCAGGTTGTAACCAACCCTTTTTCTCAGTTTCTCTGGTTCGCAACCGTCTTATCCATCTCTTCTAAGGTTTATGCAGCATTACCTTTCCTTCGGGATAAATATGCCTAGCTGGCGACTCTTTTCATTTCCTTTTCCTTTCTCCGACCGTTCGCGTCTGTACCCCTTCTGACCAGGTGTCATTTGGTGGGAGCGACAGCTTGGCGACTCTGCTGGGGACCCTTATACTGCAACCAGGGCTTCTGGTTCTTTTTGTGGGTTCCTCCTAGCGCTTGTTTGATTTGTGTTTACTGGGGTGTTATGTGCTATGTGTGTTTGTTTGTTTTTGCTTTATTTATTGCTTTATGTACAGCTTTATTTATTGATTTCTTTTCAGTCTTATGCATATTTCATACTGTCATTGTCACTGTGCTGGATCTGGTTTTCTGTTTTGGTGGGTGGGGTTCCATTGAGAGTTTAAGGTCCTATACCTGGGACCTGAGTGACACCTAGGCTAGAGTGGTTCATGTTCTTTCCCATTCCATTTCGGTATGGTGCGGGAATATGAAACACGGTTCAGATGTGGGTTTCTTCTTGAGAACTCTGTGCTACAGATTTCTTGTAGTGCTAGGGCTATCTGGGAAGCCCGCTAAGTCTGGATGACCTTTATTATCACCTTCAGAAACTGAGGTGAATTAGAGGAGGATCTTTTATGGTTATTGTAAACAATGTACCTCCGGGTTAGAAGTGTTTACACTTCTCATATCTAATCCAAGTCTGAGGATCCTTGTTCTAGAACACTACCTGTGAGGGAGATGGGTTGTGTGCAGGTGTGCAGGAACCTTTGGCCACATCATACCCTGTTACTGGTTTTGTTTAAGAGTACTCTACTTTGGACAGTTCTTGTGATTAACCCTGGACATGTGACTCTTTATTTGAGCCCCCCACCCTGGTTACTGGATTTATGAGCCCTCATCCTGAACTTTTGAACATATATGGACCATGTATCAAGATAGATAATCAGATCCAGCTTGATCACAAACCCTTTGCATATCATTTGCATATATCATCATTGCATCATTTGACATTTGTTTATTTGTATTTCAGGGTATCCATTTCATTGTATCTTGGTTTTGGTTTTGACCCCTTCTCCTGCATAGACCTCTGCTTCAGCTGTCTTCATCAGTTATCTGCTTCAGTTATCTCCATCCTCACCAGCATCAGTCTGTCAGAGACTTATCTCCACTCTTGGTCTATGATCTTCATCAGCACTTATCTTCAGCTTCTTCAGCAGCACTCATGGCTACTCCCAGGAAGAGCAACATATCCTACCACTTTTTTGAGCCTGTGTTGACTGGTATCAGGCAAGTCCAGTCACTCATCACACCTGACCACATCCCACTGTTCAGAGAACACTATGGAGGTATCTTGGATATGGTTATGGACCTTGACCCCTCTCAGAGGAGCATGATCCACACATGCTTACAGTTCTATGACCCTCCTCTGAGATGTTTCACCTTTCCAGACTTCCAGTTAGGGCCTCTACTGGAAGAATTTTCTTTGCTGATTGGAGTGCCTATCAGAGGAGGAATTCCCTTCAACCCAGAAATGACTACTCCCAAAAATGAGGAAATATCAAGGGCATTGTACTTGGAGCCTGCCCTTATTAAGCAAAGTATGACAACAAAGGTTGGGATCCCTGGTTTGCACTTGGACTTCTTGATTTCTCAGGCTATCCTGAAGGCTTCATTGGGAGAATGGAGGGCAGTCTGTGCAGTATTAGCCCTCAGTATATATGGGGCTATACTGTTTGCAGATGAGCCCAAATTTGTCAGCAAGAATGCCATCCATGTGTTTCTCCTGAAGAACCCAGTACCTACATTGCTGGGAGATTTCTATTATTCCATCCATCAGAGGAATGAGAAACAAAGGGGGAAGTTGGTAAGATGTTGTGCTCCTTTGTTTTACACATGGCTTCCCAGACACCTGCCTAAATCAGATGCCTTCTTGAACCCACACCAACAGAAGAACTGGGCCAAGAGGCTCATTGCTTTGACTTCAGATGGTATCAGATGGTGCACCTAGAGCACCAAAGGCAAAGACGTTATCACCAGCTGTGAGCAGTACCCAAATGTGCCTCTGATAGGAGTAAAGGGTTGCATCAACTACAATCCTTTATTGTTTAAGAGAAAATTGGGTTATGCCTTAGTTCACCCTCCCAGAGGACAGGATTTAGCTGAGACCCTGTATTGTGAAGTTTAACCTAATTCAGCTGTTGTCAGGCAAGCTGCCTGGGCTTGGGACAACATCCAGACAAAAGGGGTGGCTATCCTTGGAAGATGTAACAATGTTGCTTCAGCTCAGTACTATGACTGGTCCCGTACTAGAGCTCAGATTACCAGAATGCCTTTCACTTTGGAAGACATGCCTGGACCATCTATTGTACAGCCAGCAGCAACAGTTAGCCTGGAGGAATTTGAAAAGTTGAAGGAAAGGAATGAGAAGTTATCTGAGGCTTTAAAGAAAACTCTTTGGGAGAGGAGTGATGGTCGTCTAGACATTGAGAGATTGGAGAAGCTTAAGGTTGAGCATCTGACCAAAATTGAAAGGACAGAGGACTACATAAGGAAAGAAAAGGCTGGGGAACAGATATTGAAGAATGCCTCCAAAGAGGCCAAGATTCAGAAAGCTAGGGATGAGCACTATCTGCAAGAGAGTCAGGCTAGGTGGGTCAGAATCACTAAAGCCCGTACACGAGAAGACCAGAAGACTCAAGCCAAGATTGAATAGCTAGAGGCCAATGAGAAGAAGCAGCAGGAAGCTTTGTTGGCAGCCCAGAAGGAGATTTCAGAGTTGAAGCTCAGAGTAGGATTGAAGAGATCAAAGGACCAAGACATGCATAAGAAGCTGACTACTGCTATTGCCACCAGGAACCTCCTCATTAGGACCATTACAGAGCACCCAGCTGGTCCGGTGACTGAGGCCCTCCTGAAGGAGGTCAGAGAGGATGAGTTTGGGCTGGATGTCTGATTCTTTGCTTGTTGTTTGTTTCCATTTGATGTACTTTTCTTTTGTTGTGTTTTGACCCTTCAAGGGCATGTATTGTAAAATAGACTATGTATTGCTCCATCATTTGTAATATATTTTGGTTTGTTTTTATTTGGGCTTTCTCTCAACAAAATCAAGCATCTTCCTCGAGGTCTGGAAAGGTCAAAGCCAAGAACCAAACCGGATACCTTGGAAAACAAATAAGCATACTGCATTGCATACTAACTTTGTTTTTGTTTTGTAGGTTTTATTACTATTATTGTTTCTAACTTTGTTGTGATCTCAGGAAACATTGCTCGTCGCCGAGTGTTCCCTGTCAACCGCGCGCACCGGTACCCAACTCGTAACAACCTTCCCGACATTCAAATGGAACAAGTACAGTAGGACCTGTCTGAGGTCAGAAACCAGATGGCCAATGAGAGAGTGGAGATGAGAAATCAGATGTCTCAGTTTATGGCAGTGATGACTGGCTTAGCCCAGAGTCAAGAAAGGTTAAGAGAGTTGGTGGAAAGACAAACTCCTGAGGAGCCTCATCTTGGAACAGGAGGAACTAGCAACAATGAACGGGGACAGCCTCGTATTGACCCACCAGTGTATGGACCTCATCTGGATCCAGAGGTTAATATCCCAAGGAATGTTCAAGGTAATACTGCTGGGGGCAGAATCCTGCAGGAGGATCCCCAGGAAGAACAGTTCACTGTCATAGGAGCTGGAGATGAGGTATATGACAGGAGATTGGATGAGCTTGCTGAAAAGTTAAGATCTTTGGAATCTCAGAATTCTTTGGGCTTCGATGTGATGGACATGGGCCTAGTGGATGGGGTGAGAATTCCCCACAAATTCAAACCCCCATGCTTTGAAAAGTACAATGGTACCTCCTGTCCTCGCACTCACCTACAGTCTTTCCTGGGAAGGCTCAAAGCTTATACTATGGATGAAAAGTTGTGGATGTTCTACTTTGAAGACAGTCTGATGGGGGCTTCGAGAGAGTGGTATTCACATTTGTCTAGGGCCACCATAAGATGTTGGAAGGATTTGGCCGAGGCTTTCGTCCGTCAATATCAATACAACCTGGACATGGCTCCCAACAGGACCCTCCTAATAGGAATGTCTCAATCTTCTAGAGAGAGCTTTCGGGAGTATGCTCAAAGATGGAGACAACTTGCTGCTGCTGTCCAACCACCCATGTCAGAGAGGGAAATGGCTGACATGTTTATGAATACACTGCAAGGGACTTATATTGAAAGACTTGCTGCCTTTTCCTCTACCAGTTTTGCTGATGTGGTCATAGCTGGTGAAAGGATTGAAAGTCTCTTGAAGATGGGCAAAATCTACGACAGTGGTTCAAGTTCCTCCAGCAATCCCAGAAAGCCTTTTGTAGGGCCACGAATGGCAGGTGAAACAAATTCCATTCATTCAAACCGGGGAAGGCCCCAGTATGCTCACCGGTCAGTAGCAGCTGTTACCATCCCAGCTCCAATTCCACAGCAACCATCATATCCTCTACAACAACAACCACAGTATCAACAACAATCTCACTATCAGCAACAATCCCATTTTCCGCAACAGAGAACCTACAACAATAGCAACAACAACCAACAACAACATCCTTTCCAACAAAGACCATCACAAGCAAACAGGGTAATTGACCCAATTCCAATGTTGTATGTTGCACTTTTGCCACAACTCCTGAAGCTCAACCTAGTTGAGTTAAGGACGTTGGCACCTCCAGACCCCCTCAATATGCCAAAGAACTATGATGCAAATGCCAGGTGTGCTTTCCACTCAAACGCACCGGGGCATAATACTGAAAAATGCAGGGCCCTACAGATGAAAGTCCAGGATCTGGTGGACTCAAAAGCTCTCAATTTTGCGCCTCCTCCGAACGTCACAAGAAACCCAATGCCTAGTCACAACGGGCCTAGGATAAATGCTATTGAGGAGGAAAAACCATCCACATTGATCAATAGTGTTGCACAAATCTGAACACCCCTGGTTGAAATCAAGGCTCAGCTGTTAGAATGTCAAGTGTTCCCCGGGTGTGAGCTCGGCTGCGGATATTGCAATATTGCCGTTAATGGATGTGAGAGACTGAGAAACGGCATAGATGGCCTCATTAGAGAGGGAATTCTTCAGATTAAGACAACAGTAACTACAACTCCAACAATTCCTTCATTAACAATCACAGATACTCCTACAACATCAGCAACCATTGTTCCAACAAATTCTACTACAACTCCAACAACTGCTCAATCAATCACTTCAACGGATACAAGTTCAGTCACAATTCCTTCTACAACGACAACATCCATTATTCCATCAGTTCCTGCTACAACTTCATCACCTTCTACAACATCAACAACAGTTAACGAAAGCGTCTCAACGGTTACGATATACTACGATCCCGCAAATGTTCCCTCCAACGACTCACAACAAAATGCTACTCCTGTCAGAGCTCCAGTTACCATATATTATGATCCACACACCATTGTGGTCCCTTCTGCAGCTGCTATCAGTCCGGTCACTATCACAGTGCCTGGGCCAGTGGGCCAGTTCCTTATGAAAGCAATAATGCCATCCCTTGGCATTATGGCTCAGATCTATACTGCGAGGGGCAGAAAATCACTTTAGAATCATCAACCTCTTCACCTCAGATAGACAACGTGGGGGGAGACGGAGGCTTCACTAGAAGCGGACGTCTCTTTTCCTTGCAAATACCAAGACCATTTGTCGAAGCAGAAGTTGCTGCTAAGGCAAAAGGGAAAAGCATGGTGCAAGAAGAATCAGTTGCTAAAGAAGCTTTGAAGACTCCTTTTGATCAAGAGGTTGATGAATTCATGAGTATCATCAAAAAGAGTGATTATAAGGTGGTGGACCAGCTTCACCAAACACCTTCCAAAATCTCCATACTATCATTGCTAATGTGCTCCGAGGCTCATCGGAACGCACTATTAAAAGTCCTGTACGCAGCTTATGTGCCGGAGGAGATTACTGTCAATCAATTAGAGGCTGTGGTTGGAAATGTCAACGCTAGTCATGGACTAGGATTTACCAACGCTGATCTGACAACGGAAGGTCACAATCACAACAAGGCTTTGCACATTACCTTGGAGTGTAAGGGTGCAGTTCTTTCTTACGTACTGGTATACACAGGGTCATCCCTCAATGTCCTACCCAAGAAAGCCCTTGTGAAGCTGGAACATGATGGATTGGCATTACGCTCAAGCAATTTGGTAGTGAGAGCTTTTGATGGTTCTAAAAGATCAGTTCTGGGAGAGATAGAATTACCAATAATGATTGGCCCACATGTTTTCAAAACGATCTTCTTTGTGATGGATATACAGCCTGCCTACAGCTGTCTATTGGGTAGACCATGGATACACGCCGTTGGCGCCGTGACGTCAACCCTTCACCAGAAGTTAAAATTTGATTGGGAAGGCCAAGTCATTACCATTTGTGGGGAGGAGGATATCTTCGTTAGCCAGCTGGCTACATTCAAATACATTGAAATGGACGGGGAAATTCACGAAACAATGAATCAGGGGTTTGAGGCCCTCAATATTAATGAAACATCTGCTGTGCTGGGGACTTCCATCACCTCATATCAACAAGCCCGAAAGGTTGTTGAGGAGGGTACTGCTCAAGGCTGGCGCAAGCTGCTGCCAGTTGAAAAGAAAGAAGACCGATTCGGGTTGGGTTACAGACCAACTCGACAAGATCAACCAGATGCTGCACAGGAGCCCAAGTTTGTCAGCGGGGGGATGCTCACCCCGGGTGCTGTGAATAGTTTGGAAGATGAGTCAGAAGACGAGCGCAACCTGGAAAGCTGGATACGTCCAAGGATCCCGGGGAACCATGTCTCAAACTGGTCTTCCCAGGAAATTATAAGAGTTACTCCTGCAGAGTAATTATTATTTCCTGTCTTTAAAAGCATGCATCAAGTCCCGCATCTTGCCCAAGATGTCAGGGCTCATTTTGTAATCGGGCCATCTTGTATTTTGTGCAAACGATCAATTAATGAATATCAGGACATCTTTTGCAAATGAGTCTTTTCTTTTTCCGCTCGCTGTTTTTCATTTTTCATTTTTTGTACAAAAATAAAATGGCAATGTTTTTCAAAATAATAAACTTCATTTTCACTTTTTCTAAGCAAGATAAAATTGATCACTAAAATGAACAAATCTAAACCCTTGCAGAGATTGCCCTCCAGACTGCACCGACAACAACACCGCTATGACTTCGTTTGACTTTGACAATCCGATTAATCAAGCTGATGAAGGGGTTGAAGAAGATTATGAGCTACCTGAAGAGCTAGCCAGGTTGTTAAGACAAGAGGAGAAGGTTATAACTCCTCATCAGGAGGAGGTTGAAACGGTTAATCTTGGCACAGAAGAAAACTCGAAAGAAGTTAAGATTGGGGCCTGTCTGCAAGATTCAGTGAAGGAACAACTTGTTGACATGCTGCGAGAGTACGTTGATGTTTTTTCTTGGTCTTATCAAGACATGCCGGGTCTGGATACCGACATTGTTATGCACAAGTTGCCTCTGAAAGAAGACTGTCCGCCAGTAAAGCAAAAGCTGCGCTGTACTCGCCCGGATATTGCCATGAAGATAAAAGAAGAGGTACAGAAACAGTGGGATGCCGGTTTCCTTGTTGTGACAAGTTACCCGCCGTGGGTTGCTAACATTGTACCTGTGCCTAAGAAGGATGGCAAGGTGAGGATGTGTGTGGATTACCGGGACCTGAACAGAGCCAGCCCGAAAGATGACTTCCCATTACCTCACATTGATGTATTGGTCGACAATACGGCTCAGTTCTCGGTATTCTCCTTCATGGATGGATTTTCAGGATATAATCAGATCAAGATGTCACCTGAAGACATGGAGAAGACAACTTTCATCACACCCTGGGGCACATTCTGTTATAAGGTGATGCCATTTGGGCTGAAGAATGCTGGTGCCACTTATCAACGGACTATGGTAACATTATTCCATGATATGATCCACAAAGAAATTGAATGTTATGTGGATGACATGATTGCCAAATCCCTCACAGAAGAAGACCATCTGGTGAACCTGCTGAAACTATTCAAGCGTCTGAGGAAGTACCAACTGAATCTAAACCCCAACAAGTGCACATTCGGGGTGCGATCCGGTAAGCTGCTGGGATTTATTTTAAGTGAGAAAGGGATTGAAGTTGAACCTGATAAAGTTAAAAACATTCAAGAAATGCCTGCACCGAAGACTGAAAAAGAAGTTCGGGGGTTTCTGGGTAGATTGAACTACATTTCGAGGTTCATATCTCACCTTACAACAACCTGTGAGCCTTTGTTCAAGTTGTTGAGAAAAGAACAAACGGTCAGGTGGAATGAAGACTGCCAAAGGGCTTTTGACAAAATCAAGGAATACTTACAAGAACCTCCAATCCTTATGCCTCCAGTTGAAGGAAGACCTCTAATAATGTACTTGACAATATTAGAAGAATCAATGGGGTGTGTGCTAAGCCAGCATGACGAGTCTGGTCGAAAAGAGTATGCAATTTACTACCTAAGCAAAAAGTTTACCGACTGTGAATAACATTATTCACTGCTCGAGAAAACTTGTTGTGCTTTAGCGTGGGCTGCTCGCCGACTAAGGCAGTATATGTTGACCCACACTACCTTATTGATTTCAAAGATGGACCCAGTTAAGTACATATTTGAGAAGCCAGCGCTTACCGGACGGGTTGCAAGATGGAAAATGATTCTCACAGAATACGACATTCAGTACACATCTCAGAAAGCCATCAAAGACAGTGTATTGTCTGATTATCTCGCTGAGCAACCCATTGATGATTACTAGCCTATGAGATTTGACTTCCCTGATGAAGACATCATGTTCATAAAAGCAAAAGATCATGAAGAGCCTATTCACACTGAAGGGTGTCGCTCCCGATAAATGGGACATGGCCCAGATAAAGGTACAGACGCGAACGGTCGGCGAAGGGAGGATGTGAGAACACACAGGAGTGAACTCACAGGGAATGAATAGAGTCGCCAGCTAGGCATTTTTATCCCGAAGGAAAGGCAATGCTGCATAGACCTAGAAAGATATGGATAAGACGGTTGCGAACCAGAGAGACTGAGGAAGGGGGTTGGTTACAACCTGGGAAGATATTAGCACCCAGATTGTCCGTCGTACTCGACGGGATCCACGCTTAAAAGATTTGTGTTTTAAAGGGGTAGTGTCAGTGCAATTTATGTGTAAAAGAGCTGGAAAAGGATGTACAGGTGTCAGTGTAAAAAGAAGTGAAGTGTAATAAATGAAGTGTCAGTGTAAGAAGTGAATGGAATGCTCAAGATCATGAGGCTTAAAGAATAAGGCTAGAAGGAGGGGGAATATACAGAGACTTTTGTTCGATAACTGTTAAGTTATGCCTACGTATCCTCTCGTGCAATGAGGAAGTCAGAACACCATAGTTCGACCCAAAGAGACTGAAAGATGAATTGACTTGTGAACTGCTTACTTGTCTATGCTCAAGTGTATGATCTGTCTGGCACAGATGCGAACTGTCTTGCATTAGACGGAAGAAGCAAGTTCTCGTTCATGAGTGAATGAGATGAGAAAAGAATCCCGAAGGAGACGATTATTGTTTGTTTTTGAGTTTTCAGTCTTTTATTGCTTTTTTGAAGGTTTGTCATAAGTTAATGAGCTTAAGCCTAAACCAATGGGTTAGTAAACTCATCACATCCTCCCTCTGATTAGGGGTAATGAGAATACCTTAAGTGTGAAGTCAGCTTCTCACACTTAATCATCTTTGGTGTAGGATTAAGATCATTAACCTACTTGTGATTATTTAGATGTTTTTTTGTGTTTTTTGTTTAGTGTCAAGTCATGAGATTAAGCCATAATCAGGGATTAAACAGACTCATTACACCATCCTAATAGAAGGATAATAGATGAGAATGTTTAAGCTGAGGAAAGTTCCTCAACTTAATCCATGATTAGGGATTAAACTCATGACAAAACATGCCTTTGGTTAAGTGGATTTTATTTAATGATATGATGATGAAGTGAGTTTTATGATTTGTAAGACAACTTGAGGGGGACTTGTCCATTAACACTAGGGTTAGTCCTTCTTAACCAATTAAGGAAGAATTAGAACCCTAATGCAAGGCCCAAGTTACAAGTGTGATGTCTTGATGATTATTAGATAGATTGATTAAAGGGTTTAAACAAATTAAGGGTTTAACACTTAGGATTAAAGTTATACACTCCATCCTAATAGAAGGATGCAGGCATAAGCTTAATCACAAAGCCTTAAAGCCTTTAGGGTTTAGTCCCTGATTATGAGGTGAGAAGAGAAGACTCAATGAGACACAAAGGCAAAAACTAAATGGGGGACTAATAAAAACCCTAATCATTGTCATGCTTGGTTGTTCCTAAGGTTTGTGAGGTTTACAAGAGAAATCTTCAGAGGAACCACCAGGAAGCAGATGAAAGGAGCAAAGAGAAGCAAAGTAACTTGCTTCATTCAAGAAGTCAAGTCACTTGAGGAAAGAAAGTAAGAAGAAGAAGAATGAGCAAGCTCAATCTCAAACACATAACAAAATGCAGCAAGGATGCATAAAGGAGATGAAAAGAAATTGTGAGAAGTGAAGGCAAATTCACTTCTCAAAGTGACTTACCACCTGAAAAGTTAGTGAAAGAAATGTAATGCAATGCAAAATGAAATGAAATGGCATGATGTAAATCAAAACCAGAAGCATATACATGATGATAATGATGCTATGGGATGATGCAAACATGAAACAACACATGGGGATGATCATACAAACTTATGGATGCAGATGAAGCAAGTTAAGAACCATGATCATACATGAAAAGTTATGGAATGCAAATGACATACAACATGGCAAATGAAAGATGCAATGATCAAACATGCTTACAATATGTCTTAAGATGTCTAATGAATCAAATGGAAGCACAAAATGCTATGGCAAGTCATGGTATGCAAGCAAATGCAAGATGAATGCAAAAGGAAACCCAAATTAGGGTTTATGATCAATGCAATAAACAAAAACCAAAATCAGAAGCAAACATCAAGATAAAAATTTGAAAATGCATTCAAAGGAACCCTAACCCTACACAAACTCACTGCCCAAAGGAGAGGTTCCAACTCTTAACCTAATAAAAGTTATGAATTTCCTAAGATTTCTAGGGTTTTAGGGTACCTTAACAAGAAAAATGCCAAACAAATGGAAAATGCAAGATCAAATCATGCCAATTTAATCTCACAAACTACATGCTAAACAAAATGCAATGCAAGAAGAATCAAAGTCCAACTCTCAATGGTTAGGCAGAAATGATTTTTTGAAGCTTGGATCAAAATAATGCCTTGAAATGATTTTAATTCCATGAAAAATTCTCAAAAGACATTAAGATCAAAAAAGAAATTTGGTTTGAGGGTTGGACAATGTTTCTAAATGATTATGAAGGTTTCATGAATTTTTTGGTGATTTTTAAATACCTAAAAGTATTTTCTAATTAATTAATTCTCATTAATTAATTAAAAATAAACTTTTAAATGATTTAAAAATATTTTTAAATGCAAAAAATAAAAATAAAAATGTTTTTGGTTTCTGAAATTAAATAAAAGTTTGTATAAAAAATTTCAGAATTCTTAAGGTTGTTTTACTATTTTTAAATAAATGGACAAATTAAATGAAATAAAAAGAAAATAAAATTGGATTTAATCTGAAAATGAGAAAGTATGCGCATCCAAGGGCCCAGATTCAAATTCACACGCGCGGGAGTGGACCTGGCGCGCATCTGGACGGCCTATATTCAAATTTCGCTAATTATGATTAGTGCCCTAATCTGAACCCTAAACAAAATCAGGTGACCGGAACAGTGTTCCGGTCATCTTCTCCGATCACCCAAAAACTCAATCTCCCTCTCCAGGCCATTTTAGAAGCTCTAACTCTCCAGAAATCATCTCTTACCCACCCCAAACACGAATCAAGCATAAAATCATGTTTAACTTCAAACACAAACACGAATCGAATCAAAGAAGTTTTTAGGTCAAACTTTCAGAACATCATAACATGCTTATTTCTTGCTCATTTTCAAAAGTAAATAGATCCCCATGATCAGGGCAACATACAAAACAACAATCTAACAAGAAATTAATGTTCTGGAAAAATTGTTCATCATGCTACCTGAGATGGAGCTTTCGATTCAGGAGCTTTCTGGCTGCTTCTTTGGCTCAAACAAGTCCCAATGATCCTCCTTAGAAGCTTTTGACACTTAGTTGGAGTTTATGTGGCCTCTAGAGAAAGTTGGCAGAAACTCAGGTCAAGGGTGTGTTGAAATCGTGTTTTTGATCTAGGGACTTTCTGGCTATGGTGATGGGTGGTTTGTGATCAGTGGAGTGAGTTGAGATTGTTTGTGAAGTTTGTTTTTGTGTTTGAGGCTTGTGGAGAGTGTTTCGAAGGAAAATGCAAGTTGGAGAGATTTTGTGAATCCTGTCTTGTGGGAGGTTTCAGCCTTGTGTGTGTTATGAAAATGAAGCCTTGGGATGTGTTTGTAAGATCTGGATTGGGCAGAGAGTTGTTGTGTCACTGTGGGATTGGTATGGCTTCAA
The DNA here is from genome assembly GCA_963966055.1 of Lathyrus aphaca. Lineage (NCBI taxonomy): Eukaryota > Viridiplantae > Streptophyta > Magnoliopsida > Fabales > Fabaceae > Lathyrus > Lathyrus aphaca. The sequence continues at coordinate 104,514,911 of OZ014523.1, read as the reverse complement.
GTTGCAAAAAGTCAAGTCTAGGTGTACTTGAGGTATGGGCAAGTGTGAGGTTGTGATAGGAGCATGGTTGTGTTCAGCTTGAATCAAGGAATGCTGTGACAAAAGTTTAGAGGCAAGGCAGCAAGTAGTTTGTAGCTTATGATGAGTTTTGCAAGTTGGTTCAAATTTGGCTCCTTTGAGATTTCATGAGTTTCAATGCATCAAAGTGCCAAGTTATTTGGCCAATTTTGATCTTTAGAGGTCATGTGTGTATGTTGTAAATAAATTGTACACATTTGAGGTCTTTAGAGCACTTGATCAAGTCATTTTGCAAAATACCTCTTTGGTAGAAACTTTGAATTTTTGTGATTTTTGCCAACTTTGACAAGGCATAACTTTTGATCCAAAATGAATTAGGTCATGTTCTTGTACTTTTTGAAAAGGGAAAGATCTATTATACAACTTTCATGACCAAAGTTTTTCCATTTGAAGCTTTTTTGAATCAAAAAGTAAGGTTTGAAAAAGTTGCCTAAAATGACAATTTCATTAAAAGTCAAACTTGCCCAAAAAGTCAACTTTGCAAAAGACTTGAAATTATTGAATTTTGTGAACTTCCAACAACTTCTATGATCAAATAAAGATCATATACAATCAAAATGATGAAGAACACCCTTTGGTTGGGTCATTGGGGGCCTCAGATGCCCTGATTTTGCACTGACTTGCTTGAAAAGTCAACTCTTGATCAGATGACTTCCCCATGGAATTTCTTCATGAAAATTGATATGCATACTCCCTATACCATATAGAGACCAATAGAAACAAGAATGACCAAAAAATTTGGAGTTATGGCCTCTGAAACCATAACCCTAATTCTAGGTCATCCTTGCAGTCAAACCTGGCTCTGCTTCCATACCATTCTCAGTTCTTGTGATTTTTTGACATTCTTGACTTTGAGAGAGCATAATATGATACTTAAACATACATGGAACCCTTTGAAGTGATTGATGGCCTTTGGAGTGGCTCAAGAAGCTCTTGGATTGCTCAGATCACAAACCCTAGGTGCAGATGACTTAGAATCTATGCAGTGAATCAAAAATGTAATATGAGATGTTGTGATGGTGTTTATGCATATGAAATGATCACAAGCCATGGTGTGAATGGGTGAGGGCAAATTTGGGGTGTTTACAAAGGGCCTGACCCAGAAGAAGAATGGACTATGATGTTTGATGGGCCTGTTAATATGAATGGTCGTGGGGTTGGTGCAGTACTCATTACACCTAAGGGAGTTCACATGCCTTTCTCGGCAAAACTCACCTTTAACTGCACTAACTACGAAGCTGAATACGAAGCTTTAATTATGGGTCTTGAGGAATCCATTGACCTCATGATCAAGACTTTAACTGTATTCGGAGATTCAGTTCTGGTAATCAATCAAACCAACGACAAATGGTACACCCACCAGGAGAATCTGATACCTTACCGGGATTATACGAGGAGATTACTCACATTCTTCACCACAGTCAAGCTTGAGTATATCCCTCGAGATGAAAATAAGTTTTCAGATGCTCTGGCTACCATTTCTTCCATGATCAAAGTTCAAGCTGCCAACTTTGTACCTCGTATTTCAGTGTCCAGACTTGATAGACCAGCATATGTATTCTCAGCAGACCTGGCTAAAGATGATAAGCCGTGTTTCCATGACATCAAATGCTTCTCGGAGGATCAAACATACCCACCTGGGGCATCATCCAATGATAAGAAGACATTAAGAAGGCTAGCTGGTAGTTTCTTCCTGAATATTGATGGATCCTTGTACAAGAGGAACTTTGATATGGTACTTCTCAGATGCGTTGATAAGACATAAGCAGACTTGTTGGTGCACGAGGTGCATGAAGGATCTTTTGGTACCCATGCTGGAGGGCATGCTATGGCTAAAAAGTTGTTAAGATCAGGCTACTACTGGATCACAATGGATGCAGACTGTTGTGCTTATGCCAAGAAGTGCCATAAGTGCCAGATTTATGCAGATAAGGTGCATGTGCCTCCAAATCCTTTAAATGTAATGTCTTCACCTTGGCCCTTTGCCATGTGGGGCATCGATATGATTGGCAAGATTGAACCGAATGCTTCAAATGGCCACAGATTCATCCTGGTTGCCATTGACTATTTTACCAAGTGGGTTGAAGCAGCTTCCTATGCAAATGTCACCAGGCAAGTGGTAGCCCGATTCCTGAAGAGAGACATCATCTGTCGGTATGGAGTGCCTGAGCGAATCATTACTGATAATGGTTCCAACTTAAACAATAAAATTATGGAAGAACTATGTTGGGACTTCAAGATCCAACATCACAATTCTTCTCCTTACAGGCCAAAGATGAATGGCGCTGTTGAGGCAGCTAACAAGAACATCAAGAAGATTGTGCAGAAGATGGTGGTCACATACAAAGATTGGCATGAAATGCTACCATTTGCCTTGCATGGGTACCGTACCTCAATCAGAACATCCACTGGGGCAACACCGTATCAGCTTGTGTATGGTATGGAGGCAGTCCTACCTGTTGAAGTTGAATTACCCTCCTTGCGGGTACTGATGGATGTTAAACTGAATGAAGCAGAATGGGTCTGATCCCGATACGAACAATTGAGTCTGATCAAAGAGAAGAGACTAGCTGCAATCTGTCATTGGCAGCTATACCAGAAAAGAATGAAGAAAGCCTTCAATCAGAAGATCAGGCTTCGGGAATACCAAGTAGGAGATCTTGTGCTAAAAAGACTCCTTCCTCCTCATACAGACCACAGGGGCAAGTGGACTCCAAATTACGATGGTCCGTTCATAGTCAAGAAAATTTTCTCTGACGGACCACAGATGCTCAGTACTATGGATGGTGAAGACTTCCTGTCCCCTGTAAATTCAGATGCAGTTAAAAAATACTTCGCATAAAATGACCCGCTGGACATAAAAAAACAGAATGTGAGTCCAGGAAAAAATAGGGCATCCCGGCGAGTCAAAAACAGAATAAAAGACTCGGGCAAAAAATAAGGGAAAATAAATATAAAAAATGTACACCCGCTGAGTTGAAAAGCCACATTGGACAGCTCAGGCAAAAATGGGTATCCCGGTGGATTGAAAACCCGAAAGGGCGATCCACGCAAAATAAGGGAATAAGCGAACAACTGCATTCTGAATTCGTCTGTATTACTTACAACATGGCCCGCTTCAAAATATTCAAGCATCAGTCAGAATCAGCCTTTCTTCAGAAATTAAGGTGAGAAGAACGTCAAATGTCATAAGGGTCATAGCAAAAGGGAAGCGCACTGAAACGTCATCAACATTGCCAACATCTTTTGGTTTCTCAATTTGTAACAATCTCCTCATTTCAGGGGATCTGTTTCTTTAATTGTATTTGCCAATACAGGGCACACAAAATTAATAAAATCAGATCTTCATTCACATCTCGTCTCGTACATTTTATTTTCATTTGCAAAAATGTCATATGTCCTTGATATAATGGTTGCATAAATACAGATGCGTCTTTTCTAAATTACATGCTTGCAGGAAATGTATTTGCTCCTGGGAGTGTCTAAATTCCTATGATGGAACCCGGTAAGGGACACCTCGAGGTACTTGTATGTTTTCTTTGTCATAACAAGATTGCAGGTGCTCAAAGTGCAACATGGGGCATGAAAGCTTCTCCCCAGCAACATTGACAGATCATTATGTCCTCAGCACCTCTTCCAGACAATATCTGGAATGTTTTCCCCAGCGAAGTTGCCAAAGCATTCTTCCCCAGCATCTTCTTCAAAGCAGCATCCGGACGGGGCTCATTCCCCCAGCTAATTCCATCATCCTCAACAGATTCCCTACAGAAATCTCTGGGAAGATCATTCAGTGATCATTCCTCCCCAGCCAAGTGGTAGACAGGGAGCCATCTCCCCACAGAGTTTCAATCTCTATCCAAGAGCAATGTCTGAAGATCTCATAACAAAGTGACGAAAGCTTCCGCAGACCCCAGCTGGGTTCCTCATCCATAGGATAGGTCTATCAATGACTTGTTTCCCCAAGCAGAGCTATATATATCAGATCTACCAATGATCTTTTCCCCAGCTGGGATGTCCTTTCAAGCAGATCAGCCACAGATCCACAACAACAGGATCCAAATCTGGGATCGGTATCTTTTGCATAATCATAGCATTCGCATCATATTTCCCCCCAAAGCGTAGCATTCCGTCTAATACGGAGCATTACGGCAAAAATCAAACATATTGCATAATCACAAACCATTTTTTGAATCAGTCACCTGTGAATACTGATACATCATTAACAACATACAGAACACCTCTCGATCTTCCCCGGCAGAATGTCAAAGCATCTTCTTTACATGCTCCTTTTGACACCCTTCCGTGTCATCTTTTCCCAGAAAGTCGCCGGAACACTTTCCGCAAACAGACACTTATACATAACAGGCACCTCTTGACACTCGTCTGTGTCATATTCCGAGCAAAAAGCCAGAGCGTCCCCTTTTGCATTCCCAAATACATATTAATACGCTCTCTTGACACCTGTCCGTGTTACCTATCCCCAACACAGTTGCCTAAACATTTTTTTATAATACACTCCTTCCGACACCCGTCCGTGTCATTCTATCCCCTTAGATCTTCAGAATATCTCTTATAACTTGTACACTTCCCTTTGTGATACTCATCCGTATCACACCATCTTCATCGAGTTGAACACTCGTCTGTGTCTCAATCATACTTTTTACTCATAAACAGATGATCGTCCGTATCTTGTACACACCTATTTCCCCTCAGAGCCGACACTCGTCCGTGTTCTTTTTTAACCAGTTGATACTCGTTTGTATCACCATCTCTGAACATGCGTCAGCATTTATTCTGCCGATACTCGTCCGTATTAGGGTCCTAAGGATGCTCGTCCGCATCTTTAATCTATACACAGTGTCAAACACTTATACCTTTCACCTCTTGAATGAAGATACTCGTCTATTCTCCAGAAGAATCCCCAGCAAATCCCAATAAATTATTTCCTTTCTATCTGACATTCGTCCTATGTCATGATACTTCCGGCAGCCGTACCCTGCCAGGTGATCGTCTTTCACCTTTTGACGCTCGTCTGTGTCTATCACTCCCCCAACGGAGTCTCCATTATTGGAACCCTTTCCTATCCGACATTCGTCCTATGTCGTGATATTTTAGCAGCCGTCCCCTGCTAGGTGATCGTCCTTCACCTTTTGATGATCGTCCTTCATCATTTTATCCGATGGTCGTCCCCATCGTTGATCTGGTTATCTGACATTCGTCCTATGTCATGGTAAACCCCGAGAGCAGCCGTACCCTGCTAGGTGATCGTCATTCACCTCTTGATGATCGTCCTTCATCATGCTTATCCGATGGTCGTCCCCATCGTCGACCCTTTTCTATCCGGCATTCGTCCTATGTCGTGATACTTTTGGCAACCGTACCTTGCCAGGTGATCGTCCTTCACCTTAGATGACCTCCCCTTATCTTCCTCCCCAACAGAGCAGCCATCCCCTGCTAGGTGATCGTCCTTCACCTTTGATGACCGTCCCTCATCATTTATCTCTTCAACCTGATGGTCGTCCCCATCATTTACTTTACCTCTAATCCCCAGAGAGTTTTGTTCCGTTACTTGATGGCCGTCCCCATCATGATACACCCATTTCCCCAGCATGTCGGTTGTACCCGTCTTTGCTTTATCCCCAACAGTCGTTGTCTGCTCGACGGCCGTCCTCCGTTGCCCGCACTTTATAAACATACTTTTCTTCCTTTTTACAATCTATATCCCTTTTCTTCTTCATCCAGTGAGTGCAAATTTTGGACTGTCTTTGATATTCAACCACAAGTTATCTTGTTTGCCTGTTAAGCCGTCGCTTACATCCTGCACAGCTAACTCATGCTTGAATAGGGGCAGCTGTAAACACCCCAAATTTGCCCTCACTAAGTTCACACTATGGCTTTTGATCCTTTCATTTGCATAAGTTCAATCATATCATATCATGTTGCATTTTTTTGCTTCAATGCATTGGTTCAAAGTCATCTGCATCTAGGGTTTGTGATCTGAGCAATCCCTGAGCCATCTGAGCCACTCCAAAGGTCTTCAATCCTCTCAAGAGGGTCCATGTATGTTCAAGCATCATATTATATCCTCCTAAGATCAAGAAAGTCAGAAAATCACAAGAACTGGGAAAGGCATGGAAGCAGAGCCAAGTTTAACTACACAGATGACCTAAAATTAGGGTTTTGGTTTCAGAGGCCATAATTCCAAATTTTTTGGTCATTCTTGTTTCTATTGGTCATTATATGTTATAAGGATCATGCACACCAATTTTCATGAAGAAATTCAATGGGGAAGGCATCTGATCAATAGATGACTTCTTGAGCAAGGCAGTGCAAAATCAGGGCATCTGAGGCCCCCCAATCATTCAACCAAAGGGTCTTTTTCATCATTTTGGGAGTATATGATCTTTATTTGATCTTATAAGAAGTTAGAAGTTCACAAAATTGAAGAATTTCAAGCCATTTGCAAAGTTGCCATTTTGGGAAAGTGACTTGTAAGGCAAACTTGCCATTTTGGGAAAGTTTTTCAACCTCCTCTTTTTGATTCAAAAATGCTTCAAATGAAAAATTCTTGGTCATGAAAGTTGTAGAATGGATCATTCCCTTTTCAAAAAGTAAAAGAACTTGACCTAATTCATTTTAGAACTCAATTTATGGTTTGTCAAAGTTGGGAAAAATCCCAAAATTTCACTTATGCACCAAAGAGGGAAACTTGCAAAAACTCATGTCAAGGCAAAATGTGACCTCTAATTGACTTCTAAGCATTACACAAACACGATACATGACATAAAATTCATAATTTCCCAAAGATTTCTCAAGTTTCATGCCTTGATCATCAAGATTTCTCAAAGGGGGCAAAACTTCACATAATTGCAAAACACCCCACAAACTTCATTCAACTTGCTGCCTTGCCTCAAAACTGATCCCATGGACCTCCCAAAAGTCAGCTGCGCAGGACACCCCATTTTCCTTGGCCTTCCATGAGCCTATACCTCCAAAGACGACTTTGTGGACTTTATGCATTTTGCTCCATACCAATCACACTGCTCCATAACAACTCTCTGACCTATCAAGGATTGATATGTGGACCTCAAGCAACCTACACATAACACAACACAAGATGAAACCTCCAAGAACTCAGCATAGCAAAAATTCCCCCAATTTGCAAAAGCCTTCGAATTTCATAACTCAACCAACAAACTCCCAAACTTTTTCCACCATTCAACTCCACAATCATCACTGATCATTTCCCACCCCTCATTTTGCCTTGAAACACCCTGAATCAAAAACACGATTTTCACATTTCTTGAACTGAACTTCTGCCAACTCCATTTTGAGGCCATTTAAACTCCAAACTAACACTGAAAGCTCTTGAGGGGAGTCATTGGAGTTGATTTAAGGCAAAGAACTGGTCAGAAAGCTCCTGGGTTGAAAGCTTCACTTCAGGTAGCCATGGAATTTATTTTTTCAGAACCTTCATTTTATGTTATAGAATGATTCTATGTGTTCCCCTGATTACCATGATATGTTTTGTTTCGAAAATGGTTGAGTTTTAAGCATTTCACAAGCTTTTGAAAATTCTGATATGTTTTCCGTTTTGCTTCGATTCATGTTCTTGATGATGAATAAATGATATTTGTTGTGTGATTCTTGTTGGGATTGATGTGAGGATCATTTCTGGAGAGTTTGAGGGCTTAGGGTCACGTATTAAGAGAGATTGAATGTTTGGCTAGCCGAAGAAAATGACCGGAACACTGTTCCGGTCACCTGAAAGTAATTAGGGCTCAGATTAGGGTTCTAATCATAATTAGCATAGTTTGAATTTTGGCCTTTGGATTGCGCGCAAAGTCAATTCCCTCCAAACTGACTTCAAACCTGGGCCCTTGGATTGACTGACTTTCCCATTTTCTCATTTAATTTAATGATTATTTCATTTGTTTTCTATTTATTTGAACGAATTTTTAAAAATAGCAAATGATATCAAAAAATTCTGAAATTTTTTATCCAAGCTTTTATTTATTTTCAGAAACCAAATTTTTTTTTTTTTTTTTGCATTAAAAATTATTTTTAAATCATTTAAATGATTATTTTAAATTAGTTAATGAGAATTAATTAATTAAAAATGCATTTAGGTATTTAAAAATTCCAAAAAAAATTCAGAGAGCTTTTTGAAACATTTAGAAACATTATCAAACCCTTCACACAAATTTCTTTTTGGTTCTTGACCTATTTTGACATTTTTCTTTGGATTTAGGGTTCTAAAAAATCAATATTTTTATCCTAACTTAGAATAATTCTTTCTGCCTAACCATGAAGAGTTTGATAATGGTTCTTTTTGAATTGCATCCCCCATGTCATGTAGTTTCTAGGATAAAATGGGCATGAATTTATATTTCATTTTCAATTTGTTTTGTATTTTTTCCTTTTGAGGCATCCTAAACCCTAGCAAACTTGAGAAAATCATAACTTCCATTAGGTTAAGATTTAGGTCTCCTCCTTTGGGCAGTGAACTTGTATAGGTTTAGGATACCATTGAACCCATTTTCAATTTTTTATCTCATGTTTTGCTTCTGATTTTGATTTTTGCATTGCATCTTGTACATAAACCCTAATTTTTTGCCTTCATTTGCATTCATCCTTCATATGTTTGCATACATGAACTTTCCATGACATTTTGTGCATCCACATGACATGTAAGACATCTTAAGACACATTAGATCCATGTTTGATCATTGCATCATCCATTTGCCATGTTATGCATCCATTGCATTTCATAAGTTTTCATGCACTTTCATGCTTCCTTTCATGTCTCACTTGCATTCTCATCTCTTGTATGATCATCCTCATCTCTTGACATGCTTTCATACCATCTCATAGCATCATTTGCATCATGATTTTGCTTCTGATTTTGGTTTGCATTCTTGCATCTCATCTCATTTTCATTTCATTTCATTTCTTGTTGCTAACTTTTCAGGTGGTAAGTGTTTGGGAAGTGAATTTGCCTTCACTACTCATAATCTCTTCTCATCTCTTTTATGCATCCATTGCTGTATTTTAATTTTGAATTAGAGTGAGCTTGCTCATTCATGCTCCCTCCTCACTTTCTTTCTTCAAGCAACTTATCTTCTTAAGTGAAGTAAGTTGTCTTGCTTCTTGCTGCTTCTTCTTCCTTCATCCTGCTTCTTCCTTGGTGGCTTTTCCTTGAAGATTTCTTGAAAGCCTCATAAACCTTAGGAACACCCAAGCATGATCACAATTAGGGTTTGATTAGTCCCCCATTAGTTTTACCTCTGTGTCATCTTTGAGTCTTCTCTTCTCATCTCTAAATCAAGGACTAAACCATTAAGGTTTTAAGACTTTGTGATTAGGGTTATGCCTGTATCCTTCTATTAGGATGGAGTGTGTAACTTTAATCCTAAGTGTTAAACCCTTAATGTGTTTAAATCCTTTAATCAATCCACCTAGTAATCACTAAGACATCAAGCTTGTAACTTGGGCCTTTCATTAGGGTTCTAATTCTTCCTTAATTGGTTAAGAAGGACTAACCCTAGTGTTAATGGACAAGTCCCCCTCAAGTTGTCTTACAAACCATGAAATTCACTTCTTAATCTCACCATTAACTAAAATCCACTTTAATAAAGGCTTTGTTTTGTCATGAGGTTAATCCCTAATCATGGATTAAGTTGAGGAGCCTTCCTCAGCTTAAATGTTCTCATCTATTATCCTTCTATTAGGATGGTGTAATGGGTCCATTAAATCCTTGATTATGGCTTAAACTCATTACTTAACACTAAACAAAAACTCCAAAAACATCTAAGTAATTACAAGTAGGTTAATGATCTTAATCCTACATCATGGTAATTAAGTGTGAGGTGTTTACTTCACACTTAAGGTATTCTCATTACCCTTAATCAGAGGGATGATGTGATGAGTTTACTAATCCTTGGTTTAGGCTTAAGCTCATTTTCTTATGACAAACTCAAAAAAGCAATAAAAGATTGAAAACTCAAAAACAAACAATAATCATCTCCTCCGAGATTCTTTTCTCACATCATTCATTCACAAACGAGAACTCGCTTCTTCCGTCTAATGCAAGACAGTTAGCACCTGAGCCAGACAGGTCATACACTTGAGCATAGACAAGTAAGCAGTTCACAAGAGGATACGTAGGCATAACTTAACGGTGTTCTGACTTCCTCATTGCACGAGAGGATACGTAGGCATAACTTAACGGTTATCGAACAAAAGTCTCTGTATATCCCCCCTCCTCCAGCATTATTCTTTTAGCCTCATTATCTTGAGCTTTGCACTCCTGTTCCAGCACTGACACTTCACATATTTCACTTCACTTTCTTCTAGCACTGACACTTGCATTCTTTACAGCTTTGATACACAGATTGCACTGACACTACCCCTTTAAAACACAAATCTTTCAAGCGTGGATCCCGTCGAGTACGGCGGACAATCTGGGTGCTAATACCTTCCCAGGTTTTAACCAACCCCCTTTCTCAGTTTCTCTGGTTCGCAACCGTCTTATCCATCTCTTCTTAGGTTTGTGCAGCATTACCTTTCCTTTGGGATAAAAATGCCTAGCTGGCGACTCTTTTCATTTCCTTCTCCTTTCACCGACCGTTCACGTCTGTACCTCTTCTGACCAGGTGTCATTTGGTGGGAGCGACACCTTAGTTAGGCGAACTACATCGACTCTGATCCTCATTTTCCCGATGAGGTACGTAGGCAGCGGGGTAGGGCACGTTCGAGCATATTCTTTATTTTTCCTACATTTTCCCTTTCTTTCTGTTCTATTTTCCAATTTCCTTTCTTATTCCAGTTCCATTCCAGTTAGCAGTTCTTTATTCAACAACACCTTATTTTCTCACCCTTTGAAACAAACAAACAAGTGTGGATCTCGTCGGGTACAGCGGATGATTTGGGGTGCTAATACCTTCCCAGTTTGTAACCGACTCCCGAACCCAGATCTTTGGTTCGTAGGACCTTGTCCTTTCCTTCTTCCTCAGGTTTGTGCAGCATTACCTTTCTCGTTCCTTCGAGATTAAAATTCCTAACTGGCGACTCTACCTTTTCCGCGCCACTTTCGTGTTTGTACTAGGATGAAAATCCCGGGAGCGACACCTGCAAAACCTGCAATAAAACATTGTGTACATGTATGCCCCGGGGAATTATGTGGTACAATTCAACCATCCAATGTTACTTAACATTCAAAGTGATTTTAAATGTTTTCCCTTTTTTGCATGTTATTCGTAAATCCACCTCGTTTAGATGCAATGTTCTTTTATCAAAAATTCAGGACATTTTTGCAAACAAATCATGTAAAAATAAAAGCAAGGATAAAGCTTTTTGACTGAATATTCTTTTATTAATAAGCATATGAGTAGGAAAAGATACATCAGGAAGAAACCATCTAGAAAGAGGTGATCACTGTAAATTGAGAAAAGAAACTATCCTAATGGCAATATGAACAACATTCCACTGAGTTTCAATTATGTTATGACTGGTATGTCTTCAAGATTTATCCATTTCTGATCTTACCTTCTGAAGAGGATGATTGGACTAATTCATATCCCTTAGAGATTGCTAGGTTGAGTGAGATGATGATGTAGTACAGATGACTCAGATCGCAGTCATTCGCTTATTCCCTCTTTTGCATGGACCTCCCTTTCGGGTTTTCAATCCACCGGGATACCCTTTTTGCCTAAGCTGTCCAATGCGGATTTTCAACTCATAGGGTGTACTTTTATTTTATTTATATCCCTAACTTTTGCCCAAGCCTTTTATTCTGATTTTGCTCGCCGGGATGCCCTTTTTTCCTGGACTCTTTATTTTGTTTTTTTCCAACGGGTCTCTTTATGCGAAGTATTTTTTAACTGCGTCTGCGTTAACAGGGGACTAGAAGTCTTCACCATCCATGGTTGTAAGCATTAGAGCTCCACCTGAGAAAACTTTCTTAACCACAAATGGACCTTAATAGTTCGGAGTCCACTTCCCCTATAATTTGTACCTGGAGGAAGGATTCTCTTTATCACAAGTTCACCAACTTGGTACTCTCGAGGGCGTACTCTCTGATCAAATGCCGTTTTCATTCGTCTCTGGTATAACTGATCATGGAAAATAACTGCAAGCCTCTTCACTTCAATAAAACACAACTCAGTGTACCGGGAACATACCCACTCAGCCTCATCAAGCTTGATGTCCATCATTACACTCAAGGAAGGGATCTCAACTTCAACAGGTAGGACAACTTCCATACCATACACAAGTGAGAACGGTGTTGCCCCAGTGGACATCCTGACTGACGTTAGGTACCCATGCAAGGTGTCGCTCCCCGGACTTTACGTCCCGGTGCAGACGCGGACGGTCGATGATGTTGGAGGTTGAGGTTGAATAGAGTCGCTAGCTAGGCATTTTTATCCCTAAGGAAAGGTAATGCTGCATAAACGTAGAAAGATATGGATAAGACGGGTGCGAACCAGAGAAACTGAGAAAGGGGGTTGGTTACAACCTAGGAAGGTATTAGCACCCAGATCGTCCGTCGTACTCGAAGGGATCCACGTTTAATTGATCGTGTTTAAAAGGGGTAGTGTATGTGCTGACTGTGTATGAAAAGCTAGGAATGAATGTACAGTATGTCAGTGCAAAAGAGAGGGTGAATGCTTAAGAATGAGGCTTAGAAAAGAATGTTGAAAGAGGGGGATTACAAAGAGACTTTTGTTCGATAACCGTTAAGTTATGCCTACGTATCGTCTCGTGCAATGAGGAAGTCAGAACACCGTAGTTCGACTCAAAGAGACTGAATGATTTGACTGTGAACTGCTTGCTTGTCTATGCTCAAGTGTGTGACTCATCTGGCTCGAGTGCTAACTGTCTTGCATTAGACGGAAATAGCGAGTTCTCGTTTATAGAATGAGTGTGATGAGAAACGAATCCCGAAGGAGACAATTATTGTTTGTTTTTTATGTTTTCAGTTTTTTATTATATTTGGTGTTTTGCATAGGATAATGAGCTTAAGCCTAAATCAAGGGTTGTAAACTCATTATATCCTCCCTGATTGGGGATAATGAGCCTACTCAAGTGTGAGATAAGCATCTCAACTTAACTACCATGATGATATAGGATTAAGATCATTAACCTACTTGTGATTATTAAGATGTTTTTGGGTTTTTGTTTTGTGTTAAGTAATGAGTTTAATCTCTAATCAGTGATTAGTGAACTCATTACACCATCCTAAGAGAAGGATGATAGATGAGAACACTTAAGCTGAGAAAGACTCCTAAACTTAATCCATGGTTAGGGACTAAATTCATTAAATAACAAGCCTTTATTAAGTGAAATTTAATTAAAGGGTGAGATTAAGAAGTGAGTTTTATGTTTGTAAGACTAGCTTGAGGGGGACATATCCATTAAACACTAGGGTTAGTCCCTCTTAACCATAAGGAAGAGATGGAACCCTAATGTAAGGCCTAAGTTACAAGCTTAGGTCTTGATCATTATTAGGTGTTTTGATTAAGAGGTGTAAACAAATTAAAGGTTTAACACTAAGGATTAAAGTTATACACTCCATCCTAAGATAAGGATGCAGGCATAACCCTAATTCAAAGTCCTAAAGCTTTAAGTGTTTAGTCTCTGATTATGAGATGAGAAGAGACTCAAGGAGACTCAAAGGTAAAAACTAAGGGGAGACTATATACAACCCTAAAATTATCATGCTTAGATATCCTATGGAAGAAAAAGTAGATGAAAAGAGAAGGAGAAAGAGAATAGGTTACTTACTTCCTGAAGAAGATAAGTAACCTAAGAGAAAGAAAGTAAGAATGAGAGAGCACAAGTGAAGCATGTTCACTTCAAAGAAAAATAAATATGCAAATGAGAAGATGAGAATTGGTGGGATTTGAAGGAAAATCCACATCCCAATCAACTTACCATAAGCCCCTGAAATGTTAGTATGAGATGCATGAGACATAAAGCAAAAGGAAATAAAGCAAATGGAAGTACAATGACCAAAACATGAAGTGTAAACATGATTCAAATGTTTTATGCAATGATGCAAAGTCATACATAATGCTTATGAATGTTCATACAAGGATGAGATGCAATGGAAGCAAGTTGGAAGCTTAGAAACACATGGATGTTCATGAAATGTAATGAATGTAAAGAATACCAAATGAATGAATAAATGATCAAGAAATGTTTTAGCATGTCTTAAGATGTCTAAGATGTCATACAAAGGCATGGAATTTCATGGCAAGTTCATATGATGATGAGATGCAAAGATGAATGAAAATGAACATGAGAAATTAGGGTTTTATGAATGTATGAGATGCAAATGACCAAAAAAGAAGCATAAATCATGATAAAAATTTGAAATTGAACTCAAACAATCCCTAAAAACACACAAGATCACTACCCTAAGGTGGAGGTCAGAAGCTAAACCTAATGGAAGTTATGAATTTCATAAGTTAACTAGGGTTTTTGGGTACTTCTAAAGGAAAAATGCAAATCAATTTGAAAATGCAATGAAAAATTATGAGATAAATAACCTAGATACTAGATGAATGTGTGAAACAATGCAAAAAGAACCAAGTTCAAACTCATCATGGTTGATCAGAAATGATTTTTTCAAGTTAGGGTTAAAAAATATGAAATTTATGAACCCTAATTCAAAGATAATTGTGAAAACATAATCAAACCTAAAAATAAATTTGTGTGATGAGTTTGTAAATGTTTCTAAATGTATGAGAATGCTTCATGAATTTTTTAGTGATTTTTAGAAACCTAAATGTATTTTTAATTAATTAAAATTAATTAATTAATTAAATAAAACATTTAAATGATTTAAAAATACTTTTTTAATGCAAAAATTAAAATAAAAAATGTTTTTGAGTTAAGAAAAATATTTAAAGTGAAAATACAGAAAATGAGATTTTTAAAAGTCTTTTTTCTATTTTTAATAATTATGTGAAAGAAATGAAATAAAATTAAATAAAAATGAAAGAAAATGAAAGTAATCCAATCTGATGGTCCAGATTCAAAGTGGGGTTGACTGCGCGCGTGAATGTGAGGCTATGATTGAATCTGGCTAATTAATTTTAATTAATTTAAATAATCAGGATTAAGGCTAACTAATCACACATCCAATGGTCCACATTCAAACTGGCACGTTAACCCTAATTAAAACCCTAATCACTCTCAGGTGACCGGAGAAAGCTCCGGTCATCTTCTCCGGTCACCATTTCACCCTATCTCACTCAAAACCCCATGAAAATGCATCAAACTCTCCAGAATGCATCATTAAACAACATTAAACACAAATCCAGCAACAAAATTTATTTATTTTGCATCAACAACAAGAATCGAAGCAAAACGAAAACTGGCAAATATTTCAGAAGCTAAATACACACTCAATTCTCAATCATTTTCCATCATTCAAAGTTCATTGTGATCAGGAGAGCATTTAGATTCATTTTATAACTTAAAATAATAGTTTTGGAAAAATTATTTGAGAGAGTTACCTGAGATGAAGCTTCCCAAACATGAGCTTTCTGACCTCTTCCTTTGTGCAAATCAAGTCCTTTGAGTCTCCTGAGGTTAATGAGATGCTTGGAACAAGCTGGTTTGGCCTATTTTGAATGCTCCAGTTCTGATGAAGCAAAATTCTTGTTTTGGTTATGGAGTGTTTCAGGCCATGGCAAAGGGAGGGAAATGATCCTTAGGTGATTTTGAGTTGATTGGTGAAGAAAGAAACAAAGTTTGATGGTTGTGTAGTGTGATTCGAAGAGATGAAGGTTTCTTGAGGATTTTGTGATTCTGAGTGTTTGAGAGGTTTCAGCCTTGTGTGATGTATGAAATGAGGTCCATGATGTTAGTATAAAGCATTGTGATTGGTCATAAAGTTGGTAGCGGCATAGTTTGATCGGTATGGGCCAAGTTGAAAAAAAGTCAATGTTGTGTACTATGAGTATGGGCACGGGTCAGAGCTGGTTTGAAGGGGTGTATTTCCTCAACTTCATTCATGGAGGTCCCTTGGATGGTTTATGATGATCTACAGCCTTTGATTCAAGAGTTTCAGGTGGTTTTGCAATTTGGCCCCTTTGGAAATTTTATCAAGATTGCTCATAGAAACTTGTGATCCAAGGGATGATTTTGGTCATGCAATGTTGTGTTATCATGTAATGAAGCTTAGAAGTGGATTAGAGGTCATAAGAGGTTTTGACACTTGATTTTGCAAAAATCCCTCTTTGGCACATACTTGAAAATTACAAGATTTTTCCCAACTTTGAAACATCATATCTTGAGTTCTAGGATGAATCAAGAGGAGTTCTTGTACTTTTTGAAAATGGGAAGATCTAATCTGCAACTTTCATTTTTGAATATTTTTCATTTGAAGCATTTTTGATCAAGAAAGAGGAGGTTGAAAATCTTTCCCAAAATTGAAAGTTTTCATTACAAGTCATGCCCAAAAATGGAAAGTTTGCAAATGGCTTGAAATTATTCAATCTTGTGAACTTCTAATCATTAAGATCAAATAAAGATCATAGAACCTCAAATTGATGAAGATGATCCTTTGGTACTATTGGGGGTGGCCTTAGATGCCCTGATCTGACTTTTCTTGCACAACAAGTTGCCAGTTGATCAGATGACTTCCACAATGTATTTCTTCATTAAATTTGGTACACATGCTCCTTATAACATATTAAGACCATTAGAATCAAGAATGACCAAAAAATGCGAGGTTAAAGGCCTCAAACCCAAAACCCTAATTTTAGGCCATTTATGCAGGAAATCTTCAGTCTGCCACTATGCCTCTGCAATGCTTTGTGATATTTGACTTCAAAGACTTTTTGGGGATGTAACAAGATCATAGACCACTCATGGACCCTCTTGGCATGCTTCAAGACCTTTGAGATGGCTCAGATCACTTCTTGGATAGCTCAGATCACAAACCCTAGCTATGCAACTTATGCAGATGAAATGAACTATGCAGTGTGAGATGTAATGAGATGTTTATGCAATGCAATATGAAAAGATCACAAGCCATGGTGTGAGAAAAAATGAGGGCAAATTTGGGGTGCTTACAGCTGCCCCTATTCAAGCATGAGTTAGTTGTACAGGGTGTAAGCGCCTGGCTTAACAAACAAACAAGATAACTTGTGGTTGAATACCATAGACAATCCGAAATTTGAACTCGCTGGGGAGAAGAAGAAAAGGGATATAAATTGTAGCAGGAAGTATAATATGAATATTAAATGAAAGCGATGGAGGACAACCATCGAGAAGAGGACGAATGTTGGGGATAAAAAACGGTAAGTAAAGCAATGACGGGGACGACCATCATACTGGGAAATAAAGAGACTGCGACGGGGATGGCCATCGGGTAAAGAAATAAAACTCTCTGGGGATTAAAGAAAGGAGGAAAGCACTGACGAGGACGGCTATCAGGTTAGAGGGTAAATAAACCGCGACGGGGACGACCATCAAGTAAAAGAATAAATGAAATAATGATAAGGGACTGTCATCAAAAGGTGAAGGACGATCACCTAGCAGGGGACGGCTGCTAACAATATCACGACATAGGATGAATTTCGGATAGAAAAGGTTAACGATTGGGATGGCCATCGGATAAGCATGATGAGGGACGATCATCAAGAGGTGAAGGATGATCACCTAGCAGGGTACGACTACTCTTGGGGATTATCTCGACATAGGACGAATGTCGGATAACAAAGATCAACGATGGGGACGACCATCGGATAAAATGATGAGGGACGGTCATCATAAGGTGAAGGAAAGTCACCTAGCAGGGTACGGCTGCTGAAAGATATCGCAACATAGGATGAATGTCGGATAGAAAGTTCCAACAATGGGGATTCCACTGGGGAAAGGATGAGGGACGGTCATCCAAAGGTGAAGGACGATCACCTGGCAGGGTACGGCTGCTAAAAAGATATCGCGACATAGGACGAATGCTGGATAGAAAGTTCCAACAATGGGGATTACACTAGGGAAAGGATGAGGGACGGTCATCCAAAGGTGAAGGACGATCACCTGGAAGGGTACGGCTACCGAAAATATCGCGACATAGGACGAATGTCGGATAAGAGGATCAACGATGGGGACAACCATCAGATAATTGATGAGGGGCGGTCATCAAAAAGGTGAAGGACGATCACCTGGCAGGGGATCGCTGCCGAAAATATCACGAATGGATAGAAAATGTTGCTTTGTTGGTGACTTACTGGGGAGTGGTAAACACGGACGAGTGCTTACGCTTTGAAATAAAAGGTATACGTGTTTGATGGTGTGTATAGATTAAATATGCGGACGAGCATCCTTTGGACCACGATACAGACGAGTATCGATAGAAGCAAACGCTGACACATGTTTAAGGATGATGATACGGACGAATATCAATTGGTTAAGCAAGGAACACAGACGAGTGTTTGATCTATCGGGGAGATGATATATACAAGATACAGACGAGTATCAGAGGATTGTGTATAAGTATGTACAAGTGTCTGACCTGCTGAGGAAATATGTGCAAGACACGGACGAGTGTCAAAAGGGTTGAGCAAGGGACACGAATGAGGGTTTGACTTGCTGGGGAAATATGACACGTGCGAGTGTCAAAAAGAATATGCACAACTATGAACAAGTATTTGTATTCGAGAGTGCAAAATGAAGTATTCTGGCTTTGTCTGTGGGGGATAAGTTTTGTATATTGCTGGTGAAGTGATGATGGTATTTGCAGGTGACTGGCTCGAACCTGGCTTATGATCATGCAAATGTTTGATTTTTGCCGTAATGCTCCATATTAGACGGAATGCTACGATTTGTGTGGGGAAAAATGATGTGAATGCTATGATTATGCAAATGAGAGAACCGATCCGAGATCCGGATCCTGCGGGGAGAAAGATCTCTGGGTGATCTGTCTGGAGGGAGAACTCCGCTGGGGAAAGAGACCATTGGTCGATCTGTGGGGAGAGAGGATCACCGAACGATCTTCTTTAGGGAACTCTGTGGCGCTCTGGGGGAAGAAATCTGTGGGGGTCCTGGTTGGGGAAGCTTTTGTTGAAAAACGAATCATGCTGGGGATGAGGAGGCTTCGGCAACTCCGCTGGGGAAGAGCATTTCAGGCATTTCTTGGGAGATCCTGCTTGGGGAGGAAGTAAATTCTGGGAAGTAATCTATTGTAATTTCATCGTCCAAGCGACACACTGGGGTTTTAATGAGTTTCTCGAAGGATCCTCTGAGAGGATGGCAGCTTCGCATGGGAATACTCTTGTCAAGTAACCCTGCTGATGAGGTGATTGCTGACTTGGCTGGGGATATAATGCCTGATATGCCCCATGTTGTGAGATTGTCTGCCTTGAGTACCTACAACCTGTCAAAAGGAAACGCACAAGTGTCCCGAGGTATCCTCAACCGGATTCTGTCACAGGAGATAGATTTGCTCAAGAGTGCATATTTCCTGCAAGCATATATTGAAAATGGCTTATATGTTTTCATGCAAGTGTTGTATTATGAACTTTGGACATTTTGCAAACGAAACAAAAATGTACAAAACAAAGTGTGAATGAATATTCTGATTTTATTGATTTGTGTGCCCTGAATGGGCAAGTACAGTACAGAAGCGAATCCCTAAAAGGAGGAGATTGAAGTAAATTGAGAAAACAAAAATGTTGGCAATGTTGATGCTCCAATGAGCTTCCTTTGCTATGACCTGTATGACCTTGACGTTCTTCTTATCTTGATTTCTGAAGAAGGTTGATTTTGACCGACACTTTATCCTTTCAAAACTTGCCATGTCGCGAGTGATACAAACAAATTCAGAATGCAGTTATTCGCTTATTCCCTGCTTTTGCGTGGATCGCCCTTTCGGGTTTTCAATCCATCGGGATATCCATATTTTCCTGAGCTATCCGATGTGGCTTTTCAACTCAGCGGGTGTACACATTTTTTTATTTTTCCCTTATTTTTGCCCGAGTCTTTTATTCTGTTTTCGACTCGCCAGGATGCCCTATTTTTGCCTGGACTTACATTCTGTTTTTATGTCCAGCGGGTCTTTTATGTGAAATATTTTTTAACTGCATCTGAATTCACAGGAGATAAGAAATCCTCGCCATCTATAGCAGCGAGCATCAGTGCCCCACCAGAGAAAACATTCTTTACTATGAATGGGCCTTCGTAGTTTGGCGTCCATTTTCCCCTGTGGTCTGTATGAGGAGGAAGAAGTCTTTTCAGAACAAGCTCTCCCACTTGGTATTCCCGAGGTATGACTTTCTGATCGAAGGCTTTCTTCATTCACTTATGATATAACTGCCCATGACAGATGGCTGCTAGTCTCTTTTCTTCAATCAGACTCAGTTGCTTATATCGAGATCGGACCCATTCTGCTTCATCCAGTTTTACATCCACCATTACCCGTAAGGAGGGTAGTTCAACTTCAACAGGTAGGACAGCTTCCATACCATACACAAGCTGATAAGGTGTTGCCCCAGTAGATGTTTTGATAGAGGTTCGGTACCCATGCAAGGAAAATGGAAGCATTTCGTGCCAATCTTTGTAGGAGACTACCATCTTCTGCACAATCTTCTTGATATTCTTGTTAGCTGCCTCAACAATGCCATTCATCTTTGGCCTGTAAGGAGAAGAGTTGTGATGTTGAATTTTGAAGTCCCGGCAAAGTTCTTCCATCATCTTGTTGTTCAAATTGGAACCATTATCAGTAATGATTCGCTCGGGAACTCCATATCGACAGATGATATCCCTTTTTAGAAATCGAGCTACCGCTTTCCTGGTGACATTTGCATACGAAGCTGCTTCAACCCATTTGGTGAAGTAATCAATGGCTACCAGGATGAATCTGTGACCATTTGAAGCAGTCGGTTCGATCTTTCCAATCATATCAATGCCCCACATGGAGAAGGGCCAAGGTGAAGACAATACATTCAAAGGATTCGGAGGCACATGCACTTTATCTGCGTAGATCTGGCATTTGTGGCATTTTCAGGCATAGGCACAACACTATGCATCCATTGTGATCCAGTAGTAACCTGATCTTAACAATTTCTTTCCCATTGCATGTCCTCTGACATGGGTACTGAAAGAACCTTCATGTACTTCGTGCATCAGTAGGTCTGCTTCCTTCTTGTCAACACATCTAAGCAAGACCATGTCGAAGTTTTGCTTGTAAAAAGAACCATCAACATTGAGAAAGAAAATCCCGGCTAGCCTTCTTAATGTCTTCTTATCGTTTGACGATGCCCCAGGTGGGTATGTCTGAGTTTCCAAGAAGCATTTGATGTCATGGTACCAAGGATTGTTATTAGTGACAGTGTCCATAGAGAATACATATGCCGGTATGTTCAGTCTGGATACTAAAATCCGAGGTACATAATTGGCGACCTGTACTTTGATCATGGATGAAATGGTAGCCAAAGCGTCTGCAAACTGATTCTCATCTCAAGGGATGTATTCAAGCTTAACTGTTGTGAAGAAGGTCAACAATCTCCTCATATAGTCACGATAGGGAATCAGATGCTCCTGATGAGTGTACCACTTGCCATTGGTCTGGTTGACTACCAAAGCTGAGTCTCCGAATACATTCAAGGTTTTGATCCTGAGGTCAATGGCTTCCTCAAGACCCATGATACAAGCTTTGTATTCTGCTTCGTTGTTAATGCAAGAAAAGGTGAGCCTTGCTGAGAAAGGCATATGAATCCCTTTAGGTGTAATAAGCACTGCACCAACCCCACAACCGTTGCAATTAACTGCCCCGTCAAACATCATAGTCCATGCTACTTCTGGATCAGGCCCTTAAGTGTGAATAGGTTCTTCAATATCTTTTGCTTTTAAAAACATGATGTCTTCATCAGGAAAGTCAAATCTCATAGGCTGGTAATCATCAATGGGTTGCTCAGCCAGATAGTCAGACAATACACTGCCCTTGATGGCTTTCTGAGAGGTTTACTAAATGTTATATTCTGTTAGAATCATTTTCCATCTTGCAACCCTTCCAGTAAGTGCTGGCTTCTCAAATATGTACTTGACTGGATCCATCTTTGAGATCAACAAGGTTGTGTGAGTCAACATATACTGTCTTAGTCGGCGAGCAGCCCACGCTAAATCACATCAAGTTTTCTCGAGCAGTGAATAACGTTGTTCACAGTCGGTAAACTTTTTGCTTAGGTAGTATATTGCATACTCTTTTCGACCAGACTCGTCATGCTAGCCCAACACACACCTCATTGACTCTTCTAATACTGTCAGGTACATGATTAGAGGTCTTCCTTCAACTGGAGGCATGAGAATTAGAGGTTCTTGCAAATACTCTTTGATCTTGTCAAAAGCTCTTTGACAGTCATCGTTCCACCTGACTGTTTGTTCTTTTCTTAACAGCTTGAACAAGGGTTCGCAGGTTGTAGTGAGATGAGATATGAACCTTGAGATGTAGTTCAATCTACCTAAGAACCCTCGAACTTCTTTCTCAGTTTTAGGTGCAGGCATTTCCTGAATTGCTTTGACTTTGTCGGGATCAACCTCAATTCCTTTTCCACTTACGATAAAACCCAGTAGCTTACCAGAACATACCCCGAATGTGCATTTGTTGGGGTTCAACCTTAACTGATACTTCCTCAGACGCTTGAACAATTTCAGTAGATTCACCAAATGATCTTCCTCTGTAAGGGACTTGGCAATCATATCATCCACATAGTATTCAATTTCTTTATGGATCATATCGTGAAATAACGTTACTATAGCCCATTGATATGTTGCACCGATGTTCTTCAGACCGAACGACATTACTTTGTAGCAGAACGTTCCCCAAGGTGTGATGAAGGTTTTCTTCTCCATGTCTTCGGGTGACATCTTAATCTGATTGTATCTAGAAAATCCATCCATAAAAGAAAATACCGAGAACTGAGTTGTGTTATCCACCAATACATCAATGTGAGGTAATGGGAAGTCATCTTTCGGGCGGCTCTGTTCATATCCCGGTAATCCACACACATACGCACCTTGCCATCCTTCTTAGGAACGGGTACAATGTTAGCAACCCACGGCGGGTAACTAGTTACAGCAAGAAAACCGGCGTCCCACTGCTTTTGTACTTCCTCTTTGATTTTCATGGCCATGTCCGGGCGAGTACGGCGCAACTTTTGTTTAACTGGCGGACAATCTTCTTTCAGTGGCAACCTGTGCATGACAATATCTGTGTCCAGACCCGGCATATCTTGATAGGACCAAGTGAAGACATCGACGTACTCTCGAAGCATACTGATAAGTTGTTCTTTCACTGGAGCTTGCAGACTGGCCCCGATCTTCACTTCTTTCACATCTTCCTCGGTACCAAGATTGACAATCTCAAGCTCCTCCTGATGAGGAGAAATCACCTTTTCCTCCTGTCTCAACAACCTTGCCAACTCTTCAGACAAATCATAGTCTTCATCAACCCCTTCTTTTGCTTGATTAATCGGATTGTCGAAGTCATACGAGGTCATAGAAGTGTTGTTGTTGGTGCAATCTGGAAGGCTATCTCTACAAGGGTCGAGATTTGTTCATTTTAGTGATTGATTTTATCTTATTTAGAAAAAGTGAATGAAGTTTATTATGAAAAACATTGCCATTTATTATTTTGTGCGAAAATAACAAAAATGAAAAGACAGTGAGCGAAACAATTGTTTGCAAAAGATGTCCATTGTTCATTAATATTCCATTTGCACAAAATACATATATGGCCCTATTACAAAATGAGTCCTGACACCTTGGGCAAGATGCGGGACTTGATGCATGCTTAAACAGGAAATAATAATTACTCTACAACAGTAACCCTTATAAATTCCTGGGAAGACCAGTTGAGGACTTGTTGGCCCGGGACTCTTGGACGAATCCAGCTTTCCAGGTTGAAGTCGCTTTCAGCCTCGTCTTATACACTATTGATAGCATCCGGGGTCATCATTACCCCGCTTATGAACTTGGGAGCTTCAGCAGCCACCTTTTGAGCTTGTCGAGATGGTCTGTAACCCAAACCGAATTTGTCTTCTTTGATCTGAACTTGTAGCAGTTTTCCCCAGCCTTGGGCATTCCCGTCTTCAACAACCTTCCGAGCTTGTTTGTAAGAAGCAATTGAAGTACCAGACACTTCAGGTGTTGCTTCATTGACATTGAGAGCTTCAAAACCCTGATTCATTGTTTCATGGATTTCCCCATCCATCTCAATGTACTTGTACGTAGCTAGATGACTGACAAAGATGTCCTCCTCTCCACAGATGGTGATAACTTGGCCCTCCCACTCGTATTTTAACTTCTGGTGAAGGGTCGATGGTACAGCGCCAATGGCATGAATCCAGGGTCGACCCATCAAATAGCTGTAGGCAGGCGGAATGTCCATCACATAGAAGGTAGTTTTGAAAATATGTGGGCCAATTACCACAGGCAGCTCAATTTCTCCGAGAACTGATCTCTTAGAACCATCAAAGGCTCTCACAACTAGGTTACTCGGACGTAGTGCAAGACCATCATATTCCATCTTGACCAAGCCTTTCTTTGGAAGAACATTGAAAAATGACCCAGTGTCAACCAAGACATGAGAAAGTACAACACCTTTACATTCCAAGGTGATATGTAAAGCCTTATTATGGTTACGGCCCTCCGTAGTCAGATCAGCATCGGTGAACCCTAGTCCATGACTAGTATTAACATTTGAAACCACCATCTCTAGATGGTTGACTGTAATCTCTTCAGGCACGTAAGCTGCGTGCAAGACTTTTAGAAGTGCATTCCTGTGAGCTTCGGAACACATGAGCAGAGATAGAATGGAGATCTTGGAGGGTGTTTGATGGAGCTAGTCCACAACTTTGTAGTCACTCTTCTTGATAATTCTCATGAACTCGTCTACATCCTGATTAAAGGATGTCTTCTGAGTTTCTTTGGCAATTGGTTCTTCAGGCACCACACTCTTGCCTTTTGCTTTGGCAGCAGCTTCAGCTTCAGCATTGACTCTTGGGAACTGTGAAGCGAAGAGACGTCCGCTTAGAGTGAAGCATCTGCCTCCCCTAACATTATCAATTTGTGGTGTAGTTGAAGAATCAAAAGTGACTTTCTTTCCATTGCAATAAAGATCTAAGCCGTAATGCTAAGGCACGACACTGCTGCTGTCATATGGAACTGGTCCAGGTACCGTGATGGTGACCAAACTGATTGCTGCGGAAGAAGGAGTTGTGACAGTTTGTGGATCATAATATATTGTGACAGGAGGTCTGATTGGAGATGGTGCAGTTGCAAGGAGTTGTTGATGTGACTGTTGATGTTGCTGAAAGTTGTAGGAAGAATCCGGGAGATGAATAGTTACTGGGTCATAATAAATGGTGACTGTTGAGATGTCTTCATTGATGGTTGTTGTTGTTGTAGTAGACTCTTTTGGAATGATGTTTGCTGATGTTGTAGGAGATTCCTTTGAAATGATATTTGTTGATGTTGTAGGAGAGATGTTTGTAGAAGTTGGAACTGTTGAAGTGATTTGTAGAATGCCTTCTCTAATAAGACTGCTGATACCATTCTTCAGATTTGCACAACCATTAGCAGAAATATTGCAAGCTTCACAACAGGCCTTACAACCTGGAAACACTTGGCACTTCAATAGCTGAGCTTTAACTTCGGCCAGTGGTGTTTGAATATTTGCAATGTCGTCAATCAGAAAAGATGGTTAGTCCCCTTCAATGGCATTAATCCTCGGTCCACCGTGATTCGGTATTGGATTCTTTGTAACATTAAGAGGAGGTGTAAAATTCAATGCTTTGGAATCCACTAAGTCCTGAACTTTCATGTGCAATGGCCTACATTTCTCTGTTGTATGGCCAGGTGCATTGGAGTGGAAAACACATCTGGCGTTGACATCATAGTTCCTTAGAAGATTCTGAGGATCAGGTGGAGTCAAGGTCCTTAATTCAATCAGGTTGAGCTTTAGTAACTATGGAAATAAGGCAACATAGGGCTTCGGAATGGGATCGATAACCCTGTTGATTTGTGAAGTCCTTTGCTGGAACGAGCATTGTTGTTGATTATTGTTGTTGTTGCCATAATATCTCTGTTGTTGTGGAAATTGTTGTGGCTGTGGGAAGTGTTGTTGCTGAGGATACTGTTGTTGTTGAGGTGCTGGAGCAGGGATGGTGACTGTAGCTACTGATCTTTGCATGTATTGAGGCCTACCTCTGCCCATACGAACTGAATTAGTTTCACCTGTCCTATGAGGTCCTGAGAAAGGTTTCCTGGCATTGCTGGAGCTAGTACCATTGTCAGAGATCTTACCCATCTTTAAAAGACTTTCAATTCTCTCACCAGCTATAACCACATCAGCAAAACTAGTGGAAGAGAAAGCAGCAAGTCGGTCAATGTAGGTTCCTTGCAATGTGTTCATAAACATATCAGCCATCTCTCTTTCTGACATCGGAGGCTGGACATCAGCAGCAAGTTGTCTCCACCTTTGGGCATATTCACAGAATCTCTCCCTTGAAGATTGAGACATACCAATCAGGAGGGTCCTATTGGGAGCCATATCCAGGTTGTACTGATATTGGCGTATAAAGGCCTCGGCTAAGTCCTTCCAGTTTCTGACTGTAGCCCTTGATAGGTGATAATACCACTCTCTGGATGCCCCAGTCAAGCTATCTTCAAAGTAAAATATCCACAGCTTTTCATCCATGGTATAAGCTTTCAATCTCCCCAGAAAAGATTGAAGATGGGTATGAGGGCATGATGTACCATTATACTTCTCAAAGCAAGGAGGTTTGAACTTGTGAGGAATCCTGACTCCTTCCACTAGTCCCATATCCATCACATCAAATCCCAGAGAGTTTTGGGATTCCAAGGATCTCAGCTTCCCAGATATCTCGTCGAAACGACGGTCATAAACTTCATCAGCCCCAGCACCTAACACTGTAAACTGCTCATCCTGAGGGTCTTCTTGCAGCACATGATCTCTAGTGTTTCTTTGGGTATTTCCAATAATATTGACCCCAGGGTTGATGTGGGGTCCAAACTCTGGTGGATTAGTTTGCCGCTGATCACGCGCGTTGTTACTTGTACCTCTAGTGCCTGCATGGTTCTCGTCTGGAGTTTGCCGCTCGACTAACTCCCTCAATCTTTCTTGGGTCTGTGCTAGCCCAGTCATCACAGCCATGAACTAATTCATCTGAGTTCTCACTTATGTCCTCACATCAGTCATCTGAGTCCTCACATCTGTCAATTCTTGCTGAAGTTGATCCATCTGTAAGCTCGGAAGGTTGTTTCTGGTCGGATACTGGTGGATGCGGTTGACGGGAAAGACTCTCCTGCGAGCAATAATCCTGAAACACAAAGCAAAGTGAGAAAACAACAACAAAACACCTGCAAAAACACAGAGATGAGGTTAGCATGCACTGCAGTATGTCTATTTGTCCTCCAAGGGTATCCTGGTTTGGTTCTTTGGTTTTGACCTTCCAGACCTCTAGGAATGATGAAGATGCTGAAATGAACGAAGTCCAAGAGAAAATCCAGGTAACACATAAACCATAACATTACAAAATGCCAAAAATACATAGTTTATGATTACAATAAGTTCCCATGGTGGGTCAGAATACAATCAAGTCAAGAATACAAACAAAATCACCATGGAGAATTAAAGTACAAAAATAAAATACAAGTACAAGAGAAGTCAAACATCCAGCCCAAAGTCATCCTCCTTGAATTCCTTCAGGAGAGCATCAGTCATTGGTCCAACTGGATGCTCTGTGATGGTCCTGATAAGAAGGTTCCTGGTTGCAATGGCACTTGTCATCTTCTGGTACTTGTCTCGTTCTTTTGATCTCTTCAACCCTGTCCGGAGTTTTAGCTCGGAGATTTCCTTATGTGCTGCTAACAGGGCTTCCCGACTCTTCTTCTCATTGGCTTCCAGCTGCTCTATCTTAGCCTGTGTCTTCTGATCTTCTTGCAAGAGAGCTTCAGTGATCCTAATCCATCTAGCCTGACTCTCTTCCAGGTAGTGCTCAGCTCTGGCCTTCTGAATCTTGGCTTCTTTGCAAGCATTCTTCAATACCAACTCCCCTGCTCGGGCTTTTCTGAAGAAGTCCTCTATTTTCTCTATCTTGGTCACATGCTCGATACAGAGCTCCTCTAACCTTTCATTGTCCAGAAGAGTATCATTCCTTTCCCAAAGGGTCTTCTTCAGAGCTTAAGAAAGTTGAGCATTCCTTTCCTTCAACTTCTCAAATTCCTCCAGACTTACTGTAGTTATGGGCTCTACTGTTGATGGCCCTGGTACATCCTCCAGGGTGAATGGCATGCGAGTGATCTGTCCACTGATGCGAGACCATTCAATTTACTGATCAGAAGCTATGTTGTTACACTTCCCCAGAATAGCAGTCCCCTTTGTCTGTATGTTGTCCCAAGCCCAGGCTACTTGTCGGATAATGGCATGATTATTCTGACAGGCACAATAAAGGGACTCTTCTAAGTCCTGCTCCCTTGGTGGATGTATCAATGCATATCCCAATTGTCTCTTGAAAATTAAAGGATTGTAATTGATGTATCCCTTTACTCCAATAAGAGGCACATTAGGATATTGTCCACAGCTTGTAATTATGTCTCTGCCCTTGGTGTTCTGAGTACACCACCTGATGTCTTCTGAAGTAAGGACAATCATCCTCTTAGCCCAGTTCCTTGACTGATGTGGATTCAGGAAAGCTTCCATCTTCAGCATATGTCTCATCAACCAACTGTAAAAAAGGGGTGCACAACATCTGACCAGTCTTCCTCTCTGCTTTTCATTCCTCTGATGCACTGAGTAATAGAAATCTTCCAACAAGGTAGGTACTGGGTTCTTGAGCAAGAAGATATGGATAGCATTCTTGCTTACAAACTTAGGCTCTACTTCAAACAAGATGATACCATATATGCTAAGAGCCAGGAGAGCACACACAGATTCCCAGTTCCCTACTGTAGCCTGCTTTGTAGCCTGAATAACCAAGAAATCCAGATGGAGGCTTGGGATTCCAGCCTTGGAAGTAATGTGCTCATCAATGATAGTTACTTCCAGATGTAGTGCCTTAGCTATGTTTTCATTCTTAGGAGCAGTCATCTCAGGGTTGAAAGGGATTCCTCTTCTGATAGGGACGCCCAACAACATAGAATACTCTTCCAACAGAGGGCCTATATGAAATTCCGGGAAAGTGAAACAGCGGAGAGGAGGGTCATAGAACTGAAGGCAAGTGTGAATCATGCTTCTCTGTGATGTGTCCAAGTCCATGATCATATCCAGGATACCACCATAATGTTCTATGAATAAGGGGACATGATCAGGAGTGATAAGGGTCTGAATCTACCTGATGCATGCTAGAGGGTACTCAAAGAAGTGGTAAGTGATGTTGCTCTTTCTGGTAGAATCCATACTGAAGATATGTTGATGAAGATAACCGAAGATGATAGATGAAGCAGATAACTGAAGAGAAATATTTGAGCAGAAGAACGGTCAAAACCAAACCAAAGGAGATGTGGATACCCTGTAAAACAAATAGACAAATGTTAAATGATGCAGTATGATGTATGCTGAAGGATATGCAAGGGTTTGTGATCAGGTGCTGGATTGTCAGTTGCCCTGGTAGGGTCCATGAGTGTTCATAGATCCGGATGAAGGTCTGAGAACCAGTAACCAGGTGGGGGACTCAAATAAAGAGTCACTTATCCAGGGTTTCAATAGAATCAGTCCAAAAATAGTGTAAGCTTAAAAATAGTTCCAGTAACAGGGTATGATGAGGCCAAGGGTTCCTGCAAACCTATAAACAACCCCACCCACTCATAGATATTGTTCTAGAACAAGGATCCTCAGGTTTGGATCTATTATGAGAAGTGTAAACACTTATAACCCGGAGGTACAATGTTTACATTAATCATAAAGGATCCTCCTCTAATTCACCTCAGATGCTGAAGGTCATCTAAAAAGGTCATCCAGGCTTAGCAGGCTTCCCAAATAGCCCTAGCACTACAGGAGATCTGTAGCACAGAGTTCTTAAGAAGAAATCCTTGTCTGAACCGTGTTTTCATATTCCCGCACCAGACCAAAATGGAATGGGAAAGAATATGAATCCACTATAATCCTATGTCTGTCACTCAGGCCTTTGTGTTGGACCTTTCTCACTGGAATACCCCTCCCACCAAGGCAAACCAACAAATCCAGCACAGATGATATGATAATAAAATGAAATGCATAAAGCGGTAAATGAAAGCGATGAAGTAAATGCGATAAATAAAGCTGTAAAAAAAGCGATAAATAAAGAAAAAACAAAAGCACACATAGCACATAACACCCCCATAAAAACAAACAAACAAGCACTAGGAGAAACCCACAAGAGAACTAGAAGCCCTGGTTGCAGAGGTCCCCAGCAGAGTCACCAAGCTGTCGCTCCCCGGACTTTACATCCCGGTGCAGACGCGAACGGTCGACGATGTTGGAGGTTGAGGTTGAATAGAGTCTCCAGCTAGGCATTTTTATCCTGAAGGAAAGGTAATGCTGCATAAACCTAGAAAGATATGGATAAGATGGTTGCGAACCAGAGAAACTGAGAAAGGGGGTTGGTTACGTCCTGGGAAGGTATTAGCACCCAGACCGTCCGTCGTACTCGAAGGGATCCATGCTTACTTGATTGTGTTTAAAAGGGGTAATGTATGTGTTGACTGTGTATGAAAAGCTAGTAATGAATGTACAGTGTGTCAGTGCAAAAGAGAAGGTGAATGCTCAAGAATGAGGTTTAGAAAAGAATGCTGAAAGAGGGGGATGACAAAGAGACTTTTGTTCGATAACCGTTAAGTTATGCCTACGTATCCTCTCGTGCAATGAGTAAGTCAAAACACCGTAGTTCGACTCAAAGAGACTGAATGATTTGACTGTGAACTGCTTGCTTGTCTATGCTCAAGTGTATGACTCGTCTGGCTCGAGTGCTAACTGTCTTGCATTAGACGTAAGAAGCGAGTTCTCGTTTATAGAATGAGTGTGATGAGAAAAGAATCCAGGGGGAGACGATTATTGTTTGTTTTTGATGTTTTCAGTTTTTTATTGTTTTTGGTGTTTTGCATAGGATAATGAGCTTAAGCCTAAATTAAGGGTTGTAAACTCATTATATCCTCCCTTATTGGGGATAATGAGCCTACTCAAGTGTGAGATAAGAATCTCAACTTAATTACCATGATGATATAGGATTAAGATCATTAACCTACTTGTGATTATTAAGATGTTTTTGGGTGTTTTTTTTTGTGTTAAGTAATGAGTTTAATCTCTAATCAGGGATTAGTGAACTCATTACACCATCATAAGAGAAGGATGATAGATGAGAACACTTAAGCTGAGAAAGACTCCTCAACTTAATCCATGGTTAGGTACTAAATTCATTAAATAATAAGCCTTTATTAAGTGGATTTTAATTAAAGGGTGAGATTAAGAAGTGAGTTTTATGTTTGTAAGACTAGCTTGAGGGGGGCTTGTCCATTAAACACTAGGGTTAGTCCCTCTTAACCATAAGGAAGAGATGGAACCCTAATGTAAGGCCCAAGTTACAAGCTTAAGTCTTGATCATTATTAGGTGTTTTGATTAAGAGGTGTAAACAAATTAAAGGTTTAACCCTAAGGATTAAAGTTATACACTACATCCTAAGATAAGGATGCAGGAATAACACTAATTCAAAGTCCTAAAGCTTTAAGTGTTTAGTCTCTGATTATGAGATGAGAAGAGAGACTCAAGGAGACTCAAAGGTAAAAACTAAGGGTAGACTATTTACAACCCTAAAATTATCATGCTTGGATATCCTATGGCTTGTGAGGCTTAAAGAAAGATCTTCAGGAGGCCACCAAGGAAGAAGAAGCAGATGAAAAGAGAAGGAGAAAGAGAATAGGTTACTTACTTCCTGAAGAAGATAATTAACCTAAGAGAAAGAAAGTAAGAATGAGAGAGCACAAGTGAAGCAAGTTAACTTCAAAGAAAAATAAATATGCAAATGAGAAGATGAGAAGAGCTGGGATGTGAAGGCAAATCCACATCCCAATCAACTTACCATAAGCCCCTGAAATGTTAGTATGAGATGCATGAGACATAAAGAAAAAGGAAATAAAGCAAATGGAAGTGAAATGACCAAAAACAGAAGTGTAAACATGATGAAAATGTGTTATGCAGTGATTCAAAGTCATACATAATGCTTATGAATGTTCATACAAGGATGAGATGCAATGGAAGCAAGTTGGAAGCTTAGAAACACATGGATGTTCATGAAATGTAATGAATGCAAAGCATACCAAATAAATGAAGAAATTATCAAGCAATGTTCAAGCATGTCTTAAGATGTCTAATATGTGATACAAAGTCATGGAATGTCATGGCAAGTTCATATGATGATGAGATGCAAAGATGAATGCAAATGAACATGAGAAATAGGGTTTTATGAAT
Organism: Lathyrus aphaca; assembly: GCA_963966055.1. NCBI lineage: Eukaryota > Viridiplantae > Streptophyta > Magnoliopsida > Fabales > Fabaceae > Lathyrus > Lathyrus aphaca. Next base: position 104,482,356 of record OZ014523.1, on the reverse strand, counting down.
GTATGAGATGCAAATGACCAAAAAAGAAGCATACATCATGATAAAAATTTGAAATTGAACTCAAACAAACCCTAAACACACACAATATCTCTAGCCAAAAGTGGAGGTCAGAAGCTAAACCTAATAGAAGTTATGAATTTCCTAAGTTAACTAGGGTTTTTGGGTACGTCGAAATGAAAAATGAAAATAAATTTGAACATGCAATGCAAAATTATGAGATAAATAACCTAGATACTAGATGCAATGTGTGAAACAATGCAAAGAGAACCAAGTTCAAACTCATCATGGTTGATCAGAAATGATTTTTTCAAGTTAGGGTTAAAAAATGTGAAATTTATGAACCCTAATTCAAAGATAATTGTGAAAACATGATCAAACCTAAAAATTAATTTGTGTGATTAGTTTGTAAATGTTTCTAAATGTATGAGAATGCTTCATGAATTTTTTAGTGATTTTTAGAAACCTAAATGTATTTTTAATTAATTAAAATTAATTAATTAATTAAATAAAACATTTAAATGATTTAAAAATACTTTTTTAATGCAAAAATTAAAATAAAAAATGTTTTTGAGTTAAGAAAAATATTTAAAGTGAAAATTCAGAAAATTAGATTTTTAAAAGTCTTTTTGCTATTTTTAATAATTATGTGAAAGAAATGAAATAAAATGAAATAAAAATGAAAGAAAATGAAAGTAATCCAATCTATGGTCCAGATTCAAAGTGGGGTTGATTGCGCGCGTGAATACGAGGCTAGGATTGAATCTGGCTAATTAATTTTAATTAATTTAAATAATCAGGATTAGGGCTAACTGAAATGATCTGGGCCATCCGTGTTTTAAACTAATCACACATTCAATGGTCCACATTCAAACTGGCACGCTAACCCTAATTAAAACCCTAATCACTCTCAGGTGACCGGAGAAAGCTCCAGTCATCTTCTCTGGTCACCCTTTCACCCTATCTCACTAAAAACCCCATGAAAATGCATCAAACTCTCCAGAATGCATCATTAAACAACATTAAACACAAATCCAGCAACAAAATTCATTTATTTTGCATCAACAACAAGAATCGAAGCAAAACGAAAACTGGAAAAAATTTCAGAAGTTAAATACACACTCAATTCTCAATCATTTTCCATCATTCAAAGTTCATTGTGATCAGGAGAGCATTTAGATTCATTTTATAACTTAAAATAATAGTTTTGGAAAAATTATTTGAGAGAGTTACCTGAGATGAAGCTTCCCAAACTTGAGCTTTCTGACCTCTTCCTTTGGGAAAAACAAGTCCTTTGAGTCTCCTAAGGTTAATGAGATGCTTGGAACAATCTTGTTTTGGCTATTTTGAATTCTCCAGTTCTGATGAAGCAAAATTCATGTTTTGGTTATGGAGTGTTTCAGGCCATGGCAAGGGGAGGGAAATGATCCTTAGGTGATTTTGAGTTGATTGGTGAAGAAAGAAACAAAGTTTGATGATTGTGTAGTGTGATTCGAAGAGATGAAGGTTTCTTGAGGATTTTGTGATTCTGAGTGTATGAGAGGATTCAACCTTGTGTGATGTATGAAATGAGGTCCATGATGTTAGTATAGAGCATTGTGATTGGTCAGAAAGTTGGTAGTGGCATAGTTTGATTGGTATGGGCCAAGTTGCAAAAAAGTCAATGTTGTGTACTATGAGTATGGGCACGGGTCAGAGCTGGTTTGAAGGGGTGTCTTGCCTCAGCTTCATTCATGGAGGGCCCTTTGATAGTTTGTGATGATTTGCAGCCTTTGATTCAAGAGTTTGAGGTGGTTTTGCAATTTGGCCCCTTTGGAAATTTTGTGAAGATTGCTCATAGAAACTTGTGATCCAAAACATGATGTTGGTCAAGCAAAGTTGTGTTATCATGTAATGAAGCTTAGAAGTGGATTAGAGGTCATAAGAGGTCTTGAAACTTGATTTTGCAAAAATCCCTCTTTGGCACATACTTGAAAATTACAAGATTTTTCCCAACTTTGAAACATTTTATCTTGAGTTCTAGGATGAATCAAGAGGAGTTCTTGTACTTTTTGAAAATGGGAAGATCCAATCTACAACTTTCATGTTTGAATATTTTTCATTTGAAGCATTTTTTATCAAGAAAGAGGAGGTTGAAAATCTTTCCCAAAATGGAAAGTTTTCATTACAAGTCATGTCCAAAAATGGAAAGTTTGCAAATGGCTTGAAATTCTTCAATCTTGTGAACTTATAATCACTTCTAAGATCAAATAAAGATCATAGAACCTCAAATTGATGAATATGACCCTTTGGTACCATTGGGGGTGGCCTCAGATGCCCTGATTCTGACTTTTCTTGCACAACAAGTTACCAGTTGATCATATGACTTCCACAATGAATTTCTTCATTAAATTTGGTACACATTCTCCTTATAACATATTAAGACCATTAGAATCAAGAATGACCAAAAAATTTGAGATTAAATGCTTTGTGATATTTGACTTCAAAGACTTTTTGGGGATGTAATAAGATCATAGACCATTCATGGACCCTCTTGGCATGCTTTAAGACCTTTGAGATGGCTCAGATCACTTCTTGGATATCTCAGATCACAACCCCTAGCTATGCAACTTATGCAGATGAAATGAACTATGCAGTGTGAGATGTAATGAGATGTTTATGCAATGCAATATGAAAAGATCACAAGCCATGGTGTGAGAAAAAGTGAGGGCAAATTTAGGGTGTTTACACAAGGAAAATGGTAACATCTCATGCCAATCTTTATAGGTGACAACCATTTTCTGCATAGTCTTATTGATATTCTTATTAGGTGCCTCGACTGTGTCATTCGTCTTTGGCCAATAAGGAGAAGAATTGTGATGTTGTATTTTGAAGTCTCGACACAACTCAACCATCATCTTGTTGTTCAGTTTAGAACCATTGTCAATAATGATTCTTTCGGGCACTCCGTATCTGCAAATAATATCTCTTTTCAGAAATTTAGCCACCACTTGCTTGGTGACATTGGCATAAGATGGTGCTTTGACCCATTTGGTGAAGTAATCAATTGCGCCAAGTATGAAACAATGGTCGTTCAAAGTAGTAGGCCCGGTCTTCTAGATCATGTCAATGCCCCACATAGAAAAGGTACAAGGAGATGATATGATGTTCATCGGGCTTGGAGGTACATGCACTTTATCTGTATAAATGTGGCACTTGTGACACTTCCGGACGTATGCACAATAATCTGCATCCATTGTTAACCAGTAATATCTCGATCTCAATAATTTCTTGGCCATTGCATGTCCTCCGGCATGGGTACCAAATGATTCCTCATGAACTTCCTACATCAACATGTCTGCTTCGTGTCTATCCATGCATCTAAGCAAGACCTTGTTGAATTTTCTCTTATACAACACACCATCTGCATTTAAGAAGAAACTTGTAGCAAGTCGTCTCAAAGTCTTCTTGTCATTGGAAGATGCCCCAACTGGGTATTCTTTATCCTTCAAGAAACATTTGATGTCATGATATCATGGTTTATCATCAGATACTGCATCAGCAACAAACACATACGTTGGTATATCAAGCAGTGATATGTCAATATTGGGAACATAGTTCCAACACAACACTTTGATAGTTGCAGAGAGTGTGGCCAACGCATCGGCGAACGGATTCTCGACACGTGGTACATATTGGAGCTTTACTGTTGTGAAGAACATCAATAGTCTTATCCCATAATCCCTGTATGGAATTAAGTGAGGTTGATGTGTAAACCACTCGTTGGTAATCTGGATTATTATAAGAGCTGAATCTCCAAATATATCGAGGGTTTTAATCCTGAGATTAATAGCCTCCTCTATTCCCATGATACAAGCTTTATATACTGCTTCATTGTTGGTGCAGCCAAAAGTTATTCTGACGGAGAAGGGAAAATGGTCACCTCAGGAGTAATGAGTACACCACCAACTCCGTGCCCATTCATATTGACGGCCCTATCAAACATCATATCCATTTGGATTCAGGGTCTGGCCCCTCCTCCGGAAGTGGTTTGTCGCAGTCTTTAGCTTTGAGGTACATGATGTCCTCGTCAGGGAAATCAAAACGCATGGGTTGATAATCCTCAAGAGGTTGTTGTACAAGATAGTTTGATAAGACACTTCCTTTGATGGCTTTTGGTGAAGTGTATTGAATGTCGTACTCGGTCAGCACCATCTGCCAACGTGCAACCCTTCCGGTCAATGTTGGTTTCTCAAAGATATACTTGACAGGATCCATCTTTGAAATGAGCAGGGTTGTGTGGGTCAACATATATTGTCTTAGTCGGCGAGCAGCCCATGCCAAAGTGCAACAAGTTTTCTTGAGCAGTGAGTATCTTGTCTCACAGTCGGTAAACTTTTTGCTAAGGTAGTATATTGCCTGCTCTTTTCGACCAGACTCGTCATGTTGGCCGAGAATACACCCCATAGATACTTCAAGCAGTGTTAAGTACATGATGAGCGGCCTCCCCGGAACCGGAGGCATTAAGATAGGAGGTTCCTGCAGATATTCTTTAATTTTCTTGAAAGCCCTCTGGAAATCGTCATTCCACTTCTCTGCATGTTCTTTTCTTAGCAGCTTGAATATTGGTTCAGAAGTGGATGTGAGGTGAGATATGAACCGTGCAATGTAGTTCAATCTACCCAGGCATCTCTTGTATAGCTTTTACTTTAGCAGGGTCAACCTCTATCCATTTCTGTCTCACAACGAAACCCTGCAGTTTTGTGGAATGCACTCCGAAAGTGCACTTGTTCGGATTTAACCTCAGACGAAACTTCATCAGTCATTCAAACAGCTTCTTGAGGTTAACCAGATGTTCCTCTTCAGTTCGGGACTCGGAAATCATGTCATCCACATAGCACTCTATCTCCTTGTGAATCATGTCGTAGAATACTGTCACCATAGCCTGTGGATACGTTGCCCCGGTGTTCTTCAATCAAAAGGCCATCACTTTATAGCAGAAAGTACCCCAAGGGGTAATGGACGTTGTTTTCTCCATGTCTTCCGGTGCCATATTTATCTGATTATACCCGGAGAAGCCATCCATGAAAGAAAATGCCGAAAACTGAGTCGTGTTGTCAACCAATAAATCAATGTGAGGTATTGGGAAATCATCTTTTGGGCTTGCTCTGTTTAAGTCTCGGTAGTCAATGCACATCCAGACCTTGTCGTCCTTCTTTGGTACTGGTACAATGTTAGCTACCCAAGGAGGATAACTAATCATGGCAAGGAACTCGGCGTCCTATTGCTTCTGAACTTTCTCTTTGATTTTCATTGCCATGTCAGGACGAGTTCTTTGAAGCTTCAGCTTGACTGGAGGGCAGTCCTCTCTCAATAGTAGCATATGCATCACATTGTCAGTTTCTAAACCTGGCATATCCTGATATGACCCAGCAAAGATGTCCACATATTCTCACAGCATACCAATAAACTCTTCTTTAACACCGGTTTGCAGTGCAACCCCAATCTTGATTTCTCTTTTCACGTCCTCGGACCCAAGGTTGATAACTTCAATCTCCTCCTGGTGTGGATGAATAACCCTTTCCTCTTGTCTCAATAACCTGGCCAATTCTTCGAGGAGTTCACAGTCTTCCTCAATCTCTTCATCACCTTGGTAGATAGGATTATTGAAACCGTACTCAGTCATAGAAAAATTGTTATCAAAGCAATCCTGGTGAATAATTATGCATAAGTGATGTGCTTATTTCAGAGTTCAGTTTTAAGAAAAAAGAAAAAAAAATAAAACATTTCCATTTTATTGTTTTTGTATAAAAGTTTAAAAAGAAAGAAAGTGAACACAATTTTGAATGAAAAATGTCCTTTATTCATGGTAAAATAACATTGCAAACAATGCAAGGAAGGCCCTACAAATGGGTCTGTGCACCTTGGGCAGAGTGTAGGACTTGACATGCATATGATATGGAAAAACATAGAAAATTACTCTGGATGGGAAGTAACTTGGACGATGTCTTCCACGAACCAGTTCTTTAGCTCTTCACCAGGGACACACGGACACACCTAGTTATCCAGGTCACAGTCGTTGTCGGCGTCTTCTTCGGTGGCAGCATAGATTTGATTCAAATTAATAACACCCCCACTTGAGAAGTTTATCGATCCTTTTCTCTTCAAAACCTCTTGTTGACCTGGTAGATAACCTATTCCAAACGTATCTTCCTTCCTGTCCACTTCAAAAACTTTGCCCCAGCCTTGGGCATTTCCAGCTTGTACCACTTCCATCACTTGTTTATATGAAGCTATGGAAGTACCAACTTTTTTAACGCTCTTGCCCCTTGGGCTAGAAGAAGCTTCATGAATATTGACAGTCTCAAACGCTTGGCACAGGGTCTCATGTATCTCCCCGTCCATCTCAACATATTTGAAGGTTGACAAGTGACTTACAAAGATGTCTTCCTCCCCATACATGGTAATAACCTATCCATCAACGACGTACTTCAGCTTCTGGTGCAGTGTGGATGTCACAGCGCCAGCTGCGTGAATCCAAGGCCTACCAAGAAGACATCTGTAAGCAGGCTGTATGTCCATGACATAAAAAGTACTTTTGAAGACCTGTGACCCAATCTTTACGGGCAGCTCAACCTCTCCAAACACTAACCTCTTAGAGCCATCAAAAACTCTCACCGCTAAGTCACTTAGTCGCAATATAATGTCGTCCATATCAAGTTTCATCAAAGCCTTCTTAGGAAACACATTCAAGAAAGATCCGGTGTCCACCAACACATGCGATAGTATGGACCCCTTACAATCCATGGTAATATGTAAGGCTTTGTTGTGGTTCCATCCTTTGGAGGTAAAATCTCTATAAGTGAATCCCAGCCTATGAATGTCGTTCACATTATCAACCACAACCTCTAATTGGTTCACTATAATCTCTTGAGGGACGTAAGCCATTTATAAGACTTTCAGAAGCGCCTCCCTATGTGCCTAGGAATACATCAGCAAGGATAAGATCGAGATCTTTGAAGGCGTTTGATTTAACTGCTCTACCACCTTATAGTCACTTTTCTTTATAATATGCATGAACTCTTCCACGTCCTTTTCGAAAATGCTTTGTTCTATGGTAGGAGTCACCACCTCCTCGGTCGCCACCTGCTTGCCCTTTGCACAGGCTGCAGCTTCATCCTCTGTATTAGTTCTCAATGTCTGTGGAGCAAAGAGCCGCCCGCTTCAGGTAAATCCACCAAGTCCTCCTACATTGTCAATACTAGAACCTACTTCCATCTGTGATTTCTCCCCAACTCTCTGACCTTATACATACACATCTGCACCGTAGTGCCATGGAACAACCTTCTCAGTCTCGTAAGGAATATATCTAGGTACGATGATCTTCACTGGACTCACCTCTTGAGGGATATAAATAATTACAGGTTCTAGTAAGGGTGGAACCAGAATATCAGCTGGAGTGACATAAATGGTGACCGTAGAAACAGTGTTGCCTTTGTCATTTACCCTGTCAAACTGTAAGGAGTCTTAGTCAATCAAAATCTGAATACCCACTTTCAATCTGTTGCAACCATTCACACAACTTAAGAAGGCCTCACAATCATCATCACAGCCCGAGAACACTTATCCATTCAGTAAACGGCTCTTCACAATCTTCAACGGCGTATGGACTTCATTCACGCCTGTTACCAAATTTAGTTCTCTTCCATTCTCTATCGCATTCACCCTTGCACCACCAGTGTGATTTCACATCGGGTTGTTGATAACATTAGGAAGTGGTGAGAAGTTGATAGCTTTAGAATCAATCAGATCTTTCACTTTCATATATAGAGTCCTGCACTTTTCTGTTGAATGTCCTGGTGTACCTGAGTGGAACATGCAGCGAGCATTAAAATCATATCCGAGAGGAGGATTGCCAACTGGTGGCGCCATTTATTTGAGATGTACCATATTCAGTTCCAACAATCTTTATAATAAAGTAGTGTAAGTCATGGGAATGGCCTCAATCAAACGGTCAGAATGTCAAGGCTGACATTGTCGAAAAGGTCTTTGTTGGTTATTGTGTTGAGTACATTGTTGTTGTTGTTGCTGAGTAGCTGGTTCTATTGGTATGGTAACAGCTGATACCTGAGAATAATAATTTGGACAGCTACGACCTCTACCTCTTTCGTACACAGTGTTCATCTCCCCTTCTCTTCTCCTTTGGGGACATGCAAATGGCTTTCTAGCTTCAGACAAGCTGCTTGCACCAACATTCTGGATCTTTCCCAACTTTAACAAATTCTCCACCCTCTCCCCAACAATCACCAAGTCTGTGAACTTGGTAGAAAAACAGTAGGCTAAACGATTGATGAAAACACCTTGAAGCGTTCCCATGAACATGTCATCCATCGCGTGGTCCAATAATGGTGGTTGGACCCTAGAAGCAAGCTGACGCCAACGTTGGGCATACTCTTTAAAACTCTCATTTGACATCTGAGACATGATCTATAGTTGAGTGCGGTTTGGAGCCATCTCCATGTTGTATTGAAACTGTTTGACAAACACCTCATCCAACTCCTTCCAATTTCTCACAGATGCCCGACTAAGCTTCATGTACCATTCTTGAGATTCCCCAGTAAGGTTTTCTTGGAAATAATACATCTACAACTTCTCATCATCCGTATAAGCTGCAATTCTCTCGACATAAGCTTGAAGATGGGTCTTTGGGCATGAATAGCCCTTATACTTCGAAAGTGGGTGGTTTGAACTTGTGAGGGATTCTAACCCCAGGAACAGGGCCCAAATCAGATATGTCAAAACCCAAGGTATTCTGAGACTGTATTGAACGTATTTGTTCTTCCATTTCCTCGAAAAGACGATTCACTTCAGCACCCTGACCTTCCACCTCTTCTAGCACAGTAAATTGGTCCTCCTGGCCATCCATAAGAATATTGTGAGCATGTTCCGGACCACCACTATTATTAGCATTAAATCCATGAGGAGGTTGTGGACCACCATTGTTACCGCGAGCACCTATACCATCACCCAATTATTTCCCTCTTCAACCATCTCTCTCAGTCGTTCCTGGTCCTGATTGATGACAGTCATGAGAACCATGAACTAGTCCATTCTTGTTCTCAACTCAGCTAGATCTGCTTGCAACTGGTCCATGGCTCTTACCCTGCTTTCTTTGGTCGGATATCGGTGGATCCTCCTTGCAGCTATAGTGCCTGAAAAGATGAGACATTAGAAATATGGGAATTGTACCTACAAAATAGATAAAAAAGGTGAAAAGAATGCTATGCAGATGCTATGTGTTTCATTCTCTAGGCCTTTTATGCTCCCAGTTCTGGTATTCAATAAAGAAATCTAGACGGCTTAGGATCCCGACTTGAGAAGAAACCTCTGCACATAACTCAGATACAACCAGCCATACAATGAAACAAAATGCTGAAAAGGACTACATTAACATAAAAGAGCCTGCAAGGCAATAATAAACAAAGTACTCCCCGAAGGGTTTCAGGTTTTACAAAGTACAAAAGAAATACCAGAGAAAATAAGCAAGGATTCCTACAACAGGCTTGTAGGTAATCCAAGTACAACAAAAAAAAAGAAACTAAGGCTTAGGAAACTGGATATCCTTCAGGTTCCAGCTGAGATGTCGAACAGCTTCGAACAATCCGGCTACGTCTGGGTGTGTAGGGTCTTCGATCAGCTTCTTGATCAACATGTCCTTGTGCTCGAAGGATGCATGCAGATCACTAATTTGTTACATGAAAGCTTATGAAATCCCCTCACTAGGCCCCGATTCTGACTTAGCCTTCTTTGTTTCTACAAACACATTAAGATTTTATATCTCCTCTTGGGCGTCTTCCAGTTCTTTCATGCTTCGCTCTAGTTGTTGAGTCTTCTCTCTACGCCTCTTGTGGGCCAGCTCTAGCTCTTCTTTCTAAGAATCTATCTAGAATTGCAGGTGCTCTTCTATTTCCTCATGCTTCTTTTGAGCTTTATCCCATTTATCTTGCCAAAGAATAATTGTCTTGTTAGCCTCTCTTAAAGACTTCCTAGTCTTCTTGCGCTCGACTTCCCTTCTGATCTCCATAGAACCCCTTCTCCTGAAGTAAGCCTCTCTATCTGCAAATTCTTTCTCTTTGACTTCTCTTTCTTGTTGCATCTTCTGCATCTTCTCTTCCAAGATCTTATTGGCATGTACCATCTAATGATATAACATGTTGTGTTCTAAGCTCTCCAATCTAACCTCTTGAAGTTGAGCTTCCAGTTTTTGATATTCCTCCAAAGAAACTGTGGTTTAGGGTATAACTTCTTTCGGGTATAAAGGCAGTTCTACTGAGAATGGAAGGAGCATAACCTCTACACGATTCTTCAGCCATGTAGCATAGGGATCATATGTTTTGGGGTCTACTCTTCCGAACTCTTTCTTTCCCTTTTTCACCTTACAAGTCCAGGTCTGAGATGCTCGGATAGCTACCTCTTCATTTCCTTTCATAGGGAGATATATGGATTCTACCACTTCCTCCATAGATGGAGGGTCCTTCAGGGGATATCCAAATTGTCTTCTCTCTAGCATGGGATTATAGTTGATCAATCATTTTCTACCCAGCAAAGGTACATTAGGAAAGTCACCACAACTAGTAAGCATTACATTTCCTAACACATCCCTATTACAGCCCCAGGCTACGTCATCAAAAATCAATCCCATCAATCTCCTAGACCATTTCCACTCTCCCTTTAGATCTTTGAAAAGCCCTGACTTCGGAAGTTGTTTAGAAAAATAATCAGCGAACAAAGGATCACAACAGTTTAAATATCCCCCTTTATTCCTTGCATTCCTGTAATGGACTCCATAGTATAATTCTCCTAACAAAGTAGGTACAGGATTCCGCTTAGCAAAAATAGGGATTGCCTTCATACTTACAAGCCATTTCTCTCCGGGAAACAAGCTAGTCCCATACACCATCAAGGCCAGCAAGACACTGAAATCCACCCACATGCTTTCTTGAGCATAAGCCAGAGCCTCTGTAAGGAGAAAATCCCACTGGAGCCCTCAACCTTTACTGATATTCAAACCAAACTTGACCCTAGCCACTGACAAATGACAAACTTTGGCTATCTCTTCCTTTTGAAGAACTCTCCCCGAAGCATAATAAGGCGGACTGTCTTTGATAGGGACCTTCAAGATACTTGAAATCTCTTCTAAAGTGGGTGCCAAAACATAATCGGGGAAAACAAATCACCATAACGGAGGGTTACAAAACTGTAACAAAGTGTGAAGGCCATCCTTCTGATCCACAGTAGGTTTGTCCATATAGCATAAAATTTGTCCATACTTTTTCTTGAAATCCTCTAAGACCTTGTCATTCATCAAATCCCTCAGCTTTTGAAGACTTTTGACTTCTGGTTATGGGAAAGTGTAATGCACATTTCTCTTTCTGGGAACCTCTCTAGCTTTTGCCATCTGGATAAGAATAAAGCTGACAAATACCAGAATTGGGTGCAGACACAGATGAAGACCTAAGAAAATGAAAACACAAGATGTTAATGATGATGTGGTATGATGTAATGCAATGCAGAGCATGTGATCATTCTGGAACTATCTGGATACTGGAAAATAGAACCAAGAACCAAGTGATCTGACACCTAACAGTCCTCTGAATAATAACCACAAATAATAATCCAGAACCAAAGATCAAGAACTCCATGATCATAATAACCGGATTAGGACATAAGATCACACTGATAAAAAGGGTATGATAAGGTCAAGGGTTCCTGCAAACCTGTAAACCCCTCCCAATCTCACGGGTGTGCTCCGGGTCAAACATCATGGACTCTCAAAGCCGAATAGCAATAATACATTTACCATCTCCGAGAAATGGCTCATGACCAAATCAGGGAATCGGTTAAACATTATATAATACTCAGGGAGGTGTCAGTGTGAGTCTAGGAAAAATAATCATCCCTTATAAGTCCCCAACTTCAAGCGCTGAAATCGAGAAACAATAGTACATTCAGCCTGTGGGATATAGTACTATCGTCATACGACCAGATGCTTTGACTGAGTTCCTATAAGAGAACCAGGTCATCCTATGTGAGTTTCTAGTGGGCCCTCGGGTGCGAATGGCCTTGCCACAAAATGTGGTGTGCCACTGTCACCACTAGAGAGAGATGTTTCCATAAAGATCCTCAATGATCGGTTTCCAGCTGAACATAACTATCAAGGTCGTGTAATGAAGTATGGAAGACCCCTATATCAAGACATTTCCAAGACAGTCACAAATATGGGTAAGGAACGCACTACTACCCGCATGAAAAGATATCATGAAGCCAAAGTGATTGTCCATGATAAGTCCTAGAGTGCACTCGAGCCTTTGTAGTAGGCGCATACAGTAACAATAAACCCCAACCCACCAAAAGAAAACCAGTACAATCCAGACAGTCCAGTATATATGTAACACCCAGATTTAATTAATTAATTTAATTAAATTACTTTGAGTAGATTTGTTGTTAATTGTGATGTGTTTTGTTTATTACTAAGATGATTATTTGATTAAGACGATATAAGCTGATTTAGGAGATAGACGTATTTTGGGGAGTTCTAATGGTAACATTGAGAGGTGTGGATAGAAGCCCATTAGTGGATTAATTTAATAATTTTAGTAATAATAATATTAGTATTAATTTTATGACATTTTAATTAAAATAAGAAAAATAGGATTAGCAAGAGTTTTAGGGAGAATTAGTCATAATCAGAATTTGGGAGAGAAGAACGAGTCTTAGGAGAGCAAGAGCTAGGGCTAAGGATTTGCAAGAGGATTTTCGTAGGAATTTTGACCCAAAGATTCGAGCTGGCTTCAATCCAAAGGTAAGGGTGGTATTCATATCTTATAACTAGGAGAAAATAATATGTATGTATGGGATACGGTTATTTAATTTCCTTGTTTTTTGTATGATGTTTTGTGTATGATTTTGTGCGAATTAGATGGATTGATGTTGATATGTCTGTTATGATTCTGCTGACTATTGTTGTCATGAATATTTTTGTGATAATTTTCTGAGATGTGTGATGAATTGTGACGAATTTGGAGTTAGATGATAATAATAGATTGATAATTGGTGTAGTAATGATAGATGAGAAATAAGATGAAGAATTATGAGTCTAAAATATGATAGAAACCCAATTAGGACTGGTTTAAGATGATGGAATGATGAACCCGTAGTTGGAGATGAAATGGTGAGGTTTTTGTTTATTTGCGTAACAGATATGGATTACGCGTATGGGACTAGGCATTACGTGTATGGGACTAGGCGTTACGCGTAACAACTGGTGGTTACACTGTCTGTTACGCGTATGGACATACGTTGTTACGCATATGGGAAGGCCTTACGCGTTTGGTACGCGTTTGGGAAGTAGGTGTGCGTTTTCGTGATTTCGTAAGATGTTTGGCGACTAATAATTAATGATGAATGTAATTAAAGACTAATAATAAGATGATTTAAGATTGTTGTTAGAAGAATTTAGAGATGATGAACTAAGACGATTAAGACGAATTTACACTATTGTGATGATGTATTCTGATGTAGGTCTTGTGACCAATGTTGTGGTGATGTTACGATGTAAGATGAACTAAGACGAAGTGTTGTACAATCTTTATGATGTTTGATTGTATTGTATGCCATTTTCATACCGCATACATTTGCATTATTAACATGACCTGGAATGTAAAACACGATGTTTTAAGATGAAGACTTTTGTCTTGCTGATGCCCACTAAAATGTCAGAAATTTTAAGATGGGAGTTTGCTCTGAATGGTACCACATGCATACATTGTCGAGTCTCATTGATTTTGCATTATTGGATGAATGTCGGGATATTATGAATTATGTGATGTTGTGACATTTATGATGTATATGATGTGAATGGGTGATTGAATGACTTTATCTTATATGTATTGATTATTATATCATGTTATAATTGTCAATATCTCACCCCCTTCTGTTTGAATGTTACCCTCTGTTGGTAACGTGCAGGTGACCCTGAGTAGCGAAGAGTCTGTAGATGGTTTGAGTCGTTGGTCGCTCTGATATGTAACACTTCGGGGGGATTAGCGAATGCTTCATTTTAATTGAACTTCTATTTTGTTTTAGTTGATTAAATATGTTTCCTTTAAGAAGATGTTTTGGATTTTGATGGATTATTATAAAGTTGAAATTTTAAAGATGAGATGTTTTATGACTTTAATGATTTTCCGCAGCATAATAAAGACTTGATTTATTACTTGATGTGTTCGTGACGTATGATTTTAATGAAGAAAATGTGATGCCCCGTTTTTGTTGAACTCTGATTTACTCATAATTAATTGCGGGTAGAATGGGGTGTTACATTAGTGGTATCAAAGCAGGTTGATCTATCCGGTCATGTTATTGAGTTGTAGAGGTTAATAATCGAGTATTGTTATTTTTGCACTAATCTTTGTTCTTTTTGTGGTGGTTAGTTGTAATGGCTGGAAGAAATGACTCTTCTATGGTTGCTGCAATGCAAGCAATGGCACAAGCTGTGCAGAACCTACCTAATGCTGGCAAGAATGAAGGATCTCGTAGTTTGGCGACTTTTTAGAGGGAGAATCCGCCTAATTTCAAGGGTAAGTATGACCCTAATGCAGCATTGGAGTGGTGGAAGGAGATTTACAGAATCTTCCGAGTGATGGATTGTACGGTAGCACAGAAGGTTCACTATGGTACGCATATGTTAGCGCTCGAGGCTGACGATTAGTGGTTGGAGACCCATGCGAGATTGGAAGTGGCAGGGAAGAGGTCACTTAGGTTGTTTTCCGCGGTGAGTTTGTTAGGAAGTGCTATCCTGAAGATGTTTGTGGTAAGAAGGAAGTTGAATTCCTTGAGCTAAAGCAGGGGAATGAGTCAGTCACTGACTATGTTGCAAAGTTCGCTGAGTTGTCTAAGTTTTATCCGCATTATGATGGAGTTGGAGAAGAATTCTCTAAGTGTATCAAGTTTGAGAATAGATTGCGCTCTAAGGTTAAAAAGGTTGTCGGGTACCAGAAGATTCGAGTGTTTTCTGATCTAGTTGATAGTTGCAGGATCTTCGAGGAAGATAGTAATGCTCACTATAAGATTATGAATGACAAGAGAGGTAAGCACCAATAGAATCATGGCAAACCTTATGATGCTTCGTCTGGAAAGAGTAAGAAGAAGATTGCTTCGGGTCAGAGAACTAGTGGGGGAGATGCTCCTACTAGTATTGTGTGTTACAAGTGTGGTCAAGCTGGTCATAAGAGCAATGTTTGTACTGCTGAGGTTAAGAGTTGTTTCCGATGTGGCAAGATTGGGCATACAGCGAATGATTGTAAGCATAAAGAGGTAGTTTGTTTTAATTGCGGCGAATAAGGATACATTGGTAGCAAGTGTCAGGAGCCGAAGAAAGCCCAGAGAAGGAAAGTGTTCGCATTAGCAGGAACTCAGACCGCTAGCGAGGACAAGCTTATTAGAAGTACATGTTTCATTAATAGTATTCCTCTAATTACTATTATTGATACTGGTGCAACACATTGTTTTGTTTCTGCTGATTGTGTTAAGATATTGGGTCTTAAGTTGTCTGCTATGAATGGAGAGTTAATCGTCGAAATTCCGGCTTCGGGATCAGTGACTACTTCTCTCGTGTGTTTGAAATGTCCTTTGTCGATTTTCGATAAGGATTTCTTGATTGATTTGGTTTGTCTGCCGTTAACTGGGATGGATGTAATCCTAGGTATGAACTGGTTAGAGTATAACTATGTTCATATAAATTGTTATCGTACGTCGGTGAGGTTTTCTACTCCGGAAGAGGAAGGAGTTGGGTTATTGTCTTTTAGGGAACTACAGGAATTGATGAAAGAAGAAGCTCAGATGTTTTCATTGATGGCAATGTTGTCAATTGAAAGCAAGGCTAAGATTGAGGAATTGCAAGTGGTAAGTGATTTTCCTGAGGTTTTTCCTGATGAAATTCCTGACATGCCGCCGAATAGAGAGGTTTAGTTTATGATTGATCTTGTACCTGGTACTATACCTTTTCTATGTCACCGTATAGAATGTCCGCATCTGAATTGTCATAATTGAAGAAGCAGTCAGGAGAATTGCTTCAAAAGAAGTTTGTGAGACCAAGTGTATCGCAGTGGGGAGCTCTAGTGTTATTAGTAAAGAAGAAAGATGGAAGTATGCGACTTTGTGTAGATTATAGACAGCTGAATAAAGTTACGATCAAGAATAAGTATGCGCTTCTGAGGATCGATTATTTAATGGATCAGTTGTTGGGTGCTTATGTATTCAGCAAGATAGATTTAAGATCGGGTTATCATCAGATCAAAGTAAAGGATAAGGATATTCAGAAGACTGCATTCAGAACAAGGTATGTACATTACGAGTATTCGATGATTCCTTTCGGTGTGACTTATGCGCCGGGAGTATTCATGGAATACATGAATCGTATTTTTCATACGTATTTGGATCATTTCGTGGTTGTATTTTTCGATGATATTCTGATTTATTCTAAGTCAGAAGAGGAACATAATGAACACTTGAAGACTGTGTTGGAGGTTTTGAAAGAAAAGAAGTTATATGTGATGTTGTCTAAGTTTGAATTCTGGTAAAAGGAAGTCAGTTTTCTTGGTCATGTGATTTTGGGTAGTGGTATTTCTGTAGATCCTTCTAAAGTCAAAGTTGTGTTGCAATGGGAAACTCCAAGGTCGGCTACTGAGATTAGAAGCTTTTTGGGTTTCGCTGGTTATTATAGAAGATTTATTGAAGGATTTTCCAAGTTGGCACTTCCGTTGACTAGATTGACATGCAAGAGTAAGGCTTTTGTTTGGGATATTCGTTATGAAGACAATTTTATAGAGTTGAAGAAGAGGTTGATGTCGGCTCCGATTTTGACATTACCTAATCCAGATGAATCGTTTGTGGTGTATTGTGATGCTTCGTTGATGGGTTTAGGAGGCGTGCTTATGCAGAATAATAAGGTTATTGCATATGCATCAAGACAGTTGTGAGTGCATGAAAAGAATTATCCTACGCATGATTTAGAACTTGTTGCAGTCGTTTTTGTGTTGAAGATTTGGAGGCACTATCTGTATGGTTCCAGATTTGAAGTGTTTAGTGATCATAAGAGCCTGGAGTATTTGTTTGATAAAAAAGAATTGAATATGAGGCAACGCAGATGGTTGTAATTGTTGAAAGATTGTGATTTTTGTTTGAATTACCATTCGGGTAAAGATAATATTGTAGTTGATGCTTTAAGTCGTAAGACTTTGCATATGTCATTAATAATGATTAAGGAATTAGAATTAATTGAGCAGTTTCGTGACATGAGTTTGGTTTGCGAAGTAATAGTGCCGAGTGTAAAGTTGGGTATGCTTAAGATTAATAATGATTTTCTGGATAATATCAGAGAGGCTCAGAAGTTAAATGTGAAGCTGGTAGATATTATGGTTAGATGTGGTAAATCAGAGAAGAGTGACTTAAAAATAGATGCAAATGGTATCTTAAGATTGCATGATCAAATTTGCATTCCTGATGATGTTGATATGAAGAAGAGTATACTTGAAGAGGGTCATATAAGTAATTTAAGTATTCATCCAGGAGCTACTAAGATGTATCAAGATTTGAAGAAGTTGTTTTGGTGGTCAGGTATGAAGGAAGATGTGGCGCGTTTTGTGTATGCTTGTTTTAATTGCCAAAAGTTTAAAGTTGAACATCAAAAGCCTATGGGATTAATGCAACCATTGGAGATTCCAGAATAGAAATGGGATAGCATTTCTATGGATTTTGTTACAGGATTTCCCAATCATCTACACGAAAAATTCTCTAAATTTCCTTCAACCAAGCCAATGTTGCATCAAGTTCATACTTGCCCTTGACGGTAGGAGGATTCTCCCTCTGAAAGGTCTCCAAAGTATGAGACTTATCATTCCCGCCAGCATTCAGTAAATTCTGCACATCTTGAGCCATTGCTTGCATTACAGCAGCCATTGTAGCATCATTTCTTCCAGCCATCTCAACTTAACACTACAACACAACAAACGTTAGAACCACATAACAATACTCGATTGTTACATAACTACGACTCGACAACTTGGTCGGACAAACCAACCTGCTCTAATACCACTAATGTAACTCCCCATTTCTACCAGACAAATATATTAAAATCAAAGTTTTAAAAATTCATCAACAAGCATGCAATATCACATTTTCAACTTAAAACCAAATAACATAAACTTCATTAATAAAATACTTCGAAAACAACGCAGCGGATTCAACATGTTACAATGTTAAAATAACATCAGTTAATTGCAACTTTAAACTAATTCAATACGGTTTGAAGCTACTAGGTACTCGACTCTTGGTTACCTGCATGTTACCAATAGAGGGAAACATTCAAACAGAAGGGGTGAGATATCAAATAATATAAACAGGAGTACAATAATCAATACGTAAGCGAGAAATCATACAATCACACCACTTCACGCAACAAGAAACATCGACATGAAACTTCAACCAAAAAAGTTTAATAACATATAAAATGCGACTTAAATGCAACTCAACTTATGTATATGCATGTGGTACCATTTGGAGTAAACTCCCAACTTGAAACATTGACAGTTTATCGAGGCATCAATAACTTATTTTCCAATCCAGGCCAACTTGGTTTGAGCATTCGCTCTAACATGAAAATATGAAAATGTATGCGAATTATGAATGGCATACAACAACAACATAACAGAAACTTGATAACTCAACAACGTGTATCAACGTTGTTGAATAAACCTGCAACTTAACAATTCTCCAAGATCGAGACAACATAACATATATCGACTTAATAGAACCACAACGCGGAAAATGGCTACTTACGGCTTAATTAAGTAAAGTTCTAAATTAATCACTTTTAAACCTTAAATCTACTATAGTCAACTTATTTTATCTCTACCTAAGGTCTAGGATAAACTCAGCTCGACTCGGATGCGAAAACAGAACGAAATGCCAAAAACTGCACTTTCTGCTCACAACTCTGTCCATACGAGTATAGACTTGTCCATATGTGTAACACTCTTCTTCTAAGCCACCCCTTACGCGTAATGCTTGCTCATACGCGTAATGTCCTAGTCACCTACGCGTATGTTACTCAAATAGCCAAAGGGCCTACCAAATCCTCCTCCATTACGCGTAATGCCAACGTAACAACCTTGTGTTACGCGTAATGCCTAGCTTTGGTACGTGTATTACTAGATATGTTACGTGAATCACCAGAATACTCACCAATCTCACTTCTGCTATGATTTACACAACTTCATCACTCCATTCAAGCCTAATTGGGTTTCTACATTGATTTTAGACTTTAATTCTTTTATGTCTCTTCATCTACTAATTCTACGACTGATTTATGAGTCCTAAATCTCCTCCTCTACACGATTTCCTACAACAACCAGTCCAGCAACACAACAAATATAACATCATGTACAATCTCATGACAGCAACACAACAAGAACAACATATGACAGATATACACGAAAATCAGCAATAACTCATACAAACACAACAACAAATCATACGAAAACCCAACCTACATACGAATTATCTAATCCCGATTATAGAATTCAAACCCCGCCCTTACCTTGGATTGAAGGAATCTCGAATTTGCAACAGCAATTCCACGAAAATCCAACTCCTAGCCTCTTCTTGATCTTCCTCTAAGACTTGTTCTCTCTCAAATTTCTGATTAACCTTCTAAGTAGGTTTTTCAGCTTATTATAACTAAAACCTCACTAATTAACTAATTACTAATGGGCCTAAAATAGCACCCCCCCCCAACATTACTACTCTCACACTATAATTAAGCCCAACTTAATATTATTTCATTTATACTTATTTTTATTTATCCGACTTAATTAACTTAAATAACCTAAACACGACTTAACCATCAACTAATACCAACTTAAACAACTTAACGACACAAACGAAAAAACAAAAACTAACAACAATAATCAGGAAAATACGCAATAAAATTTAATTTAATTAATTAATTAATTACGGATGTTACACTTCCTTAAACCAGTTCCTGAACTCAACTGGTCTCAAGGTTAAACCTACTAAAAGTTGGATTTTCTTTGGGAATGTGGAGGATGCAATTAGGCTGGAGATTCTTAATAGGACTTCTTATTTGGAAGGTAAATTTCCTTTCAAATATTTGGGTGTACTTGTCACCAGTAAAAAGCTTAATATCATCCATTATCATCCTCTTATTGATAGAATAGTTGATAGGATCACACATTGGAGTGCAAAACTCTTGAGTTACACAGTGAGATTGCAACTCATAAAGAGTGTATTGTGTGCCATTACCAACTATTAACTTCAAGTATTTATGATCCCTAAAGTTGTCATCCATAGGATTAAAGGAATTTGTAGAACCTTCTTATGGACATGTGTTGCTACCATTAGTAGGAAGTTGTCGCTCCTTAAGATTTGCATCCCGGTACAAGCGTGAACGGTCGGCGAAAAGAGAAAATGAAAGTGAATTGAATAGAGTCGCCAGCTAGGCATTTTTATCCCGAAGGAAAGGTAATGCTGCATAAACCTAGAAAAAGATGGATAAGACGGTTGTGAACCAAAGAAACTGAGAAAGGGGGTTGTTTACAACATGGGAACGTATTAGCACCCAGATTGTCCGTCGTACTCGACAGGATCCACGCTTACAAGATTGTGTTTAAAGGAGTAACTGTATGTTTTATCTGTGTGCAAAAGCTAAGAAAAGAATATACAAGTGTCAGTGCAAAAAGAGTGAATTGATCAGGAACTGAGGCTTAGAAAGAAATGCTGAAAGAGGGGGATGACAAAGAGACTTTTGTTCGATAACTGTTAAGTTATGCCTACGTATCCTCTCGTGCAATCAGGAAGTCAGAACACCGTAGTTCGACTCAAAGAGACTGAAAAGTAAACTGACTGTAAACTGCTTGTTTGCCTATGCTCAAGTGTATGACTCGTCTGGCTCGAGTGCTAACTGTCTTGCATTAGACGGAAGAAGCAAGTTCTCGTTTATGAATGCGTGTGATGAGAAAAGAATCCCGAAGGAGACGATTATTGTTTGTTTTTGTGTTTTTCAGTTTTGTTATTGTTTTTGGTGTTTTGCATAAGTTTTTGAGCTTAAGCCTAAATTAAGGGTTGTAAACTCATTATATCCTCCCTGATTAGGGATAATGAGCCTACTTAAGTATGAGATAAGCATCTCAACTTAATTACCATGATGATTTAGGATTAATATCATTAACCTACTTTTGATTATTAAGGTGTTTTTTGATTTTTGTTTAGTGTTAAGGAATGAGTTTAATCTTTAATCACAGATTAGTGAAATCATTACACCATCCTAATAGAAGGATAATAGATGAGAACACCTAAGCTGAGGAAGATACCTCACCTTAATCCATGGTTAGGTATTAAATTCATTATATAACAAGCCTTTATTAAATGGATTTTAATTAAGGGATGAGATTAAGAAGTAGGTTTTATGGTTTGTAAGACAACTTGAGGGGGACTTGTCCATTAAACACCAGGGTTAGTACCTCTTAACCATAAGGAAGAGTTAGAACCCTAATGTAAGGCCCAAGTTACAAGATAAAGTCTTAGTGATTATTAATATGATTTTATTAAGAGGTTTAAACAAATTAAAGGTTTAACACTTAGGATTAAAGTTATACACTCCATCCTAAGAGAAGGATGCAAGCATAACCCTAATACCAAAGTCCTAAAACTTTAATAGTTTAGTCTTTGATTATTGAGATGAGAAGGGAGACTCAAAGGTAAAAAGCTAAGGGGAACTATACACAACCCTAAAAGTTATCATGCTTAGGCATCCTATGGTTTGTGAGGCTTAAGAGAAGGAATCTTCAAGGAAGCCACCAATGGAAGAAGCAGATGAAAGGAGGAGGAAGCAGAAGAACAAGTTACTTACTTCCTAAGAAGATAAGTAACTTGAAGGAAGAAAGTGAGAAAGATGGTATATAAGTGAACTGGATTCACTTCAAAGACAAATACAATGCATATGGATGGGATAAGAATAAGTGATAAGTGAAGGCAAATCCACCTCCCAAATAACTTACCAAAGGTACCTGAAAGTGTTAGTATGAATGCATAAGATATAAAGCATAAAGAAATGAATTGAAATGAGATGCAAAGACCAAAGTCAGAAGTGTTTATGCAATGAAAATGACATATGATATGATGCAATGTCATACAATGTTCATATGGATGATCATACAAGGATGAAATGTTATGAAAGTATGCTTAGAAGTTTGAAAATACATGGATGCTTCTGAGATGAAATGAATGCAAAGCTTGGAAAATGAAAGAATAAATGATCAAGAAATGTTATAACATGTCCTAAGATGTCTAAGGTGGCATATTAATGCTTGAAATGTCATGGAAAGTTCATGTGATGATAAATATGCAAGGTGAATGCAAATGAACATGATAAATTAGGGTTTTATGAACACATGAGATGCAAATGGATAAAACAGAAGCATACAACATGATAAAAATTTGAAATCAAGCTCAAACAAACCCTAAACCCATATTAGGTCACACCCCAAAGGAGAAGGTCAAAAGCTATTCCTATTGGAAGTTATGATTTTCCTAAGTTTGCTAGGGTTTTTGGGTGATTCAAAAGGAAAAATGCAAATCAATTTGAAAATGCAAGATAAATTCATGAGAAAATAACCTAGAAACTACATGCAATATTTGAAATAATGCAAAAAGAATCATGTTCAAACTCTTCTTGGTTAGGCAGAAATGATTTTTCAAAGTTAGGGTTAAAAATTGTGATTTTAAAGGCCCTTAATTCAAAGAAAATTGGGAAACTATGATCAAACCTAAAAATAAATTTGTGTGAAGAGTTTGAAAATGTTTCTAAATGCATTGGAATGGTTCATGATTTTTTTGGTGATTTTTAGAAACCTAAATGCATTTTTAATTAATTAAAATACTTTAATTAATTAAAAATAACATTTAAATATTTTAAAAATACTTTTTATATGCAAAAAATAAAATAAAAATCATTTTCAGATTGAGAAAAATATTTGAAATCAGAATGCAAAGTTTCATATTTTTTGAATAAGTTTTTCTATTTTAAATAAAATGAGAAAGAAAATGCAAGAAAAATGAAATAAAAATAAAATAAAATGGAAGTATGCAAATCCAAGGGCCAGGATTCAAACTTGGGAGGGAAATGTTGACTGGCGCGCTATCCAAAGGCTGAGGTTTAATCTGAGATTTTTAAATTAATTAAACCTAATTAAAACTAATTAATTAAAATTAGGGTTAATGGATCAATCTGGGCCGTCCACACGCGCGGGTAAAACCAATCTAAGGGTCCTAATTTAAACCTGGCTAATTAATGGGATTAGCCCTAATTAAACTCGGGTGGCCGGAGAAGAACTCTGGTTGTCTTCTCCGGCGTGTCTCTCACTTGAGCTTGCTCAAAACACCACCCCAAGCCCCCAAAATCTCCAGAATGAATCAACCAACATCCCTAAACAAGAATCTAACCCCAAAATTCATTTATCATGCATCAAAATCAAGAATCGAACAAGAACATGAAAATGGATAAAATTTCAGAACAAGCATACACATTCATCTCTCAACCATTTTTCATTATTCGAAGCTCATTGTGATTAGGACAACATGTTCTTTCATATTGCAACATAAAAAACAAGTTCTGGAAAAATGATTTGAGATGACTACCTGAGATGATGAACTACAAATATGGACTTTCAGAGCTCCCCCTTTGTGCAATCCAACCCCTTTGAGTCCCCTAAGGCTATTGAGAAGCTTTGCAAGAGTTTAAATGGCCTCCTTTGTGAGTTTCAGTTCTGAGAGGTGAGAAATCGTGTTTATGATTCAGAGGCTTTTTTGGGCAAAATAAAGGGTGGTTTGTGTTCCTTATGACATGAGTGAATGAATGGTGATGGAAGTTTTGAGTTTGAATGGTTATGCTGAGAGATTCGAAGAGAGGAAGTTTTTGCAAGTTTTTGTGATTCTGAGCTTGTGAGAGGTTTCAGCTTTGTGTGTTATGTGTTTTGTGATCCATGATGTTTGTAAAACCAATGGGATTGCTCAGAAAGTGGGTGGTGGCACAACTTGATTGGTATGGGCCAAGTTGCAAAAAGTCAAGGTTATGTGTACTTGAAGCATGGCACGGGTCAGAGCTTGTTTGAAGGGGTGTCTGGCTTCAACTTGGATCAAGGATGGCCTTTGGATCAATGTTATGCAGCTGGAAGGCTTGGGTGAAGAGTTCTCATGGTTTATGCAAATTTCCCTCTTTGATGTTTCTTGTGAATCAAGCCGCCAAAACCCTAGGTTCAAAGGAAAATTTTGATCTCTTGAAGTTTCTTTGACATGTTATGATGCATAGAAGTTGATTAGAGGTCATTAGAATGTTTGACAAGTGAAATTGCAAAATTCCCTCTTTGGCATGAACTTTAAAATTATGTGATTTTTTCCAACTTTGAAAGGCCATATCTTGAGTTCTAGGATGAATCAAGACATGTTCTTGTACTTTTTGAAAAGGGAAAGACCTAATCTATAACTTTCATGCCCAAGAAGTTTTCATTTGAAGCATTTTTGGTCATGAAAGAGGAGGTTGAAAATCTTTCCCAAAATTGAAAGTTTGCATTTCAAGTCATTTCCAAAAATGGCAAGTTTGCAATTGGCTCAAAATTCTTCAATATTGTGAACTTACAACCACTTTAAGATCAAATAAAGATCATTGAACTTCAATTTGATGAAAATGACCCTTTGGTTCCATTGTTGGGGGCCTCAGATGCCCTGATTTTGACTTAACTTGCTCAGGAAGTTACCCAATGATCAGATGACTTCCACAATGAATTTCTTCATCAAACTTGGTACACATGATCCTTATAACATATTAAGAACATTAGAAACAAGAATTACCAAAAAAATTGGAGTTAAGGCCTTTGAAATCCAAACCCTAATTTTGGTCATCTGTGCAGTGAAACCCTAGCTCTGCTTCCATGCCTTTGCCAGTTCTTGTGATCCCTTGACTTTCATGAACTTTGGGGAGCATAATATGATCATATAACACACATGGACACTATTGGAAAGCTTTAAGACCTTTGGGATGGCTCATATGGATTCTTAGATTGCTCATATCACAAACCCTAGATGCAGATGAAATTAAACTATGCAGTGAAGCAAATATGTAATATGAAATGTAATGATTATGCTAAAATAAAAATGAAAGATCACAAGACATGGTGTGATAAATAGTGAGGGAAAATTTGGAGTGTTTACAGCTGCCCCTATTCAAAATGAGTTAGTTGTGCAGGATGTAAGCGCCTTGCTTAACCGACAAATAAGATAACTTGTGGTTGAATACCAAAAGACAGTCCGAAATTTGCTCTCGCTGGGTAGAAGAAGAAAAGGGATATAAATTGTAAAAGTTAGTATAGTATGATTATCAAATGAAAGCGATGGAGGATGACCATCGAGAATAGGACGACTGTTGGGGATTAACGGTAAGTAAAGCAATGACGGGGACGACCTGACAAGCTGGGGAAATAAAGAGATCATGATGGGGACGACCATCGGGTAAGGAAATAAGATTCTATGGGGATTAAAGTAATGAGGAAAGCAATGATGGGGACGGCCATCAGGCTTGGAAAGTAAATTAAGCAATGATGGTGACGGCCATCAGTTTAAAGAATAAATGAAATAATGATGAGGGACGGTCATCAAGGGTGAAGGACGATCACCTAGCAGGGGACGACTGCTCTTTATCACGACATATGACGAATGTCGGATAGAAAAGGTCAACGATGGGGACGGCCATCGAATAAGCACGATGAAGGAAAATCATCAAGAGGTGAAGGACGATCACCTAGCAGGGTATGGCTGCTCTCGGGGTTTATCACGACATAGGACGAATGTCGGATAACAAGATCAACGATGGGGACGACCATCGGGTAAAAGGATGAGGGACGGTCATCAAAAAGGTGAAGGATGATCACCCAGTGTCGCTCCCGATAAATGGGAAGAACCCAAATAAGGGTACAGACGCGAACGGTCGGCGAAAGGAGGATGTGAGAACACACAGGAGTGAACTCACAGGAAATGAATAGAGTCGCCAGCTAGGCATTTTTATCCCAAAGGAAAGGTAATGCTGCATAAACCTAAGTAAAGATATGGATAAGACGGTTGCGAACCAGAGAGACTGAGAAAGGGGGTTGGTTACAACCTGGGAAGGTATTAGCACCCAGATTGTCCGTCGTACTCGACGGGATCCACACATAAAAGATTTGTGTTTTAAAGGGGTAGTGTCAGTGCAATTTGTGTATAAAAGAGCTGGAAAAGGATGTACAGGTGTCAGTGTAAGAGAAGTGAAGTGTATAAGTGAAGTGTCAGTGTAAGAACAGAGATAAAATGCTCAAGACTATGAGGCTTAAAGAATGAAGCTGGAAGGAGGGGGAATATACAGAGACTTTTGTTCGATAACTGTTAAGTTATGCCTACGTATCCTCTCGTGCAATGAGGAAGTCAGAACACCGTAGTTCGACCCAAAGAGACTGAAAGGTGAATTGACTTGTGAACTGCTTACTTGCCTATGCTCAAGTGTATGACCTGTCTGGCTCAGGTGCTAACTGTCTTGCATTAGACGGAAAAAGCGAGTTCTCGTTTGTGAGTGAAGATGATGAGAAAAGAATCCCGGAGGAGACGATTATTGTTTGTTTTTGTGTTTTCAGTCTTTTATTGCTTTTGAAAGTTTGTCATAAGTTAATGAGCTTAAGCCTAAACCAATGGGTTAGTAAACTCATCACATCTTCCCTCTGATTAGGGGTAATGAGAATACCTTAAGTGTGAAGTCAGCTTCTCACACTTAATCACCATGGAGTAGGGTTAAGATCATTAACCTACTTGTGATTATTTAGATGTTTTTGGTGTTTTTGTTTAGTGTTAAGTAATGAGGTTAAGCCATAATCAGGGATTAAACAGACTCATTACACCATCCTAATAGAAGGATAATAGATGAGAATGTTTAAGCTGAGGAAAGCTCCTCAACTTAATCCATGATTAGGGATTAACTTCATGACAAAACAAAGCCTTTATTAAGTGGATTTTAGTTAAAGATAAGATGATGAAGTGAGTTTTATGATTTGTAAGACAACTTGAGGGGGACTTGTCCATTAACACTAGGGTTAGTCCTTCTTAACCAGTTAAGGAAGAATTAGAACCCTAATGCAAGGCCCAAGTTACAAGCTTGATGTCTTGATGATTATTAAGTGAATTGATTAAAGGATTTAAACACATTAAGGGTTTAACACTTAGGATTAAAGGTATACACTCCATCCTAATAGAAGGATGCAGGCATAAGCTTAATCACCAAGCCTCAAAGCCTTTAGGGTTTAGTCCTTGATTGTGAGATGAGAAGAGAAGAATCAATGAGACACAAAGGTAAAATCTAAATGGGGGACTAATCAAAACCCTAATTATTGTCATGCTTGGTTGTTCCTAAAGTTTGTGAGGTTTACAAGAGAAATCTTCAGAGGAACCAACAGGAAGCAGATGAAAGGATCAAAGAGAAGCAAAGTCACTTGCTTCATTTAAGAAGACAAGTCACTTGAAGAAAGAAAGTAAGATAAAGAAGAAATGAGCAAGCTCAATCTCAAACACAAAACAAAATGCAGCAATGATGCATAAGAGGGATGAAAAGAAATTGTGAGAAGTGAAGGCAAATTCACTTCTCAAAGTTACTTACCACCTGAAAAGTTAATGAAAGGAAATGCAATACAATACGAGATGAGATGAAATGACATGATGCAAATCACAACCAGAAGCATACACATGATGCTAATGATGCTATGAGATGATGCAAACATGAATCAAGGTATGAAGATGATCATATAAACACATGGATGCAAGAGAAACATGCTGAGAACCATGGATATACATGAAAAGTTATGAAGTGCAAATGGCATACAACATGGCAAATGCAAGATGCAATGATCAAACATGTTTCTAATATGTCCTAAGATGTATTATGAATCAAATGGATGCATAAAATGTCATGGCAAGTCATGGTATGCAAACAAATACAAGATGGATGCATATGGAAGCCCAAATTAGGGTTTATGATCAATGCACCAAACAAAAACCAAAACCAGAAGCAAACATCAAGATAAAAAATTGAAAATGCATCCAAGGGAACCCTAAACCTATACAAACTCACTGCCCAAAGGAGGGGATCCAATTCTTAACCTAGTGAAAGTTATGAATTCCTTAAGTATGCTAGGGTTTTAAGGTACCTTGTCAAGAAAAATGTCAAACAATATGAAAAATGCAAAATCAAATCATGCCAATTTAATCCTAGGAACTACATGATATGCAAGACACAATGCAAAAAGAATCAAAGTCCAACTCTCAATGGTTAGGCAGAAATGAATTTTGGAAGTTTGGGACAAAATATTGCCTTGAAATGATTTTAATTCCATGAAAAATTGTCAAAAGACATCAAGATCAAAAAAGAAATTTGGTTTGAGGGTTGGACAATGTTTCTAAATGGTTTTAAAGGTTTCATGAATTTTTTGGTGATTTTTAAATACCTAAAAGTATTTTTAATTAATTAATTCTCATTAATTAATTAAAAATAAACTTTTAAATGATTTAAAAATATTTATTAATGCAAAAAATAAAAATAAAAATGTTTTTGGTTTCTGAAAATTAATTGAAACTTTGACAAAAAATTTCAGAATTTTTAGAGATGTTTTACTATTTTTTATAAAATGAACAAAACAAATGCATTTAAATGAAAAATAAAATGAATTTAAACTGAAAAAGGAAAAGTCAGCGCATCCAAAGGCTACGATTCAAACGAAAAGGGAGGGAAATGATCAGCGCGCACATCTGGACGGCCCAAATTCAAACTTGCGTAATTAAGACTAAACCCTAATTAATTAGCCCTAATGACTTTCAAACGACCGGAACACTGTTCCGGTCGTCTTCTCCGGCCAGCCAAAAACTCTAACTCTCTCTACACGCAATAAAAATGAAATCTAACTGCCCAGAATTCATCCCCATTCAAAAACGAATCAAACCCCTCAATCAAACATCATTTTTCATTCATCAATCAGCCAAATCGAATCAAAACATTCTTAGGGCAAAAAGTTTCAGAGCATTCATACATCCTGGTTTCTCAACCATTTTCAAAAATAATCACATCCCCATGATCAGGGGAGCGCATAGAAGCATTTAAGAACTTAAAATGGAGTTTCTGGAAAAAAAGTTTGAGATGGCTACCTGAACTGAAGCTTTGGTTTCTGGTACTTTCTGGCTGGTTTCTTGCTTGCAATCAACTCCACTGGACCCCCTGAGAAGCTTTCAATGCTTGTTTGAAGTTTATAATGGATGGTTTGAGAGATGGCAGAAGTTCTGTTCAAGGTGGGGTGGAAATCGTGTTTGTGATTCTGGGAGTTTTAGGCAATGGTGAGGGGTGCTTTGTGACCAGGAAAGTGTGCTGAGTATGTTTGTGAAGTTGGTTTGTATGTTGGTAGCTTGTACAATAAGTTTCGAATGCTTTTGCAAAATGGTGTGAAAATGAGAGAGCTGTGTTGGAGAGTGTTTCAGGCCTGTGTTGTATGTGCTTTGGCTTGCTTTTTGTTTGCATAAACTAATGGGATTGGTCAGATGAGTTGATGTGTGCTTTAGTGATTGGAATGGCTCAAGTTGCCAAAATGTCAAGTTTGTGTAAGAGAGGCATGGGCTACTTGCTAGCCAAGGACAGATGGGGTGTCCTGCGTAGCAAGATGTGTGGAGAGCCATAGGATTGGTTCTGATGTCAGCCAGCAAGTGGATTCACACTTGAGTGAGTTTTTGCAACTTGCCTCACTTTTGCTTCCTTTGAGAAATCTTGCTCCATAAGCCATAGAAATGAGTGATCCTTTGGTGCAATCTGACTTTTAGGTCTTGGTACATGTTTGTGTGAAGATTAGAAGTTTGTTTGATAACTCAATTTGCCTTGACAAGTGAATTTGCAACTTTGCCTCTTTGGTAGAAAACATCAAATTTTGTGATTTTTGCCAACTTTGACAAGCCATAACTTTTGATCCAAAATGAATTAGGTCATGTTCTTGTACTTTTTGAAAAGGGAATGATCCATTCTACAACTTTCATTACCAAAGTTTTTCCATTTGAAGCATTTTTTAATCAAAAAGTAAAGGTTGAAAAAGGTTCCTAAAATGGCAATTTCATCAAAAGTCAAACTTTCCCAAAAAGTCAACTTTGCAAAAGGCTTGAAATTCTTCAATTTTGTGAACTTCCAACATCTTCTATGATCAAATAAAGATCATACACAATCAAAATGATGAAGAACACCCTTTGGTTGGGTCATTGGGGGCCTCAGATGCCCTGATTTTGCACTGACTTGCTTGAAAAGTCAACTCTTGATCAGATGACTTCCCCATGGAATTTCTTCATGAAAATTGATATGCATACTCCCTATACCATATAGAGACCAATGGAAACAAGAATGACCAAAAAATTTGTAGTTATGGCCTTTGAAACCAAAACCCTAATTCAAGGTCATCTGTGCAGTCAAACTTGGCTCTGCTTCCATGCCATTCTCAGTTCTTGTGATTTTTTGACATTCTTGACTTTGAGAGGATATAATATGATACTTGAACATATATGGACCCCTTTGAAGTGATTGATGGCCTTTGGAGTGGCTCAAGAAGCTCTTGGATTGCTCAGATCACAAACCCTAGATGCAGATGACTTTGAACCAATGCAGTGAATCAAAAATGCAGTATGAGATGCTATGATTGAGTTTATGCATATGAAGAGATCACAAGCCATGGTGTGAATGGGTGAGGGAAAATTTGGGGTGTTTACACCCAGCAGGGGACGGATGCTCTTTATCACGACATAGGACGAATGTCGGATAGAAAATTCCAATAATGGAGATTCCACTGGGGAAAGGATGAGGGACGGTCATCATAAGGTGAAGGACGATCACCTGGAAAGGGACGGCTGCCGAAAGTATCACGACATAAGGCGAATGTCGGATAGAAGAAAGTTGTTTTGTTGATGACTTACTGGGGAACGGTAAACACGGACGAGTGCTTACGCTTTCAAAAATAAAAGATATAAGTGTTTGACAGTGTGTATAGATTAAAGATGCGGACGAGCATCCTTAGGATCATGATACAGACGAGTATTGGTAGAAACAAACGTTGACGCGTGTTCAAAGACGATGATACAGACGTGTATCAATTGGTTAACAAGGAACACGGACGAGTGTCGAATCTGCTAAGGAGTGGTATATATAATGATACGGACGAGTATCAAAAGGCTTGTGTATAAGTATGTGCAAGTATTGATCTGTTGGTGAAGTATGTGCAAGACACAGACGGGTGTTTCAATTGCTGGGGAAGTATGACACGGACGAGTGTCAAATATGCATAAATATAAACAGGCATCTGTTTTGAGAGTGCAAAGGGGATGATTTGACTTTCTGTGGAGAGATAAGATGACACGGACGAGTGTCGAGAAGAGCATGTTATGGACAAGTATCTGCTTACAGAAGGTGCTCTAGCGACCTTACTGGGGAAGGATGACATGGACGAGTGTCAAAAAGAGCATGTATAGGTATCTGTATTTGAGAATGCAAAGGGGACGCTTTGGTTTTCATGTGAAGGGGATGTATTTTGTATATTGCTGATGAAATATTGATGGTAATTGCAGGTGACTGGATCGAACCTGGCTTGTGATCATGCAAATGTTTGATTTTTTGCTGTAATGCTCCGTATTAGACGGAATGCGACGCTTATTTGGTGAATATGATGTGAATGCTATGATTATGCAAAAAAGAAACTAATCCGAGACTCGGATCATGTGGGGATAAAGATCTCTGGCTGAACTGCTTGGAGGAATAACCCGGCTGGGGGGAAGATCATTGATGGATCTATCCGGACGGAGAACTCTGCTTGGCGGAATAGATCAATGGTAGATCTATTTGGAGGGAGAACTCAGCTGGGGAGAAGGAAGTTTTAGCCACTCCGTTGGGGATGGGTTTTAGGCATTGCTCTTCTGGGGAGAGAATGGAAACTCTGCGGGGAATTAGTTCCATCAACTCTGCTGAGGGTGAGAAATTTGGTACTCTAGTGGGGGATAAGAAATTCCTTGCCCTTCTTGCCGCGAAATAGTTGTCAGACACTTCTCGGGAGGTCTCACTCGGGGAGGAGATAACTTTTGGGAAGTAGCATGTTGGGGATTCAATGCTTGATATGCCCCCTGTTGCGTATTGAATACCTGCAACCTGTTAAGACAAAGGAAAACGCACAAGTACCCTGAGGTATTCTTAACCGGATTTCGTCATAGGAGTTAGACTTTCCTGAAAGTAACATATTTCCTGCAAGCATTTATTAAAAATGGCTCATTTGTTTTATGCAAGTGTTGTATTATGAACATTGGACATTTTGCAAACAAAATAAAAAAAAATGTACAAAACAAGGTGTGACTGAAAATTCTGATTTCATTAATTTGAGTGCCCTGAATTGGCAAGTACAGTCAAAGAAACAAATCCCCTGAAATGAGGATATTGCTATAAATTGAGAAAATAAAAGTGTTTGGCAATGTTGACGACGACGCTCCAGTGAGCTTCCTTTGCTATGACCTGTATGACCTTGACATTCTTCTTATCTTGCTTTCTGAAGAAGGCTGATTCTGACCGACTCTTTATCCTTTCGAAGCTTGCCATGTTGTGAATGATACAAATGAATTCAGAATGCAATTGTTCGCTCATTCCCTGATTTTGCGTGTATCGCCCTTTCGGGTTTTCAATCCACCAGGATACCCATTTTTGTCTGAGTTGTCCAATGCGGCTTTTCAACTCAGCGGGTGTACATTTTTTCCCTTATTTTTGCCCGAGTCTTTTATTCTGTATTTGACTCGCCGGGATGCCCTATTTTTTCCTGGACCTACATTCTGTTTTTATGTCCAGTGGGTCATTTTTATGCGATGTATTTTTTAACTGCATATGAATTCACAGGAGACAGGAAGTCTTCACCATCCATGGTTGCGAGGATCAGTGTTCCACCTGAGAAGACTTTGGTTATGACATAGGGACCTTCATAATTTGGTGTCCACTTGCCCTTGTGGTCTGTATGAGGAGAAGTATTCTCTTCAGAACAAGCTCTCCCACTTGGTATTCCCGAGGTCTGACTTTCTGATCGAAGGCTTTCTTCATCCTTTTCTGATATAACTGCCCATGACAGATGCCAACTAGCCTTTTTTCTTCAATTAGATTCAGTTGATTGTATCGGGACCGGACCCACTCTGCTTCATCCAGTTTCACATCCATCATTACTCGTAAGGAGGGTAGCTCAACTTCAACAGGTAGGATAGCTTTTATACCATGCACAAGCTGATAAGGCGTTGCCCCAGTAGATGTTCTGATTGAGGTTCGATACCCATGCAAGGCAAATGGTAGCATCTCATGCCAGTCTTTATAAGTAACCACCATCTTCTGCACAATATTCATGATGTTTTTGTTGGCTGCCTCAACAGCGCCATTCATCTTTGGCCTGTAAGGAGAAGAGTTGTGATGTTTGATTTTGAAGTCCTGACAAAGTTCTGCCATCATTTTGTTGTTCAGATTGGAACCATTATCAGTAATGATTCGCTCGGGAACTCCATATCGACAGATGATGTCTCTTTTCAGAAATATGGCTACCACTTGTCTGGTGATGTTTGCATACGAATCTGCTTCGACCCATTTGGTGAAGTAAACAATGGCTACCAGGATGAATCTGTGACCATTTGAAGCAGTCGGTTCGATCTTTCCAATCATGTCAATTCCCCACATGGAAAAGGGCCAAGGTGAAGACATCACGTTCAAAGGATTCGGAGGCACATGCACTTTATCTGCGTAGATCTAGCATTTATGGCACTTTTTGGCGTAGGCACAACAGTCTGCATCCATTGTGATCCAGAAGTAACCTGATCTTAATAATTTCTTTTCCATTGCATGTCCTCCGGCGTGGGTACCAAAAGAACCTTCATGCACCTCGTGCATCAGTAGGCCTGCTTCCTTCTTGTCAACACATCTGAGCAGGACCATGTCGAAGTTTTGCTTCTTGTCAACACATCAGTAGGCCTGCTTCCTTCTTGTCAACACATCTGAGGAAAACACTGCCAGCCAACCTTCTTAATGTCTTTTTATCATTGGATGATGCCCCAGGTGGGTACGTCTGATTCTCTAAGAAGCATTTGATGTCGTGGAACCAAGGTTTGTCATCACTAGCAATGTCCACAGAGAACACATATGCCGGTTGGTCTAATCTGGATACCAAAATCTGAGGCACGTTATTGGCAGTTTGAACTTTGATCATGGAGGAAATGGTAGCTAAAGCATCTGCAAACTGATTTTCATCTCGAGGGATGTATTCAAGTTTGACTGTTGTGAAGAAAGTCAATAATCTCCTTGTATAGTCTCGGTATGGAATCAGATGCTCCTGGTGAGTGTACCATTTGTCGTTGGTCTGGTTGATTACCAAAGTTGAATCTCCAAATACATTCAATGTTTCGATGCTGAGGTCAATGGCTTCCTCAAGACCCATGATACATGCTTCGTATTCTGCTTCGTTGTTAGTGCAGGCAAAGGTGAGTTTTGCTGAGAAAGGCATATGAACTCCTGTAGGTGTAATGAGCACTGCACAAACTCCACGACCGTTCATATTGACAGCCCCATCAAACATCATAGTCCATTCTTCTTCTGGATCAGGCCTTTCAGTGTGAACCGGCTCTTCACAATCTTTTACTTTTAAGAATATGATGTCTTCAATAGGGAAGTCAAATCTCATGGGCTGGTAATCATCAATGGGTTGCTCAGCCAGATAGTCAGACAGTACACTGCCCTTGATGGCTTTTTGAGATGTGTACTGAATGTCATACTCTGTTAGAATCATTTGCCATCTTGCAACCCTTCCGGTAAGTGTTGGCTTCTCAAATATGTACTTGACGGGGTCCATTTTTGAGATCAACAAAGTAGTATGAGTCAACATATACTGTCTTAGTCGGCGAGAAGCCCACGCTAAAGCACAACAAGTTTTCTCGAGAAGTGAATAACGTTGTTCATAGTCGGTAAACGTTTTGCTTAGGTAGTATATTGCATACTCTTTTCGACCAGACTCGTCATGCTGGCCCAACACACACCCCATTGATCCTTCTAATACTATTAGGTACATTATCAGAGGTCTTCCTTCAATTGGAGGCATGATAATTTGAGGTTCTTACAGGTACTCCTTGATCTTGTCAAAAGCTTTCTGACAATCATCGTTCCACCTGACTATCTGTTCCTTTCTTAATAGTTTGAACAAGGGCTCACAGGTTGTAGTGAGGTGAGATATGAACCTCGAGATATAGTTCAATCTACCTAAGAACCCCCGAACTTCCTTTTCAGTCCTAGGTGCAGGCATCTCCTGAATGGCTTTGACTTTGTCGGGATCAACCTCAATTCCCTTTTCACTTACGATAAATCCCAACAACTTACCAGAATGTACCCCGAATGTACATTTGTTGGGGTTCAACTTCAGCCGATATTTCCTCAGACGCTTGAACAACTTCAGCAGATTCACCAGATGGTCTTCTTAAATAAGGGACTTGGCAATCATGTCATCCACAGAGCATTCAATTTATTTGTGAATCATATCGTGGAATAATGTTGCCATAGCTCGTTGATAAGTTGCACCGACGTTCTTCAGTCCAAACGACATTACCTTGTAAAAAAAATGTGCCCCACGGTATGATGAAGGTTGTTTTCTCCATGTCTTCGGGTGACATCTTAATCTGATTGTACCCAGAAAATCCGTCCATGAAGGAAAATACCGAGAACTGAGCTGTGTTGTCCACCAATACATCAATGTGAGGTAATGGGAAATCATCCTTCGGGCTAGCTCTGTTCAGGTCCCGGTAATCCACACACATATGCACATTGCCATCCTTCTTAGGCATGGGTACAATGTTAGAAACCCACGGCGGGTAACTAGTTACAACAAGGAAACCAGCGTCCCACTATTTTTGTATTTCTTCCTTAATCTTCATGGCCATATCTGGGCGAGTACGGCGCAACTTCTGCTTGACTGGAGGACAATCTTCTTTCAAAGGTATCCTGTGCATGACGATATTTGTATCTAGACCTGGCACGTCTTGATAGGACCAAGCAAAGACGTCGACGTATTCCCGAAGCATGTTGATAAGATGTTCTTTTACTGGAGCTTGCATACTGGCCCAAATCATTACTTCTTTCAAATCCTCCTCGGTACCAAGATTAACAATTTCAATTTCCTCCTGATGAGGGGTAATCACTTTCTCTTCTTGCCTTAACAACCTGGCTAACTCTTCGGGCAACTCATAGTCTTCATCAACCCCTTCATCTGCTTGATTAACTGGATTGTCGAAGTCATACAAGGTCATAGCAGTGTTGTTGTCGGTGCAGTCTAGAGGATAATCTATGCAAGGGTTGAGATTTGTTCTTTTTAGTGATCAATTTTAATCTTGTTTAGAAAAAAGGAAGTTATTATTTTGAAAACATTGCCATTTATTGTTTTGTGCGAAAAATAACAAAAATGAAAAGACAGTGAGCGAAAAAGAAAATTGTTTGCAAAAGATGTCCATTGTTCATTGATATTCCATTTGCACAAAATACAAATATGACCCTATTAAAAAATGAGTCCTGACACCTTGGGCAAGATGCAGGACTTGATGCATGCTAAAAAGCAGGAAATAATAATTACTCTGCAGGAGTAACTCTTATAATTTCCTGGGAAGACCAGTTAAGGACTTGTTGACCCGGGATCTTTGGACGAATCCAGCTTTCCAGGTTGAGGTCACTTTCAACCCCGTCTTCCACGTTATTGACAGCATCTGGGGTGAGCATTCCCCCACTTATGAACTTGGGCTCCTTAGCAGCCTTTGCTTGATCTTGTCGGAATGGTTTGTAACCCAAACTGAATATGTCCTCCTTCTTCTCCACCGGTAGCAGCTTGCCCCAGCCTTGGGCATTTCCATCTTCAACAACCTTCCAAGCTTGTTGATAGGAGACAATTAAAGTGCCCTTCCTATCCTCCTAGGATGCAGCAAATACTTCAGTTGTCGCCTCATTAACGTTCAGTGCTTCGAAACCTTGGCTCATGGTCTCGTGGATTTCACCATCCATCTCAATGTATTTGTAGGTGGCCAGATGGCTAACAAAAATATCCTCTTCACCACAGATTGTGATAATTTGCCCTTCCCACTCATATTTCAATTTCCGGTGAAGGGTCAACGTAACTGCGTCAGCGGCGTGAATCCATGGTCGACCCAACAAACAGTTGTAGGCCGGCTGAATGTCCATCACGTAAAAAGTAGTTTGAAAGACCTGCGGGCCAATTATTACTGGAAGCTCCACCTCTCCAAGAACAGACCTCTTGGAGCCATCAAAAGCTCTAACCACCAGATTGCTTGGTCGGAGAGTAATACCATCATACTCAAGCTTAACAAGGGCTTTCTTTGGTAAGACATTGAGCAAAGACCCAGTGTCAACTAGAACATGTGAAAGCTTAGCCCCTTTACACTCCAGAGTGATGTGTAAAGCTTTGTTGTGATGACGACCTTCTGTTTTCATGGTAAAGCCTAGCCCATGACTAGTATTAACATTAGACACCACTGTCTCGAGCTGATTTACTGTGATCTCCTCCGGCACGTAGGCTGCGTGCAAGACCTTAAGTAATGCATCCCGATGAGCTTCGGAACACAATAGCAGGGATAAGATGGAGATCTTGGAAGGAGTCTGGTGGAGCTGATCCATAACCTTATAGTCGCTTCTCTTGATTATCCTCATAAATTCATCCACATCCTGATCAAAGGATGTTTTATGGGCTTCTTTTGAAATTGGTTCTTCCGGCACCACATTTTTTCCTTTGGCTTTGGCAGCAGCCTCTACCTCAGTATTAACTCTTGGAACTTGTGACGCAAAGAGGCGTCCGCTTCGGGTGAAGCCTCCGCCTCCCACGACATTATCCATCTGTGGTGTATGAGCTGAAGAATCAAGAAGGATTCTCTCCTTGTTGCAGTAGAGGTCTGAACCATAGTGCCATGGTACAACATTATCTTTTTCATACGGAAGGGGTCCAGGTACCGTGATGGTGACTGGACTGACTGCAGCGGAGGTAGGGACTGTTATTATCTGTGGATCGTAATAAATGGTGAG
Source organism: Lathyrus aphaca (assembly GCA_963966055.1). NCBI lineage: Eukaryota > Viridiplantae > Streptophyta > Magnoliopsida > Fabales > Fabaceae > Lathyrus > Lathyrus aphaca. The sequence goes on along the minus strand of OZ014523.1, from coordinate 104,444,090 downwards.
GGGACTTCTGATTATTGGTGGTGGTGAAAGACTGAATCTGGGTTGTTGCTGAGATTGTTGCTTAAAATTGTTGGAATCAGGGACCATTGTTGGGTCGTAGTATATGGTGACTGTGTGTCGCTCCCACCAAATGACACCTGGTCAGAAGGGGTACAGACGCGAACGGTCGGCGAAGGGATGAAATGAAATGAATAGAGTCACCAGCTGGGCATTTTTATCCCGAAGGAAAGGTAATGATGCATAGACCTAGAAAGATATGGATAAGACGGTTGCGAACCAGAGAGACTGAGAAAGGGGGTTGGTTACAACCTGGGAAGGTATTAGCCCCCAGATTGTCCGTCGTACTCGACGGGATCCACGCTTAAAAGATTTGTGTTTTAAAGGGGTAGTGTCAGTGCAATTTGTGTATAAAAGAGCTGGAAAAGGATGTACAGGTGTCAGTGTAAGAGAAGTGAAGTGTAGTATGTACCGTGTCAGTGTAAGAACAAGAGTATAATGCTCAAGATAATGAGGCTTAAAGAATAATGCTGGAGGAGGGGGAATATATAGAGACTTTTGTTCGATAACTGTTAAGTTATGCCTACGTATCCTCTCGTGCAATGAGGAAGTCAGAACACCATAGTTCGACCCAAAGAGATTGAAAGGTGAATTGACTTGTGAACTGCTTACTTGTCTATGCTCAAGTGTATGACCTGTCTGACTCAGGTGCAAACTGTCTTGCATTAGACGGAAGAAGCAAGTTCTCATTTGTGAGTGAATGAGATGAGAAAAGAATCCCGGAGGAGACGATTATTGTTTGTTTTTGTGTTTTCAGTCTTTTATTGCTTTTGGAAATGTGTCATAAGTCGATGAGCTTAAGCCTAAACCAATGGGTTAGTAAACTCATCACATCTTCCCTCTGATTAGGAGTAATGAGAATACCTTAAGTGTGAAGTCAGCTTCTCACACTTAATCACCATGGTGTAGGATTAAGATCATTAACCTACTTGTGATTATTTAGATGTTTTTGGTGTTTTTGTTTAGTGTTAAGTAATGAGATTAAGCCATAATCAGGGATTAAACAGACTCATTACACCATCCTAATAGAAGGATAATAGATGAGAATGTTTAAGCTGAGGAAAGCTCCTCAACTTAATCCATGATTAGGGATTAACTTCATGACAAAACAAAGCCTTTATTAAATGGATTTTGGTTAATGATTAGATGATGAAGTGGGTTTTAGGGTTTGTAAGACAACTTGAGGGGGACTTGTCCATTAACACTAGGGTTAGTCCTTCTTAACCACTTAAGGAAGAATTAGAACCCTAATGCAAGGCCCAAGTTACAAGCTTGATGTCTTGATGATTATTAAGTGAATTGATTAAAGGATTTAAACACATTAAGGGTTTAACACTTAGGATTAAATTTATACACTCCATCCTAATAGAAGGATGCAGGCATAAGCTTAATCACAAAGCCTTAAAGCCTTTAGGGTTTAGTCCCTGATTATGAGATGAGAAGAGAAGACTCAATGAGACACAAAGGTAAAATCTAAATGGGGGGCTAATCAAAACCCTAATTATTGTCATGCTTGGTTGTTCCTAAGGTTTGTGAGGTTTACAAGAAGAATCTTCAGAGAAACCACCAGGAAGCAGATGAAAGGAGCAAAGAGAAGCAAAGTAACTTGCTTCATTTAAGAAGACAAGTCACTTGAAGAAAGAAAGTAAGAAGGAGAAGAATGAGAAAGCTCAATCACAAGCACAAGACAAAATGCAGCAATGATGCATAAGAGAGATGGAAAGAGATTGTGAGAAGTGAAGGCAAATTCACTTCTCAAAGTAACTTACCACCTGAAAAGTTAGTGAAAGAAATGCAATGCAATGCAAAATGAGATGAAATGGCATGATGCAAACCAAAACCAGAAGCATGTGTGTGATTTTAATGATGCTATGGTATGATGCAAACATGAAACAAGGCATTAGAATGATCATACAAACATATGGATGCAAATGAAGCATGCTTAGAACCATGAATGTACATGAAAAGTTATGAAATGCAAATGACATACAACATGGCAAATGGAAGATGCAATGATCCAACATGATTCTAATATGTCCTAAGATGTATTATAAATCAAATGGATGCACAAAATGTCATGGCAAGTCATGGCATGCAAGCAAATGGATGATGGATGCAAATGAGAGTTCAAATTAGGTTTTATGATCAATGCACAAAACAAAAATCAAAACCAGAAGCAAACATCAAGATAAAAATTTGAAAATGCATTCAAAGGAACCCTAAACCTATACAAAGTCACTGCCCAAAGGAGAGGATCCAACTCTTAACCTAATGAGGGTTATGAATTTCTTAAGATTGCTAGGGTTTTAAGGTACCTTGTCAAGAAAAATGCCAAACAAAAAGGAAATGCAAGATCAATTCATGCCAATTTAATCCTATAAACTACATGCTAAACAAGATGCAATGCAAGAAGAACCATTGTCCAACTCTTATTGACTAGGCAGAAATGAATTTTTGAAGATTGGATCAAAATAATGCCTTGAAATGAAATTAATTCCATGGAAAATTGTCAAAAGACATCAAGATCAAAAAAGAAATTTGGTTTGAGAGTTGGACAATGTTTCTAAATGATTTTAAATGTTTCATGAATTTTTTTGTGATTTTTAAATACCTAAAAGTATTTTTAATTAATTAATTCTCATTAATTAATTAAAAATAAACTTTTAAATGATTTAAAAATAATTTTTAATGCAAAAAATAAAAATAAAATTAGTTTTGGTTTCTGAAAATTAATAAAAGCTTGAATAAAAATTTTCAGAATTTTTCAATGATTTTTACTATTTTTAATAAAATGTACAAATTAAATAAGAAAAATGTGAAATAAAAATTAATAAAATGAGAAGTATGTGCAATGGACAGATCAGATGCGTTCTGGGCAAGGGAAGGTTGACTTGGCGCCACATCCAATGGCCCAAGTTCAAACCTGGTTAAATCAGATTTTATAATTAATTAATTTGGATTAATTAAGTCAAACATGGATTAGGGCAAAATGGTGGAATCCTGGCCAACCAAACGCGCGCGGGTCAACACATCCAAGGGCCAGAATTCAAACTCTCATAATTACACAGATTAACCCTAATGAGTTTCAGGTGACCGGAGAAGACTTCCGGTTGTCTTCTCCAGCGAGACCTTCAATCAAACTCTCTCAAATCTCCACTAAATCAAGCCAAACTCTCCAGATCAACTCAACTAAACACCCTAAACAACAATCCAGCAACAAAATCCATTTCTTTCTACTCAAAAACCAAATACGAATCAAACATCAAAAACTGCAAGAATTTCATAAACACGATACAAGCTCATTTCTCAATCTTTTTCAAAAGTAAAAGGCTCAGTGAACTCAGGGAAGCATGCTTTATCATTTAGAAACAAGAAATAAAGGTTCTGGAAAAATGAATTTCCATGGCTACCTGAATCGAAGCTTTGATTTCTGGAACTTTCTGGCTGGTTTCTTGCTTCCAATCAACTCCAATGGACCTCCGGAGAAGCTTTCAATGCTTGTTTGAAGTTTATAATGGTTGGTTTGAAAGATTGCTGAAGTCCTGCTCAAAGAGGGGCAGAAATCGTATTTTGGTTTCAGTGGGTTTCAGGCTATGGTGATGGGTGGTTTGTGATCAGTGAGACATGTTGAGATTGTTTGTGAAGTTTGTTTGTGTGTTTGCAGCTTGTGTGATGAGTTTCGAAGAGTTTTGCAAATGGAGCATAAACTTGGAACTAGGGCTTGGGGTGTGTTTCAGCATGAAGTGTTGTGTGCTTTGGCTTGGCTTTTGTCCACTTATCACTCAGGGATAGGCCTGTGGAGTTGGTGTGCCCTATTGTGATTGGTATGGGTCTTTGGCCAAAATGTCAAATTTGTGTAAGAGAGGTATGGGCTCATAGATAGCCAAGGACAAATGGGGTGTCCTGCGCAGCAAGAAGTGTGGAGAGCCTTAGGATTGATTATGAAGTCAACAAGCAAGTGGATTAGGGTTTTGATGAGGTTTTGCAACTTGGTTCATCTTTGCCCCTTTTGAAATTTCTTGCTCCATAAGTCATGAAAATGAGTGATCCTTTGATGCAATCTGACTTTTAGGTCTTGGTTCATGCTTGTATGAGGATTAGAAGTCCATTAGATAGCACAATTTGCCTTGGCAAGTGGTTTTGCAACTTTGCCTCTTTGGTAGAAAACTTGAAATTATGTGATTTTTCCCAACTTTGACAAGCCATAACTTTTGATCCAAAATGAATTAGGTCAAGTTCTTGTACTTTTTGAAAAGGGAATGATCCATTCTACAACTTTCATGACCAAAGTTTTTTCATTTGAAGCATTTTTGAACCAAAAAGCAAGGGTTGAAAAAGTTTCCCAAAATGGCAATTTTCATTACAAGTCAACTTTCCCAAAAAGTCAACTTTGCAAATGACTTGAAATTCTTCAATTTTGTGAACTTCCAACATCTTCCATGATCAAATAAAGATCATACATAGTCAAATGATGAAGAACACCCTTTGGTTGGGTCATTGGGGGCCTCAGATGCCCTGATTTTACACTGACTTGCTCAAGAAGTCAACTCTTGATCAGATGACTTCCCCATGGAATTTCTTCATGAAAATTGATATGAATGATCCCTATACCATATAGAGACCAATAGAAACAAGAATGACCAAAAAAATTGGAGTTATGGCCTTTGAAACGAAAACCCTAATTCTAGGTCATCTGTGTAGTCAAACCTGGCTCTGCTTCCATGCCATTCTCAGTTCTTGTGATTCTTTGATATTCTTGACTTTGAGGGGATACAATATGATGCTTGAACATACATGGACCCCTTTGAAGTGATTGATGACCTTTGGAGTGGCTCAAGAAGCTCTTGGATTGCTCAGATCACAAACCCTAGATGCAGATGACTTTGAACCAATGCAATGAATCAAAAATGTAATATGAGATGCTATGATTGAGTTTATGCATATGAAATGATCACAAGCCATGGTGTGAATGGGTGAGGGAAAATTTGGGGTGTTTACAGCTGCCCCTATTCAATCATGAGTTAGCTGTGCAGGGTGTAAGCGACGGCTTATCAGGCAAACAAGATAACTTGTGGTTGAATACCCAAGACAGTCCAAAATTTGCGCTCACAGAATGAAGAAGAAAAGGGATATAGATTGTAAAAGAAAATAAAGTATAATTATAAAGTGCGGGCGACGGAGGACGACCGCCGAGCAGAGGACGACTGCTGGGGAAAGAGCAATGACGGGGACGGCCAGCATGCTGGGGAGAATGCGGGAGATAAAGCAATGACTGGGACGGCCGACATGTTGGGGATATAAAAGATTATGATAGGGACGGCCATCAAGTAAAGATGTAAGATTCTCTGGGGAATATGTAAAAAGTAAATGATGAGGTACGGTCATCAGGTTCATAAAGTAATGCAAGCAACGATGGAGACGGCCATCGGGCTAAACTGATGAAGGACGATCATCAGGAAAAGGAAAAGGGACCACGACGGGGACGGCCATCGGGTTAAAGAATAAATGAAATAGTGATGAGGGACGGTCATCAAAGGTGAAGGACGATCACTTAGCAGGGGACGGCTGCTTTGTTGGGGGTAAGATGAGGGACGGTCATCTAAGGTGAAGGACGATCACCTGGCAGGGTACGGCTGCCGGAAGTATCGCGACATAGGACGAATGCCGGATAAAAGGTCGACGATGGGGACGGCCATCGGACGAGCATGATGAAGGACGATCATCAAGAGGTGAAGGACGATCACCTAACAGGGGACGGCTGCTCTCAAGGCTTATCATGACATAGGACGAATGTCAGATAACAATATCAACAATGGGGACGGCCATCGGATAAAATGATGAAGGACGATCATCAAGAGGTGAAGGACGATCACCTAGCAGGGGACGGCTGCAAAATATCACGGCATAGGACGAATTCCGGATAGAAAAGATCGACGATGGGGACGGCCATCGGATGAGCATGATGAAGGACGATCATCAAGAGGTGAAGGACGATCACCTAGCAGGGGACGGCTGCCCTCAAGGCTTATCATGACATAGGACAAATGTCAGATAGAAAAGAAATTTTGCTTTGTTGGCGGCCTACTGGGGACTAGTAAACACGGACGAGTGTTTATATCTAAGAAATAAAAGGTATAAGTGTTTTGACGTTGTGTATAGATTAAAGATGCGGACGAGCATCCCTAAGACTATGATACGGACGAGTATCGGGTAGACACAAATACTGACACGTGTTCAGAGATGATGATACAGACGAGTATCAACTGGTTAACAAGGAACACAGACGAGTGTTGATTCTGAGGGGACTCTTCTGGGGAAAAGTAGACACAGACGAGTGTCTAAATTCAAGAAGACAAGAGTGTTTGACACAGTGCATGGATTAAAGACGCGGACGAGCATCCCTAAGACTACGATACGGACGAGTATCAGGTAGAAACAAACGCTTGACGCATATTCTGAGATGATGGTACGGACGAGTACCAACTGGTCAACAAAGAACACGGACGGGTGTCGAATCTGAGGGGTTTTGAGTGATATATACAAGATACAAACGAGTATCTGTATAAGTGAAATAAGAGTAATAAGTATGGGTGGTGTATAGACAGGTATTTAACCTGCTGGGGAGAATGACACGGACGAGTGTCAAGAGAGTTATATACAAGTATATGCTTTACAAAGTGTTTAGGTAATTATGCTGGGGAAAATGACACGAACGGACGTCAAGAAAATTGTATATATGTATATGTATCTGTGAGTGCAAAGGGGACGCTTTGGCTTTCTACTGGGGATATGACACGGACGGGTGTCAGGAAGGATATATATTTGTAAGAGAAATGTTTGTTTGTAAAGAAAGCCCGGGCGACTTTACTGGGGAATGATGACACGGACGGGTGCCACAATGAGTATGTACTGGTGTTTGGAGTGTAAGGCAACTGCTTTAGCTTTAGCTCTCCGCTGGGGAATCTGGGGGAGCATTCTGTATATGGTTGATGGATTGTCATTATTCACAAGTGTTTGATTCAGAACATGGCTTATGATTATGCAACATGTTTGATTTTTGCCGTAATGCTCCGTATTAGACGGAATGCTACGCTTTGTGGGGTGAATATGATGCGAATGCTATGATTATGCAAAGATACCGATCTGGGATACGAATCCCGTTGCTGCGAAGATCTCTGGTCGATCTGCTTGAAGTGGACATCCCAGTTGGGGATGAGATCATTGGTAGATCTGATGAGATGTATCTGCTTGGGGGAATAGGTCACTAATAGACCCATCCTTGGTAATGAGGGACCCAGCTGGGGTTTGTAGAAGCCTTCGTCACTCTGTTGTGATTCCTTCACGCGTTGCTCTTCCGGGTAGAGGTTGACACTCTGTGGGGAGATGGTTCCCTGGCTTTTGTACTTGGCTGTGGAGGAACAGTAAAATGACAACTTGGCTGGGGAGAAATAACAAGTGACAACTCAGTTGGGGAGAAAACACTTTGGGTGCTAAGACTGAGTGAGTATTGATTTGCCAGCTTGCTGGGATGAAGTTTACATGCCCCATGTTGTGTTTTGAATACCTGCAATCCTGCAAAGACAGAGAAACGCACAAGTAATCCTGAGGTATCCCTTACCGGATTCCATTGTAAAAGTCCAGACACCCCCGGGAGTAAATATATTTCCTGCAAGCACGTATTCTTTAGAAGGGAAACATCTGTATTTATGCAATCAGTATTCTAAAGACATCGGACATTTTGCAAATGAAATGTACAAGGCGAAATGTGACTGAAAATCTGATTTTATTAATTCATATGCCCTGAATTGGAAAGATACAGTCAAAGAAACATATCCCCTAAAATGAGGAGATTGTTACAAATTGAGAAACAAAAGTTTGTTGGCAATGTTGACGACGCTTCAGGGAGCTTCCCTTTTGCCATGACTCGTATGACTTTTGACGCTCTTCTCGTCTTGCTTTCCGAAGAAGGCTGATTCTGAAAGAAGCTTGATCCTTTCGAAGCTTACCAAGTTGTAAGTGATACAGACGAATTCAGAATGCAGTTGTTCGCTTATTCCCTCATTTTGCATGGATCGCCCTTTCGGGTTTTCAATCCATCGGGATACCCATTCTTGCCTGAGTTGTCCAATGCGGCTTTTCAACTCAGCGGGTGTACATCTTTTTGTTTATTTTCCCTTATTTTTGCCCGAGTCTTTTTATTCTGTTTTTGACTCGCCGGGATGCCCTATTTTGCCTGGACTTTCATTCTGTTTTTATGTCCAGCGGGTCATTTTTTTTATGCGAAGTATTTTTTAACTGCATCTGAATTCACATGGGACGGGAAATCTTCACCATCCATAGTGCTGAGCATGAGTGCTCCACCGGAGAAAACTTTCTTTACTATGAATGGTCCTTCATAGTTCGGAGTCCATTTGCCCCTGTGGTCTGTATGAGGAGGGAGGAGTCTTTTCAGCACAAGATCTCCTACTTGGTACTCTCGGAGCCTGACCTTCTGATCGAAGGCTTTCTTCATTCTTTTCTGATACAACTGCCCATGACAGATTGCAGCCAATCTTTTCTCTTCAATCAGACTCAGTTGTTCGTATCGGGATCGGACCCATTCTGTTTGGTTCAGCTTAACATCCATCAATACCCGTAGGGAAGGTAATTCGACTTCAACTGGTAGGACTGCCTCCATACCATATACAAGCTGATACGGTGTTGCCCCAGTGGATGTTCTGATTGACGTGCGGTACCCATGCAAGGCAAACGGTAGCATTTCATGCCAGTCTTTGTAGGTGACTACCATCTTCTGCACAATCTTCTTGATATTCTTATTAGCTGCCTCGACAGCGCCGTTCATCTTTGGCCTGTAAGGAGAAGAATTGTGGTGTTGGATTTTGAAGTCCCGGCACAGCTCTGCCATCATTTTGTTGTTTAAGTTGGAACCATTATCAGTAATGATCCGCTCGGGAACTCCGTATCGACAGATGATGTCTCTTTTAAGAAATCGGGCTACCACTTGTCTTGTAACATTTGCATAGGAAGCTGCTTCAACCCACTTGGTGAAATAGTTAATGGCAACCAGGATGAATCTGTGGCCGTTTGATGCAGTCGGTTCAATCTTGCCGATCATATCAATGCCCCACATGGCGAAAGGCCAGGGAGAAGACATCACATTCAAAGGATTGGGAGGCACATGCACCTTATCAGCATAAATCTGGCATTTATGGCATTTTCTGGCATAGGCACAACAGTCGGCATCCATTGTGATCCAGTAATATCCTGATCTTAGCAACTTTTTAGCCATAACATGCCCTCCTGCATGGGTACCAAAGGATCCCTCGTGCACCTCGTGCATCAACAAGTCTGCTTTCGTTCTATCAACGCATCTGAGGAGTACCATATCAAAGTTTCTCTTGTACAGGGAACCGTCAGTATTCAGGAAGAAACTACCAGCAAGCCTTCTTAAAGTCTTCTTATCATTGGAAGATGCCCCAGGTGGGTATGTTTGATCCTCCAAGAAGCATTTAATGTCATGGAACCAAGGCTTAACATCTTTGACAACGTCTGCTGCAAATACATATGCTGGTCTGTCAAGTCTGGATACTGAAATCCGAGGCACAAAGTTGGCAGCTTGAACCTTGATCATGGATGAGATAGTAGCCAGAGCATCTGCAAACTGATTCTCGTCTCGAGGGATATACTCAAGCTTGACCATTGTAAAGAAAGTTAATAACCTCCTTGTATAATCCCTGTAAGGTACCAGATGATCCTGGTGAATGTACCACTTGCCGTTGGTTTGATTAACTACCAAAGCTGAATCTCCGAATACAGTCAAAGTCTTGATCCTGAGGTCAATGGCTTCCTCAAGACCCATAATGCAAGCTTCATATTCAGCTTCGTTGTTAGTGCAGTTAAAGGTGAGTTTTGCCGAGAAAGGCATGTGAACTCCCTTAGGTGTAATGAGTACTGCACCAACGCCACGACCATTCATATTAACAGCCCCATCAAACATCATAGTCCATTCTTCTTCCGGGTCAGGCCCTTCAGTGTGAACAGGCTCTTCATGATCTTTTGCTTTTATGAACATGATGTCTTCATCAGGGAAGTCAAACCTCATAGGCTGGTAATCATCAATAGGTTGCTCAGCAAGATAATCAGACAATACACTGCCCTTGATGGCCTTCTGAGATGTGTATTGGATGTCATATTCTGTGAGGATCATCTGCCATCTTGCAACCCGTCCAGTAAGTGCTGGCTTCTCAAAAATGTACTTAACTGGGTCCATCTTTGATATCAATAAAGTAGTGTGGGTCAACATATACTGTCTTAGTCGGCGAGCAGCCCACGCTAAAGCACAACAAGTTTTCTCGAGCAGTGAATAACGTTGTTCACAGTCGGTAAACTTTTTGCTTAGGTAGTAAATTGCATACTCTTTTCGACCAGACTCGTCATGCTGGCCCAGCACACACCTCATTGACTCTTCTAATACTGTTAAGTACATTATCAGAGGTCTTCCTTCAACTGGAGGCATAAGGATTGGAGGTTCTTGCAAGTACTCCTTGATCTTGTCAAAAGCCTTCTGGCAGTCTTCGTTCCACCTGACCGTCTGTTCTTTTCTTAACAGCTTGAACAAGGGTTCACAGGTTGCTGTAAGGTGAGATATGAACCTTGAAATGTAGTTCAATCTGCCTAGAAACCCTCGAACTTCTTTCTCAGTTTTCGGTGCAGGCATTTCTTGAATGGCTTTGACTTTATCAGGGTCAACCTCAATCCCTTTCTCGCTTACAATAAATCCCAGCAGCTTACCAGATCGCACCCCGAATGTGCACTTGTTGGGGTTCAACTTCAGTTGGTACTTCCTCAGACGTTTGAATAGCTTCAACAGATTTACCAGGTGGTCTTCTTCTGTGAGGGACTTGGCAATCATGTCATCCACATAACACTCGATTTCTTTATGGATCATGTCGTGGAATAATGTTACCATAGCCCGTTGATAGGTTGCACCAGCATTCTTCAGTCCGAACGGCATCACCTTATAACAGAACGTCCCCCAGGGTGTGATGAAAGTTGTCTTCTCCATGTCTTTAGGTGACATCTTGATCTGATTGTATCCTGAAAATCCGTCCATGAAGGAGAATACCGAGAACTGAGCCGTATTATCAACCAATACATCAATGTGAGGTAATGGGAAGTCATCTTTCGGGCTGGCTCTGTTCAGGTCCCGGTAGTCAACACACATCCTCACTTTGCCGTCTTTCTTTGGCACAGGTACAATATTAGCAACCCACGGCGGATAGCTAGTTACAGCAAGGAACCCGGCGTCCCACTGCTTTTGCACCTCTTCCTTTATCTTCATTGCCATATCTGGGCGAGTACGGCGCAACTTCTGTTTTACTGGCGGGCAGTCTTCTTTCAGAGGCAGCTTGTGCATGACAATGTCGGTGTCCAACCCTGGCATGTCCTGATAAGACCAAGCAAACACATTCACATACTCCCGAAGCATATCAATCAGTTGTTCTTTCACTGAATCGTGTAGGCAGGCCCCGATCTTAACCTCTTTCACATCTTCATCCGTACCAAGATTAACCGTTTCAATCTCCTCCTGGTGAGGAGTGATAACCTTCTCCTCTTGCCTTAACAACCTGGCTAGCTCTTCAGGAAGCTCAAAATCCTCTTCAACCCCTTCATCAGCTTGATTGATTGGATTGTCAAAGTCATACGAAGCCATAGTTGTGTTGTTGTCGGTGCAGTCTGAAAGGCACTCTCTGCAAGGGTTTAGATTGTTCATTTTAGTGATTGATTTTAATCTTGTTTAGAAAGAGTGAAATGAAGTTTATCATTTTGGAAAACATTGCCATTTTATTTTTGTACAAAAAGAAAAATGAAAAACAGTGAGCAGAAAAGAAAAAGACTCATTTGCAAAAGACGTTCGATATTCATTGATTGATCTGTTTGCACAAAATTACAAGATGGCCCGATTACAAAATGAGTCTTGTCATCTTGGGCAAGATGCAAGACTTGATGCATGCTTAAAAAAACAGGAAATAATAATTACTCTGCAGGACTAACCCTTATAATTTCCTGGGAAGACCAGTTTGAGATACGGCTCCCCGGGATCCTTGGACGTATCCAGCTCTCCAGGTTGCGTTCATCTTCCGACTCATCTTCCAAGTTGTTTACTGCATCAGGGGTGAGCATCCCCCCCACTGATAAAACTGGGCTTCTTAGCAGCCTCTGATTGATCTTGTTGAGTTGGTTTGTAACCCAACCCAAATCTGTCTTCTTTCTTCTCCACAGGCAACAGCTTGCCCCAGCCTTGGGCATTCCCCTCTTCAACAACCTTCCTGGCTTGCTGATAAGATGTCAAGGAGGTCCCAAGTACAGCAGATGCTTCATTAATGTTCAGGGCTTCGAATCCCTGGCTCATGGTTTCATGGATCTCTCCATCCATCTCAATATATTTGTATGTAGCCAGGTGGCTAACAAAAATATCTTCTTCACCACAGATGGTGATGATCTGGCCCTCCCACTCGAATTTCAGCTTCTGGTGAAGGGTAGACGTAACTGCGCCAGCGGCATGGATCCAAGGTCTACCCAACAAACAGCTGTAGGCCGGCTGAATGTCCATCACATAGAAGGTAATTTTAAAAGTCTGTGGGCCAATCATCACGGGCAGATCAATCTCTCCTAGCACTGATCTCTTAGAGCCATCAAATGCTCTCACCACTAAGTTACTTGGACGCAACGCCAAGCCATCATACTCCAGCTTCACCAAGGCTTTCTTTGGTAGAACATTGAGTGAAGACCCAGTGTCCACCAGTACATGTGATAGAACAGCACCCTTGCATTCAAGAGTGATGTGTAAAGCCTTGTTGTGATTGCATCCCTCAGTTGTTAAATCAGCATTGGTAAAACCCAACCCATGGCTGGTATTGACATTTGCTACCACGGTCTCCAGCTGATTAACGGTGATCTCCTCTGGCACATATGCTGCGTGCAAGACTTTTAGTAATGCATTCCGGTGAGCTTCGAAACACATCAGCAGGGATAAAATGGAGATTTTTGAGGGAGTTTGGTGAAGCTGATCCACCACTTTATAATCACTCCTCTTTATGATTCTCATAAACTCGTCTACATCTTGTTCAAAAGATGTCTTCTGTGTTTCCTTGAGAATGGGTTCTTCAGATATTACACTCTTTCCCTTTGCTTTGGCAGCAGCTTCTGCTTCGGCATTAGGTCTTTGTGATTGCGAGGCAAAAAGGCGTCCGCTTCTGGTGAAGCCTCCGCCTCCCCCGACATTATCAATCTGTGGAGAAGAGGTTGAAGAGTCAAGAGTGATTTTCTCCCCATTGCAGTAAAGGTCAGAGCCATAATGCCAAGGGATGGCATTACTGCTTTCATATGGAACTGGTCCAGGTACCGTGATGGTAACCGGACTGACTGCAGCAGAGGAGGGTGTTGAAATCGTGTGCGGATCGTAGTAGATGGTAACTGGTGATCTGGAAGGAGATGCCACTGTTTGTTGTTGAAAATTGTTGTTCGGAGGAATACTTGACGGATCATAATAAATAGTGACTGCTGAGATATCTGCTGGTGTTGTAGAAGATCTTGCTGGATAAATGGCTGTTGATTTTGTAGAAGATTCTGAATAAAGGGGTGCTGATGTTGTAGAAGGAATGTTTGTTGACGCATGATTTGTTGATATGATGGACAGAGCCATTGTTGATAGTGCTGATGAATTGCTTGGAATGACTGTTGTTGCATTTGTAGAAGACTCGGGGATTGTTGTCAAAGAGATTGCTGGATTTGAAGGTGTTGATGTTGTGATTTGAAGTAAGCCACTCTGGATAAGACCATCTATGCCGCTTCTCAAGTTATCACACCCATTTACCAAAATGTTGCAATAACCACAACCGAGCTCACACCCGGGGAACATCTGGCACTCTAAGAGCTGAGCTTTAATCTCTACCAGGGGTGTCCGAATCTGCCCAACACTGGTTATTAAAAAAGACGGCTTATCTTCCTCAATAGCATTAATTCTTGGCCCTCCGTGGTTGGGCATGGGATTCTTGTTGACATTTGGCGGAGGTGCAAAGCTTAGAGCTTTAGAATCTACCAAGTCCTGTACCTTCATTTGTAGAGCCCTACATTTCTCTATACTGTGGCCAGGCGCATTGGAGTGGAAAGCACATCTGACATTGGCGTCATAATTTCTTGGCAGACTGGAAGGATATGGTGGTGCCAACGTCCTTAACTCAACCAAGTTGAGCTTCGGGAGCTGTGGCAATAAAGCGGCATAAGGCATAGGGATTGGATCAATCACCCTATTGGCCTGAGATGGTCTCTGCTGAAAAGGTCTTTGTTGATTGTTGATGTTGTTGTTGTTGTAGTTTCTCTGAGGCGGATATTGAACTTGTTGCTGGTAGTGGGGTTGTTGATGTGGTTGATATGCTGGTTGCTGAGGAATTGGGGCGGGAATAGTGACAGCTGCCACTGACCTATGAACATATTGAGGTCTGCCCCTGTTGGCCTGAATAGCATTAGTCTCACCGGTTCTTCTTGGACCTACAAAAGGTTTTCTGGGGTTGCCGGACGAGCTCGCACCATTGTCAGAAATCTTGCCCATCTTTAATAGGCTTTCAATCCTTTCTCCAGCTATGACTACGTCAGCAAAGCTGGTGGAAGAAAAGGCAGCTAGCCTGTCAATATATGTCCCTTGAAGGGTGTTCATAAACATGTCGGCCATTTCCCTTTCCGACATGGGTGGCTGGACAGCAGCAGCAAGCTGTCTCCACCTCTGGGCGTATTCCCGGAAGCTTTCCCTGGATGATTGAGACATTCCCATCAGGAGGGTCCTGTTAGGAGCCATGTCCAAGTTGTACTGGTACTATCTGATGAAGGCCTCAGCTAGGTCCTTCCAGCATCTGATGGTTGCTCTAGTCAAGTGAGAGTACCATTCCCTTGAAGCTCCAGTTAAACTGTCTTCGAAATAAAACATTCACAGTTTCTCATCCATGGTGTATGCCTTCAGCCTCCCCAGAAAGGATTGTAAATGGGTTCGTGGACAGGAAGTTCCGTTGTACTTCTCGAAGCACGGTGGTTTAAACTTGTGGGGATTCCTTACCCCATCCACTAAACCCATGTCCATGACATCAAAGCCCAGGGAATTTTGAGACTCCAGAGATCTCAATTTCTCAGCAATTTCATCTAGCCTTCTGTCATAGGCTTCATCCCCAGCTCCCATCACAGTGAATTGATCCTCTTGGGGGTCTTCTTGTAATACTCTTCCCGTAGTAGCATTCCCTTGCACATTAGTAGGGATGTTGATCTCTGGATGAAGGTGGGGCCCATACACAGGTGGATTAACATGAGGCTGAACCCTCTCATTGTTGCTTGTTCCTCCAGTCCCTAGATGGGGTTCCTCCTGGGTCTGCCTTTCTACCAATGCCCTTAATCTTTCTTGGCTCTGAGCCAAGCCATTCATCACCTCCATGAACTGGGTCATCTGGTTTCTCATTTCTAACCTCTCGTTGGCCATTTGAGTCCTGATTTCTGTAAGGTCCTGCTGTACTTGGTCCATTTGTATATGTCGCTCCCAATAAGTGGGACCAGGCCCAAATAAAGGTACAGACGCGAACGGTCGGCGAGAGGGACAATGAGAACACACAGCCGTGAACTCACTGGAGATGAATAGAGTCGCCAGCTAGGCATTTTTATCCCGGAGGAAAGGTAATGCTGCATAAACCTAGAAAGATACGGATAAGACGGTTTGCGAACCAGAGAGACTGAGAAAGGGGGTTGGTTACAACCTGGGAAGGTATTAGCACCCAGATTGTCCGTCGTACTCGACGGGATCCACGCTTAAAAGATTTGTGTTTTAAAGGGGTAGTGTCAGTGCAATTTGTGTATAAAAGAGCTGGAAAAGGATGTACAGGTGTCAGTGTAAAGCGTGTAAGTGATGTGAAGTATGAAAGTGTCAGTGTGAGACCAGGAATGAAATGCTCATGATCATGAGGCTAAAGAATGAAGCTGGAAGAGGGGGAATGTACAGAGACTTTTGTTCGATAACCGTTAAGTTATGCCTACGTATCCTCTCGTGCAATGAGGAAGTCAGAACACCGTAGTTCGACCCAAAGAGACTGAAAGATGACTTGACTTGTGAACTGCTTACTTGCCTATGCTCAAGTGTATGACCTGTCTGGCTCAGGTGCAAACTGTCTTGCATTAGACGGAAGAAGCGAGCTCTCGTTTGTGAATGAGGGAGGTGAGAAAAGAATCCCGGAGGAGACGATTATTGCTTGTTTTTGTGTTTTCAGTCTTTTATTGTTTTTGGATTTTGTCATAAGTTAATGAGCTTAAGCCTAAACCAATGGGTTAGTAAACTCATCACATCTTCCCTCTGATTAGGGGTAATGAGAGTACCTTAAGTGTGAAGTCAGATTCTCACACCTAATCACCTTTGGTGTAGGATTAAGATCATTAACCTACTTGTGATTATTTAGATGTTTTTGTGATTTTGTTTAGTGTTGAGTAATGAGGTTAAGCCGTAATCAAGGATTAAACAGACCCATTACACCATCCTAAAAGAAGGATAATAGATGAGAATGTTTAAGCTGAGGAAGACTCCTCCACTTAATCCGTGATTAGGGATTAAACCCATGACAAAACAAGCCTTTATTAAGTGGATTTTGGTTAATGATATGATGATGAAGTGAATTTTATTGTTTGTAAGACAACTTGAGGGGGACTTGTCCATTAACACTAGGGTTAGTCCTTCTTAACCACTTAAGGAAGAATTAGAACCCTAATGCAAGGCCCAAGTTACAAGTGTAATGTCTTGATACTTATTAAATGAATTGATTAAGAGATTTAAACACCTTAAGGGTTTAATACTTAGGATTAAAGTTATACACTCCATCCTAAGAGAAGGATGCAGGCATAAGCTTAATCACAAAGTATTAAAGCCTTTAGGGTTTAGTCCCTGATTATGGGGTGAGAAGAGAAGACTCGAAGAGAGACACAAAGGTAAAAACTATGGGGGGAAACTAATCAAAACCCTAATTCATTGTCATGCTTGGTTGATCCTAAGGTTTGTGAGGTTTTCAAGAACAATCTTCAAAGGAGCCACCAGGAAGCAGATGAACAAGATCAAGAGAAGCAAAGTGACTTGCTTCATTCAAGAAGTCAAGTCACTTGAAGAAAGAAAGTGGGAGGAAGAAGAATGAGCAAGCTCAAACTCAAACACATGTATAAATGCAGCATGCTATGCAAGAGAGATGAGAAGAAAAGTTATGAGAAGTGAAGGCAAATTCACTTCTCAAGTTTACTTACCACCTGAAATGTTAGAAACAAATGCAATGCAATGCTAAATGAAATGAAATGACATGATGCTAGGCCAAACCAGAAGCATGCACATGATGATTATGATGTTATGAAGTGCTGCAAACATGAGACAAGGCATAGGGATGTTCATACAAAGTCATGGATGCAAATGATGCAAGTTAAGGAACATGAATAAACATGAAATGTTATGAAGCATACAAGACAAATAGCATGGCAAAGATGTTATGCAATGATCAATGATGCTTCACACATGTCTTAAGATGTCAAATGAATCATAAGAATGCACAAAATGCAATGGCAAGTCAACTTATGCAAAAGAATGCAAGAAGGATGCAAAAGAAAGCCCAAATTAGGGTTCATGGATCAAACATCAAACACAAACCAAAAACAGAAGCAAACCCTAAGATAAAAAATGGAAAATGGCACCCAAAGAAACCCTAGACCTATGATGAATCCCTGCCCAAAGGGGAACTCCCAACTCTTTACCAATCTCAAGATATGATTTTTGCAAGTTATTAGGGTTTTTTAGGGTTCTTATCAAAACAAATGCCAATCAATTAGAAAATGCAAGATCAAATCATGGCCTTTTTATCCTTGAAAGTACATGTCAAATGGAAAACAATGCAAAAAGAATCAATGTCTCAACCTTCACCAAAAGGCAGAAATGAATTTTTAAACTTGTGATCAAAATAATGCACAAAATATGATTTAATTCCATGAAAAATTCTTAAAATGCATCAAGATCAAAAAAGAAATTTGGTTTGAAGGTTGGACAATGTTTCTAAATGTCTTAGAACATTTCATGAATTTTTTGGTGATTTTTAAATACCTAAAAGTATTTTTAATTAATTAATTCTCATTAATCAATTAAAAATAAACTTTTAAATATTTAAAAATACTTTTTTTAATGATAAAAAATAAAATAAAAATATTTTTGTGTCCTAAAAATTAATAAAACCTTAAAGAAAAAAGTTTCATAATTTTTATGATTTTTTAACCATTTTAAATAAATTGTGCAATTTAAATGAAAAGAAATGAAAATAAAATTAAATTAAATGGAAGTAATCAGATTGGATGGCTGGGATTGGCCCTGGTTTCAAAAGCGTTGACTGCGCGCCAGGATGAAAGGCCCAGATTGCTTCTGGCTAAATTAAATTAATTAAAGATTAATTAACCTAAAGAGAGAGATTAGGGCTAAATGAGCACATCTGGGCCGTCCACACACGCGCGAAGTCAAGGGAGTCAACTGATCAAACGCTCCAGATTCAAATGGCATTTAATTACTGGATTAAGCCCTAATTACATTCAGGCGGCCGGAGAAGACTTCCGGTCGTCTTCTCCGGCCAGCTCTCACCTGAGAATCACTCAACTTCCTCAAAACGTAATAAAAATGAAAACTAAAGCCAAGGGAATGTTCCTCTCACTCTCACGAATCAAACCCCTGACCTAGAACAAATTTATCTTTCCTAAATCATCTGAATCGAAGCAAATAATTTCTAGGGTTCGTGAGCTTCAGACACAAATTAAATGCTTAAAACAAAACCATTTCAAAAACTAAAGGTACCAGAATGATCAGTGCATCATGAGGAACAAGTTTGTAACATAAAAAACTATTTCTGGAAAAATAATTTTCGAGCTACCTGAGTTTTGGAGCTTTCAGTTTTGGAACTTTCTAGCCACTTCCTTCAGTGCAAGCTGCTTCTCTTGGCCTCCCAAATGTGCCTGAATGCTCAAAATGAGTTTGTGTTGGCTGGAGAAAGAGATTCGAATGCTCCTGCTTCAGTTCAGTCAAAAATGGCAGATGAGATTCTGGCACTTTCAGGTCATGGTGATGGGGTGTTTAAGGTCCAGATGATGTGTATAGATGATCTGTGGTGTTGGTTCGTGTGTTGGTGGCTTGTGGAGAGAGATTCGATAGAATCTGCAGTTTGAGGTGAATGATGGCAATGGAGTTTTCAGGCTTGTTTCAGGCTTATGCTTGGGGTGTTTCTTGTCTATGAGGTGTGGTGAGTTGAATGATGATGAGAGTTTGAATGTTTGATGGCTGTGGAAAAAATTTCGAAGGAACTTGCAATGAGGTGAGTTTTTGTGAATGTGATGAATGGTTATGTTTCAGCCTTTGCTTGTGTTATGTTCAACTTGCAAATTGAAATCATAAACAATTCTGATTGGTCAGTTGATGTGACTTGTGCTTTATGGATTGGTAGATCACTTTTTGCTCAAAAACCACTTTATGTGTAAGAGAAGCATGGTGTTTGGACTAGGCAAGGACAAGGTTGGTTCTGGTGCAGCATGGGTGAGGGAGAGGCCTAGCTTGGCTCAGCACTCAATGCAGCAAGTTGGCACAATGTTATGAGTGATTTTGCAAGTTGGTTGGCTTATGGTTCACATGTGACTTCTTAACCTAACCAAACATGAAACCATGACATTCTTGGTCCAAAACTGATTTTTGTAACTTAGAGAAAGTTCACATGCTGGTTTGAAGTGAACTAGAGGCTGCATGATGCATTGATTCAAGGTTTTTTTGCAAAATTTCCACTTAGTGCACAACTTGAAAAACAATGATTTTAGCCAACTTTGCAATGCCATAACTTTTGATCCAAGAAGAGTTTGATCATGTTCTTGTACTTTTTGAAAAGGGAAAGATGAGATTTACAACTTTCATGACCAAAGTTTTTCCATTTGAAGCATCTTTGGATCATGAATCAAGGCTTGAAAATTGGCCTAAAATGAGGCATTCTTGAAAAGTCAACTATGCCTCAAAAAGTCAACTTTTGCAAAAACCCTAAATTCTTGATTTTATGCACTTCAACCTTCTTCCATGATCAAATAAAGATCATATACACTCAAAATGATGAAGATCACCCATTGGTTGGGTCATTGGGGGCCTCAGATGCCCTGATTTTGCACTGACTTGTCTGAAAAGTCAACTCTTGATCAGATGACTTCCCCATGGAATTTCTTCATGAAAATTGATATGCATATTCCCTATACCATATAGAGACCAATGGAAACAAGAATGACCAAAAAAATTTGAGATTATGGCCTCTGAAACCAAAACCCTAATTTTAGGTCAACTGTGCAGTTCAACCTGGCTCTGCATCCACTCAAACCCTAGTTCTTGTGATTCCTCTGCAATTTTGACTCTGTGAGGATGTAACATGATACAAGAACACACATGGACCCTTCTGAGATGATTGGTGGCCTTTGGAGTGGCTCAAGAAGCTTTGGGATTGCTCAAATCACAAACCCTAGGTGCAGATGACTTAGAAACTATGCAGTGAATCAAACATGAGATATGAGATTGTATGATTGTGTTTATGCATATGAGATGATCACAAGCCATGGTGTGAATGGGTGAGGGCAAATTTGGGGTGTTTACAGCTGCCCCTATTCAAACATGAGTTAGCTGTGCAGGGTGTAAGCGACGGCTTAACAGGCAAACAAGATAACTTGTGGTTGAATACCAAAGACAGTCCAAAATTTGCACTCACAGAATGAAGAAGAAAAAGTATATTGATTGCAAAGGAAAATAAAGTATATTGTAAAGTATGGGCGACGGAGGACGACCGTCGAGCAGAGGACGACTGCTGGGTAAGGAGCAATGACGGGGACGGCCGACATGCTGGGGAGAGTGTATGAAAATAAAGCAATGACGGGGACGGCCGACATGCTGGGGATAAAAGGTAAAGCTAAGACGGGGACGGCCGACTAGCTGGGGAAAATAAAATCATGATGGGGACGGCCATCACGATAAAACTGTAAAATTTCTGAGGATTAATGAAACATGACGGGGACGGCCATCAAGTTCATGAAGGTAAAGTAACCAACGATGGGGACGGCCATCGGGCTAAAAAGGAAAAGGGACCACGACGGGGACGGCCATCGGGTTAAAGAATAAATGAAATAAACAGATGATGGGGTACGACCATCAAAGGTGAAGGACGATCACCTAGCAGGGGACGGCTGCTCTGTTGGGGATAAAAGAAATATGATGGGGACGGCCATCAAAGGTGGAGGACGACCACCCGGCAGGGTACGGCTGCCGAAAATATCAACGATGGGGACGGCCATCGGATAGAAAAGGTCAACGATGGGGACGGCCATCGGACGAGCATGATGGAGGACGACCATCAAGAAGTGGAGGACGACCACTCAGCAGGGGACGGCTGCTCTCAAGGTTTATCATGACATAGGACGAATGTCAGATAACCGAAATCAACAATGGGGACGGCCATTGGATAAAGTGATGAAGGACGATCATCAAAAGGTGGAGAACGACCACCTAGCAGGGGACGGCTGCTAAAATCAACGATAGGGACGGCCATCGGATGAGCATGATGGAGGACGACCATCAAGAAGTGGAGGACGACCACTCAGCAGGGTACGGCTGCTCTCAAAGGTATCATAACCCAGGACGAGTGTTAGATAAAAGAAAATTGTTGGTGATCTACTGGGGATAATGTAAACACGGACGAGCGTTTACACCCAAGAAACAAAAGGTATAAGTGTTTGGTATTGTGTATAGATTAAAGATGCGGACGAGCATCCTTAAGACTATGATACGGACGAGTATCATGTAGAAACAAACTGACACATGTTCAGAGATGATGATACGGACGGGTATCAACTGGTTAACAAAGAACACGGACAAGTGTTGCATCTGAAAGGACTCTTCTGGGGGATAATAGACACGGACGAGTATCCATACTCAAGAAGACATAAGTGTTTGACACGGTGTATGGATTAAAGATGCGGACGAGCATCCTCAAGACTATGATACGGACGAGTATCATGTAGAAACAAACATTAGACGCAATGCTCTGAGATGATGGTACGGACGAGTACCAACGGGTTAACAAAGAACAAGGACTACTGTCGAATCTGTGGGGTTATGAGTGATGATGTATACAAGATACGGACGAGTATCTGTATAAGCGTACCGTGAGTAGTGAGTATTGTATAGATGAGTGTTTTAACTTCTGGGGAGAGTGACACGGACGAGTGTCGGGAGAGAAAAGTATAATATTAACAAGTATGAGTTGATAAAGGTGTAAGCGACTGCGCTGGGGATATGACACGGACGGGTGTCAAAAAAGGTGTATATACAAGTATATGTGAGTGCAAAGGGGATGTCTTTGGCTTTCTGCTGGTGATTTGACACGGACGGGTGTCCTGAAGTGTCTGTAATGAGGGTGATTTGTTTGTAAAGGGTGTTCAGGCGACTTTACTGGGGAAAGATTACACGGACGGGTGCCAAAAGGTGTATATACCGATGTTTGTGATTTGTGAGGCAGCTGCTTTTGCTGGGACTCTGATGGGGACTCTTGGGGAAAGTAATCTGTATTCACAAGCGTTTAATTCACAACATGACTTATGATTATGCTATGCATTTGATTTTTGCCGTAATGCTCCGTATTAGACGGAATGCTACGCTCTGAGGGATAGTATGATGCGAATGCTATGATTATGCAAAGAGACACCGATCCGGGATTAGGATCCCACTGCTGTGAAAATCTCTGGTCGATCTGCCTGAAATGGACCCCCCAGCTGGGGATGAGATCATTGGTAGATCAAATGATGCATCTGCTTGGGGATATAGGTCACTGACAGACATATCCTTATAAACGAGAAACCCAGCTGGGGTTCGTAGAAGCTTTCTTCACTCTGTTGTGACTTCTTCGTGCGTTGCTCTTCTGAATAGAGGCTGGGGACTTTGTGGGGAGATGATTCCCTGATTTCTGCATTCTGCTGAGGAAGGATGGCAACTCGGCTGGGGAATGCTGTTGATAACTCAGCTGGGGAGAGCAACAAGAGGCAACTCCGCTGGGGATAGAGCATTCTGAGTGTTAAGCTTGTTTGTTGACTTGGCAACTTTGCTGGGGAAGGCAATGGGGAGCTACTCAGCTGGGGGAAGAGCATTTCAGATGCTGAGATTGAGTGCATGCTGATTCGGCAGCTCCGCTGGGGAAATGGGCACCTTCTAGTGCCATGTGGAAGATAGACCAAGTTGATCATGATTCGCCTACCTGTTGAGACGTAACCTGCATGCCCCAGGTTGCGTTCTGGATACCTGCAATCCTGCAAAGATAATGAAACGTACAAAAGGTCCCGAGGTATCCCTTACTGGATTCCGTCATAGGAGTTAAGTACTTTCGAGAATAATCACATTCCCTGTAAGCATGTGTTTTTATTTTAGAGAAAGGCATCTGTACTTATGCAATTGCATTTTTAGAGATATCTGACAACTCCTTGCAAAACGTAAATGTAAAAGACGAAACATGACTGAAAATCTGATTTCATTAATTCATGTGCCCTGAATTGGCAAGATACAGTCAAAGAAACATATCTCCTGAAATGAGGAGTTTGTTACAAATTGGGAAACAAAGTGTTGGCAGTGTTGATGACGCTTTGAGGAGCTTCCTCTCCTGCTATGACTCGTATGACAATGACGTTCTTCTCGTCTTGCTTTCTGGAGAGAGTTGATTCCGATTGAAGCTTGATCCTTCGGAAGCTTACCAAGTTGTAGGTGATACAGACGAATTCAGAATGCAATTGTTCGCTTATTCCCTTATTTTGCATGGATCGCCCTTTCGGGTTTTCAATCCATCGGGATACCCATTTTTGCCTGAGCTGTCCAATGCGGCTTTTCAGCTCAGCGGGTGTACATTTTTTTATTTATTTTCCCTTACTTTTGCCCGAGTCTTTTATTCTGTTTTTGACTCGCCGGGATGCCCTATTTTTGCCTGGACTTACATTCTGTTTTTATGTCCAGCGGGTCATTTTATGCGAAGTATTTTTTAACTGCATCTGAATTCGCAGGGGATGGGAAATCTTCACCATCCATGGTGCTGAGCATCAGTGCTCCACCGGAGAAAACTTTCTTTACAATGAATGGTCCTTCATAATTTGGAGTCCATTTGCCCCTGTGGTCTGTATGAGGAGGGAGGATTCTTTTCAGCACAAGATCTCCTACTTGGTATTCTCGATGCCTGACTTTCTGATCGAAGGCCCTCTTCATTCTCTTCTGATATAACTGCCCATGGCAGATTGCAGCCAATCTCTTCTCTTCGATCAGACTCAGTTGCTCGTATCGGGACCGAACCCATTCTGCTTCACTCAGTTTGACATCCATTAATACCCGCAGCGAGGGTAACTCAACTTCAACTGGTAGGACTGCTTCCATACCATACACAAGCTGATACGGTGTTGCCCCAGTGGATGTCCTGATTGATGTGCGGTACCCATGCAAGGCAAACGGTAGCATCTCATGCCAGTCTTTGTAGGTGATTACCATCTTCTGCACAATCTTCTTGATATTTTTATTTGCTGCCTCAACAGCGCCATTCATCTTTGGTCTGTAAGGAGAAGAATTGTGATGTTGGATCTTGAAGTCCCGGCACAGTTCTGCCATCATCTTATTGTTTAAGTTGGAACCATTATCAGTAATGATTCGCTCGGGCACTCCATACCGACAGATGATATCTCTTTTCAGAAACCTGGCTACCACTTGCCTGGTAACGTTTGCATAGGAAGCTGCTTCGACCCACTTGGTGAAATAATCAATGGCGACCAAGATGAATCTGTGGCCATTTGAGGCAGTTGGCTCAATCTTGCCAATCATATCGATGCCCCACATAGCAAAGGGCCAAGGTGAAGACATGATGTTCAGAGGATTGGGAGGCACGTGCACTTTATCTGCGTAGATCTGGCATTTGTGACATTTCCTGGCATAGGCACAACAGTCTGCATCCATTGTGATCCAATAATAGCCTGATCTTAACAACTTCTTAGCCATGGCATGCCCTCCAGCATGGGTACCAAAAGATCCTTCGTGTACTTCATGCATCAACAAATCTGCTTCCGTCTTGTCAACACATCTGAGGAGTACCATATCAAAGTTCCTTTTGTATAAAGACCCATCAGCGTTCAGAAAGAAACTACCAGCAAGCCTTCTCAAAGTCTTCTTGTCATTGGAAGATGCCCCAGGTGGGTATGTTTGATCCTCCAAGAAGCACTTAATGTCGTGGAACCAAGGCTTATCATCCTTTACAACATCTGCTGCAAATACATACGCTGGTCTATCAAGTCTAGACACTGAAATCTGAGGTACAAAGTTGGCCGTTTGAACTTTGATCATGGATGAAATGGTAGCAAGAGCATCTGCAAACTGATTCTCGTCGCGAGGGATATACTCAAGCTTGACTGTTGTGAAGAAAGTCAATAACCTCCTTGTATAATCCCTGTAAGGTATCAGATGATCCTGGTGGGTGTACCATTTTCCGTTGGTTTGATTAACTACCAGAGCTGAATCTCCGAATACAGTCAATGTCTTGATCCTGAGGTCAATGGCTTCCTCAAGGCCCATAATGCAAGCTTCGTATTCAGCTTCGTTGTTAGTGCAGTTGAAAGTGAGTTTTGCCGAGAAAGGCATGTGAACTCCTTCAGGCGTAATGAGTACTGCACCAACACCACGACCATTCATGTTAACAGCCCCATCAAACATCATAGTCCATTCTTCCTCTGGGTCAGGCCCTTCAGTGTGAATAGGCTCTTCATGATCTTTTGATTTTATGAACATGATGTCTTCATCAGGGAAGTCAAATCTCATATGCTGGTAGTCATCAATAGGTTGCTCAGCGAGATATTCAGATAGTACACTGCCCTTGATGGCTTTCTGAGATGTGTACTGTATGTCGTACTCTGTGAGAATCATTTGCCATCTTGCAACCCGTCCGGTAAGAGCTGGCTTCTCGAAAATGTACTTAACTGGATCCATTTTTGAGATTAGTAAAGTAGTGTGGGTCAACATATACTGTCTCAGTCGGCGAGCAGCCCACGCTAAAGCACAGCAAGTTTTCTCGAGCAGTGAATAACGTTGTTCACAGTCGGTAAACTTTTTGCTTAGGTAGTATATTGCATACTCTTTTCGACCAGACTCGTCATGCTGGCCCAGCACACACCCCATTGACCCTTCTAATACTGTCAAGTACATTATTAGAGGTCTTCCTTCAACTGGAGGCATAAGGATTGGAGGCTCTTGTAAGTACTCCTTGATCTTGTCAAAAGCCCTTTGGCAGTCTTCATTCCACCTGTCCGTCTGTTCCTTTCTTAACAGCTTGAACAAAGGCTCACAGGTTGCTGTGAGGTGAGATATGAACCGTGAGATGTAGTTCAATCGACCTAAGAACCCTCGAACTTCTTTCTCTGTTTTCGGTGCAGGCATCTCTTGAATAGCTTTGACTTTATCAGGGTCAACTTCGATCCCTTTCTCGCTTACAATAAAGCCCAGCAACTTACCGGATCGCACCCCGAATGTGCACTTGTTGGGGTTCAGCTTCAATTGGTACTTCCTCAGACGCTTGAATAACTTCAGTAGATTCACCAGGTGATCTTCCTCTGTAAGGGACTTGGCGATCATATCATCCACATAACATTCTATTTCTTTATGGATCATATCATGGAATAATGTCACCATAGCCCGTTGATATGTGGCACCAGCGTTCTTCAATCCGAATGGCATCACTTTGTAACAGAACGTGCCCCAAGGTGTAATGAATGTTGTCTTCTCCATGTCTTCAGGTGACATCTTGATCTGATTATATCCTGAAAATCCATCCATGAAGGAGAATACCGAGAACTGAGCCGTGTTATCCACCAATACATCAATGTGAGGTAATGGGAAGTCATCTTTCGGGCTGGCTCTGTTCAGATCCCGGTAATCAACACACATTCTTACTTTGCCGTCCTTCTTAGGCACAGGTACTATGTTAGCAACCCACGGCGGGTAGCTAGTCACAGCAAGGAACCCGGCGTCCCATTGCTTTTGTACCTCTTCCTTGATTTTCATAGCCATGTCTGGGCGAGTTCGGCGCAGCTTCTGTTTGACTGGAGGGCACTCTTCTCTCAAAGGCAACTTGTGCACAACAATGTCGGTATCCAACCCTGGCATATCTTGATACGACCAAGCAAACACATCAACATACTCTTGAAGCAGATCTGTCAGTTGCTTCTTCACTGAGTCTTGCAGGCAGGCCCCGATCTTGACTTCTTTCACATTTTCCTCTGTACCAAGATTGATCACTTCAACCTCCTCCCGGTGAGGGGTAATGACCCTTTCCTCTTGTCTTAACAACCTGGCTAGTTCTTCAGGAAGCTCGTATTCTTCTTCAACCCCTTCTTCAGCTTGATTGATCGGATTGTCAAAGTCATACGATGTCATAGCCGTGCTGTTGTTGGTGCTGTCAGGAAGGCACTCTCTGCAAGGGTTTAATTGGTTCATTTTAGTGATCTGATTTTAGTCTTATTTTAGAAAAAAGTGAAATGAAGTTATCATTTTGAAAACACCGCCATTTATTTTTGTACAAAAAGAAAAAGTGGAAAAACAGTGAGCAGAAAAGAAAAAAAAGACTCGTTTGCAAAAGATTGTCTGATATTTCATTAATTTAATCTTGTTTGCACAAAAGTACAGATGGCCCTGGTTACAAAATGAGTCTTGTCATCTTGGGCAAGATGCAAGACTTGGATGCATGCTATATAAAGATACAGGAAATAATAATTACTCTGCTCGAGTAACACTTATAATTTCCTGGGAAGACCAGTTCGAGACACTGCTCCCCGGAATCTTCGGACGAATCCAATTCTCCAGATTGCGCTCCTCTTCCAGCTCGTCTTCCAGACAGTTGATAGCATCAGGGGTAAGCATCCCCCCACTGACAAAACCAGGCTCTGCAGCAGCCTTTGCTTGATGTTGAGTTGGTTTGTAACCCAACCCAAACTTGTCCTTCTTCTCCTCCACAGCTAAGACCTTGCCCCAGCCTAGGGCAGTTCCTTCTTCAACAACCTTCCGGGCTTGTTGGTAAGATGACATGGAGATACCAGATACAGCAGATGCTTCATTGACGTTCAAGGCCTCAAAACCTTGGCTCATTGTTTCATGGATCTCTCCATCCATCTCAATGTATTTGTAAGTAGCCAGATGGCTAACAAAAATGTCCTCCTCCCCACAGATTGTGACAACTTGACCTTCCCACTCAAATTTTAACTTTTGGTGAAGGGTAGACGTTATTGCGCCGGCGGCGTGAATCCAGGGTCTACCCAACAAACAACTGTAGGCGGGCTGAATGTCCATCACATAAAAGATAGTTTTAAAGGTCTGTGGGCCAATTGTCACGGGCAGCTCAATCTCTCCCAGGACCGATCTCTTAGAACCATCAAAGGCTCTTACTACCAGGTTGCTGGGTCTCAATGCCAATCCATCATATTCTAACTTCACCAGAGCCTTCTTTGGTAAGACATTCAGGGAAGAACCTGTGTCCACCAGCACATGAGAAAGGACAACTCCTTTGCATTCCAGGGTTATGTGCAAGGCCTTGTTGTGGTTGCGGCCATCCATTGTCAAGTCAGAATTGGTGAACCCTAGCCCATTGCTAGCAGTAACATTTCCAACCACGGTTTCCAATTGGTTGACAGTAATCTCCTCAGGCACGTAAGCTGCGTGCAGGACTTTAAGTAGTGCATTCCGATGGGCTTCGGAGCACATAAGCAGTGAGAGGATGGAGATTTTGGATGGCGTCTGGTGAAGTTGATCCACAACTTTGTAATCACTCTTTTTGATGATCCTCATAAACTCATCAACTTCCTGATCGAATGGAGTCTTCAGGGCTTCTTTGGCAGCTGGATCTCCCTGCACCGGGCCTTTTCCCTTTGCCTTGGCAGCAGCTTCTGCTTCGGCAGTAGGTCTTTGGATTTGTGAAGCAAAGAGACGTCCGCTTCGGGTGAAGCCTCCGCCTCCGCCCACATTATCAATTTGTGGTGCAGGTGCTGATGTTTCAAGAGTGATTCTTTTTCCTTCGCAATACAGGTCAGAGCCATAGTGCCAAGGGATGGCCCTATCACTTTCATATGGTACAGGTCCAGGCACCGTGACGGTAACTGGACTAATTGCTGCTACTGAAGGGACTGCTATTGTTTGTGGATCATAAAAGATTGTGACTGGTGCTCTAGTGGGAGCAGCACCTTCTGAATGGTAGGCGGAGTTATTTTCTGGATCGTAGAATATGGTAACTGTGGAGACATCTTCATGATTGTTTGCTGGTGTTGTAGGAGGTTCCGTTGGAAGGACTGTTGCTGTTGTTGATGGAGAGTCGAAATGGAATGAAGCTGATGTGGTAGCAGGAGAAACTGTTGAAGTCTGATCACTTGGAAGGACAGGTGAAGTATTTGTTGATGGTGCTGATGAATTATCGGGAACAATAGTTGCTGTATTTGTAGGAGGGTCTGAAACTGTTGTTGATGAAGTTGCTTGAGTTGCCGGAAATGATGTAGTGATCTGCAGTAGGCCATTCTGAATAAGGCTGTCAATGCCGTTTCTCAAGTCTTCACACCCATTCCAAGAAATATTGCAGTAGGGGCATCCTAGTTCACACCCCGGAAATATATTGTTTTCACGGAGTTGAGCTTTGATTTCCACCAATGGTGTCCTGATCTGATCCACACTGGTTATTAAATAAGACGGTTGGTCTTCTTCAATAGCATTAATTCGAGGACCGCCATGGTTTGGCATTGGGTTTTTATTGACATTGGGCGGAGGTGCAAAATTCAGAGCCTTGGAGTCCACCAAGTCTTGTACCTTCATATGCAGAGCTCTGCATTTTTCGGTACTGTGACCAGGTGCGTTGGAATGAAAAGCACACCTAGCATTGGAGTCATAGTTTCTTGGTAGACTATTGGGATCCGGAGGTGCCAACGTTCTTAGCTCAACCAGGTTGAGTTTCAGAAGTTGTGGCAGCAAGGCAGCATACGGCATTGGGATCGGGTCGATTACTCTGTTAGCTTGGGATGGCCTTTGTTGGAATGGCCTCTGTTGATTGTTGTTGTTGGAGTTGTTGTTGTAGTTATTTCTTGGAGGATATTGATTCTGATGATACTGAGGTTGTTGTTGGAAGTTTTGTTGCGGAGGTTGATAGATTGGCTGAGGATGAGCTGGAGCAGGGATAGTGACTGCTGCTATTGAACTCTGAACATATTGGGGCCTACCCCTGTTGGTGTGAATGGCATTGGTCTCGCCAGCTCTTCTCGGGCCTGCAAAAGGCTTTCTTGTACCACTGGACGAGCTTGCACCATTGTCGGAAATTTTGCCCATTTTCAACAGGCTTTCAATTCTCTCCCCAGCTATGACAACATCTGCGAAGCTGGTGGAAGAGAAAGCAGCTAACCTGTCGATATAGGTTCCCTGAAGAGTGTTCATAAACATGTCTGCCATTTCTCTTTCAGACATTGGTGGTTGAACAGCAGCAGCCAGTTGCCTCCACCTTTGGGCATATTCTCGGAAACTTTCCCTTGATGACTGTGACATTCCCATTAGGAGAGTCCTGTTGGGTGCCATGTCTAAATTGTATTGATACTGTCGGATGAAGGCTTCTGCCAGGTCCTTCCAGCATCTCACAGTTGCCCTCGTCAAATGGGAATACCATTCCCTAGAAGCTCCAGTCAAGCTATCTTCGAAGTAGAACATCCAAAGTTTCTCATCCATTGTATAGGCCTTCAGCCTTCCCAGAAATGACTGCAAATGAGTCCGGGGGCATGAAGTCCCATTATACTTTTCGAAACAAGGAGGTTTGAACTTATGGGGGATCCTGACCCCTTCAACCAAGCCCATGTCCATGACGTCAAAACCCAAAGAATTTTGAGATTCTAAAGACCTTAACTTCTCAGCTATTTCATCCAATCTCCTATCATAAGCATCCTCTCCAGCACCCATTACTGTAAATTGGTCCTCCTGAGGGTCTTCTTGAAGTACCCTGGCTGCTGTGGCTGTCCCTTGGATGTTTGCAGGGATATTAATCTCAGGATGTAGATGTGGACCAAACACAGGGGGATTCACGTGTGGTTGCACCCTTTCATTATTACTGGTGCCTGCAGTCCCTACATGAGGCTCCTCTGGATTTTGCCTCTCAACCATAGCCCTCAGTCTCTCCTGGCTCTGAGCCATGTTGTTCATAACCTCCATGAATTGCGTCATCTGTGTTCTCATCTCCAATCTTTCATTGGCTAGCTGATTTCTGACATCAGCAAGATCTTGTTGAACTTGATCCATCTGAATTCCCGGAAGGTTGTTTCTAGTTGGATACCTGTGTGGCCTGTTGAGAGGAAATACCCGGCGGCGAGCAATAATTCCTGAGATTCACAACAGAGGTTAGCAACAACAAAACAAAACCCTACAAAACAAATAAAAGGTTAGCATGCAATGCAGTTGTGCTTATTTGCTCTCAAGGTATCCGGTTTGGTCTTTAGTTTTGACCCTTCCAGACCCTTGATGATGATGCTGTTGAAGTTGCTTTTGATGTGAACCCAGATAGAAACCAACACAAATATATTACAAAGGTGAAATAATACAATTTGTTCATTTTACAACACAAACCCTCAAAGGGGCCAAAATACATCACAAAAGCAAAAGTACAAGGAAAAGGAACAACAACAAGCAAATGATCAAACTCCAAGGCCAAACTCATCCTCACGAACTTCCTTGAGAAGTGCTTCGGTCACAGGATCAGCCGGACGCTCCGTGAGACTTCTGATGAGAAGGTTTCTTGTTGCAACAGCTGCAGTCAATTTCTTGCTCTGACTTTGGTCCTTAGACCTCTTCAATCCTGCTTTGATTTTCAGCTCTGATATTTCTTCCTGGGCTGCTGCCAGGGCCTTTTCCATCTGCTCCATCTTGTCTTGAGCTCTCTGGTCTTCTAGAG
Source organism: Lathyrus aphaca (assembly GCA_963966055.1). Lineage (NCBI taxonomy): Eukaryota > Viridiplantae > Streptophyta > Magnoliopsida > Fabales > Fabaceae > Lathyrus > Lathyrus aphaca. The sequence continues at coordinate 104,411,958 of OZ014523.1, read as the reverse complement.
TACGGGCCTCAGTGATCCGGACCCACCTGGCCTGACTCTCTTTCAAATACAAGTCTGTTCTTGCTCTTTGGAACTGGGCTTCTTTACAAGCATTCTTCAGAATCTGCTCACCAGCTTTAGACTTGTTGATATACTCCCCAGACTTCTCAATCTTGGTCAAGTGTTCTATCCTCAATTTCTCCAATCTCTCAATCTCCCTCATACCTTCACTCCTCTCCCGGAGGGTCTTCTGCAAGGCTTGGGATAACTTCTCATTCCTTTCCTTCAGGCTTTCAAACTCCTCCAGACTGATAGTGGCAGGGGGTGGTGCTGAAGATGACTCAGGCATGTCTTCTATGGTAAAGGGCATTCCAGAGAATTGGGCCCTAGCATGGGACCACTCGTAATATTGGACTGATGCCACATTATTGCACTTCCCCAGAATGGTGATTCCCTTAGTCTGAACATGATCCCAGGCCCAGGCAGCCTGCCTAACAACAGTCAAACTAATCTTGTTCTCACAGTAGAGGGTCTCCACCAAATCCTGTACCCTAGGAGCATGGACCAGTGCATAGCCTAATTGCCTCTTGAACAGCAGAGGGTTGTAATTGATACTTCCCTTAACTCCTATTAGAGGCACATTGGGAAAGTGCCCACAGCTGGTGATCACATCTCTGCCCTTGGTGCTTTGAGTACACCATCTGATGTCTGCTGAAGTTAGGACAGTGAGTCTCTTAGCCCAGTTGCTTTGCTGATGAGGATTGAGAAATGCATCTGTCCTGGGTAGATGCCTGAGGAGCCAAGTATGGAATAACGGAGCACAAATTCTTACTAATCTCCCCCTCTGCCTCTCATTTCTCTGATGTACTGAGTAATAGAGATCACCCAGTAAAGTTGGCACTGGGTTCTTCAGGATGAACAAATGGATTGCACCTTTGCTGATGAATCGAGGTTCATCTGCAAACAGCACAATTCCATATACACTTAAGGCCAACAGAGCACAAACAGCTTTCCACTCCCCCAAGGAGGCCTTCAAACTAGCTTGAGAAATCAGGAAGTCCAGATGAAATCCAAGGATCCCAGCTTTAGAGGTCAAGTGTTGTTCAATCAACAGAGGTTCCAGGTGCAAAGCTTTTGCTATCTCTCCATTGCTGGGAAAGACCATTTCAGGGTTGAAAGGGATTTCTCTCTTGATAGGCAAACCAACCAAATATGAGTATTCTTCCAAAAGAGGACCCAACTGAAAGTCTTGAAAGGTGAAACATCTCAATGGAGGATCATAAAACTGAATGCAGGTGTGGATGAGGCTCCTCTGAGAAGGGTCCAGATCCATAACCATGTCCAGTATATCTCCATAACTCTCCCTGAACAAAGGAATGTGATCTGGAGTGATCAGGGTTTGGATCCTCCTGATGTCTGATAAGTCTGGTTGGAAGAAATGATAGGTGATGTTGCTTTTCTTTGGAGCCATGATGCTGAAGATTGAGTAGAGTGCTGATGAAGATGCTGAAAGAATGAGCCACTGATTGGCTAGTGCAAGTAACTGAAGTATGGCTGACAAGCTGAAGCAAATGCTGGTGGAGATAGGTCAAAACTGCAGATGGGGTCAAAACCAAAACCAGATGAGAAATGGATACCCTGAAACACAAATAAGCACATGTTAATATGATGCAATGAGTATGTATGCAAATGAAATGCAAGGGTTTGTGACTGAGCTGGATCTGATAAACTGCCTTGGTATAGATCCATGTGTGTTCAAGAATTCCAGATGGAGGTCTAAAAATCCAGTAACCAGGGTGGGGGGACTCAAATAAAGAGCCACAAGTCCAAGGTTTTAGAATCACAAGAACTGTCCAACATGGAGCATTCTTAACAAAGTCAAAGTAACAGGGTATTCTGAGGTCAAGGTACCTGCAAACCTGTAAACAGCCCAACCCCCTCACAGGTGGTGATCTAGAACAAGGATCCTCAGACTTGGATCAGTTATGAGAAGTGTAAACACTTCTAACCCGGAGGTACAGTGTTTACAATAACCATAACAATTCCTCCTCTAATTCACCTCAGTTTCTGAAGGTCAGTACTAAAAGGTCATCCAGACTTAGCAGGCTTCCCAGATAGCCCTAGCATTGCAGGAAATCTGCAACACAGAGTTCTCAAGAAGAAACCCATATCTGAACCGTGTTTCATATTCCCGCACCAGACCGAAATGGAATGGGAAAGAATATGATTCACTCTAGCCTAGGTGTCACTCAGGTCCCAGGTATAGGACCTTAACTCTCAATGGAACACCCACCCACCAAAGAAAAACCAGATCCAGCCAGCACAGTATGACAGTATGAAAAATATAAAGCTATAAAGAAAGCAATAAGTCAACTGTACATAAAGCAATAAACAAAAATAAGTACAAGCACAAACAAGCACATGACACCCCAGTAAACACAAATCAAACAAGCGCTAGGAGGAACCCACAAAAAGAACCAGAAGCCCTGGTTGCAATATAAGTCTCCCCAGCAGAGTCGCCAAGCTGTCGCTCCCAATAAGTGGGACCAGGCCCAAATAAAGGTACAGACGCGAACGGTCGGCGAGAGGGACAATGAGAACACACAGCCGTGAACTCACTGGAGATGAATAGAGTCGCCAGCTAGGCATTTTTATCCCGGAGGAAAGGTAATGCTGCATAAACCTAGAAAGATACGGATAAGACGGTTTGCGAACCAGAGAGACTGAGAAAGGGGGTTGGTTACAACCTGGGAAGGTATTAGCACCCAGATTGTCCGTCGTACTCGACGGGATCCACGCTTAAAAGATTTGTGTTTTAAAGGGGTAGTGTCAGTGCAATTTGTGTATAAAAGAGCTGGAAAAGGATGTACAGGTGTCAGTGTAAAGCGTGTAAGTGATGTGAAGTATGAAAGTGTCAGTGTGAGACCAGGAATGAAATGCTCATGATCATGAGGCTAAAGAATGAAGCTGGAAGAGGGGGAATGTACAGAGACTTTTGTTCGATAACCGTTAAGTTATGCCTACGTATCCTCTCGTGCAATGAGGAAGTCAGAACACCGTAGTTCGACCCAAAGAGACTGAAAGATGACTTGACTTGTGAACTGCTTACTTGCCTATGCTCAAGTGTATGACCTGTCTGGCTCAGGTGCAAACTGTCTTGCATTAGACGGAAGAAGCGAGCTCTCGTTTGTGAATGAGGGAGGTGAGAAAAGAATCCCGGAGGAGACGATTATTGCTTGTTTTTGTGTTTTCAGTCTTTTATTGTTTTTGGATTTTGTCATAAGTTAATGAGCTTAAGCCTAAACCAATGGGTTAGTAAACTCATCACATCTTCCCTCTGATTAGGGGTAATGAGAGTACCTTAAGTGTGAAGTCAGATTCTCACACCTAATCACCTTTGGTGTAGGATTAAGATCATTAACCTACTTGTGATTATTTAGATGTTTTTGTGATTTTGTTTAGTGTTGAGTAATGAGGTTAAGCCGTAATCAAGGATTAAACAGACCCATTACACCATCCTAAAAGAAGGATAATAGATGAGAATGTTTAAGCTGAGGAAGACTCCTCCACTTAATCCGTGATTAGGGATTAAACCCATGACAAAACAAGCCTTTATTAAGTGGATTTTGGTTAATGATATGATGATGAAGTGAATTTTATTGTTTGTAAGACAACTTGAGGGGGACTTGTCCATTAACACTAGGGTTAGTCCTTCTTAACCACTTAAGGAAGAATTAGAACCCTAATGCAAGGCCCAAGTTACAAGTGTAATGTCTTGATACTTATTAAATGAATTGATTAAGAGATTTAAACACCTTAAGGGTTTAATACTTAGGATTAAAGTTATACACTCCATCCTAAGAGAAGGATGCAGGCATAAGCTTAATCACAAAGTATTAAAGCCTTTAGGGTTTAGTCCCTGATTATGGGGTGAGAAGAGAAGACTCGAAGAGAGACACAAAGGTAAAAACTATGGGGGGAAACTAATCAAAACCCTAATTCATTGTCATGCTTGGTTGATCCTAAGGTTTGTGAGGTTTTCAAGAACAATCTTCAAAGGAGCCACCAGGAAGCAGATGAACAAGATCAAGAGAAGCAAAGTGACTTGCTTCATTCAAGAAGTCAAGTCACTTGAAGAAAGAAAGTGGGAGGAAGAAGAATGAGCAAGCTCAAACTCAAACACATGTATAAATGCAGCATGCTATGCAAGAGAGATGAGAAGAAAAGTTATGAGAAGTGAAGGCAAATTCACTTCTCAAGTTTACTTACCACCTGAAATGTTAGAAACAAATGCAATGCAATGCTAAATGAAATGAAATGACATGATGCTAGGCCAAACCAGAAGCATGCACATGATGATTATGATGTTATGAAGTGCTGCAAACATGAGACAAGGCATAGGGATGTTCATACAAAGTCATGGATGCAAATGATGCAAGTTAAGGAACATGAATAAACATGAAATGTTATGAAGCATACAAGACAAATAGCATGGCAAAGATGTTATGCAATGATCAATGATGCTTCACACATGTCTTAAGATGTCAAATGAATCATAAGAATGCACAAAATGCAATGGCAAGTCAACTTATGCAAAAGAATGCAAGAAGGATGCAAAAGAAAGCCCAAATTAGGGTTCATGGATCAAACATCAAACACAAACCAAAAACAGAAGCAAACCCTAAGATAAAAAATGGAAAATGGCACCCAAAGAAACCCTAGACCTATGATGAATCCCTGCCCAAAGGGGAACTCCCAACTCTTTACCAATCTCAAGATATGATTTTTGCAAGTTATTAGGGTTTTTTAGGGTTCTTATCAAAACAAATGCCAATCAATTAGAAAATGCAAGATCAAATCATGGCCTTTTTATCCTTGAAAGTACATGTCAAATGGAAAACAATGCAAAAAGAATCAATGTCTCAACCTTCACCAAAAGGCAGAAATGAATTTTTAAACTTGTGATCAAAATAATGCACAAAATATGATTTAATTCCATGAAAAATTCTTAAAATGCATCAAGATCAAAAAAGAAATTTGGTTTGAAGGTTGGACAATGTTTCTAAATGTCTTAGAACATTTCATGAATTTTTTGGTGATTTTTAAATACCTAAAAGTATTTTTAATTAATTAATTCTCATTAATCAATTAAAAATAAACTTTTAAATATTTAAAAATACTTTTTTTAATGATAAAAAATAAAATAAAAATATTTTTGTGTCCTAAAAATTAATAAAACCTTAAAGAAAAAAGTTTCATAATTTTTATGATTTTTTAACCATTTTAAATAAATTGTGCAATTTAAATGAAAAGAAATGAAAATAAAATTAAATTAAATGGAAGTAATCAGATTGGATGGCTGGGATTGGCCCTGGTTTCAAAAGCGTTGACTGCGCGCCAGGATGAAAGGCCCAGATTGCTTCTGGCTAAATTAAATTAATTAAAGATTAATTAACCTAAAGAGAGAGATTAGGGCTAAATGAGCACATCTGGGCCGTCCACACACGCGCGAAGTCAAGGGAGTCAACTGATCAAACGCTCCAGATTCAAATGGCATTTAATTACTGGATTAAGCCCTAATTACATTCAGGCGGCCGGAGAAGACTTCCGGTCGTCTTCTCCGGCCAGCTCTCACCTGAGAATCACTCAACTTCCTCAAAACGTAATAAAAATGAAAACTAAAGCCAAGGGAATGTTCCTCTCACTCTCACGAATCAAACCCCTGACCTAGAACAAATTTATCTTTCCTAAATCATCTGAATCGAAGCAAACAATTTCTAGGGTTCGTGAGCTTCAGACACAAATTAAATGCTTAAAACAAAACCATTTCAAAAACTAAAGGTACCAGAATGATCAGTGCATCATGAGGAACAAGTTTGTAACATAAAAAACTATTTCTGGAAAAATAATTTTCGAGCTACCTGAGTTTTGGAGCTTTCAGTTTTGGAACTTTCTAGCCACTTCCTTCAGTGCAAGCTGCTTCTCTTGGCCTCCCAAATGTGCCTGAATGCTCAAAATGAGTTTGTGTTGGCTGGAGAAAGAGATTCGAATGCTCCTGCTTCAGTTCAGTCAAAAATGGCAGATGAGATTCTGGCACTTTCAGGTCATGGTGATGGGGTGTTTAAGGTCCAGATGATGTGTATAGATGATCTGTGGTGTTGGTTCGTGTGTTGGTGGCTTGTGGAGAGAGATTCGATAGAATCTGCAGTTTGAGGTGAATGATGGCAATGGAGTTTTCAGGCTTGTTTCAGGCTTATGCTTGGGGTGTTTCTTGTCTATGAGGTGTGGTGAGTTGAATGATGATGAGAGTTTGAATGTTTGATGGCTGTGGAAAAAATTTCGAAGGAACTTGCAATGAGGTGAGTTTTTGTGAATGTGATGAATGGTTATGTTTCAGCCTTTGCTTGTGTTATGTTCAACTTGCAAATTGAAATCATAAACAATTCTGATTGGTCAGTTGATGTGACTTGTGCTTTATGGATTGGTAGATCACTTTTTGCTCAAAAACCACTTTATGTGTAAGAGAAGCATGGTGTTTGGACTAGGCAAGGACAAGGTTGGTTCTGGTGCAGCATTGGTGAGGGAGAGGCCTAGCTTGGCTCAGCACTCAATGCAGCAAGTTGGCACAATGTTATGAGTGATTTTGCAAGTTGGTTGGCTTATGGTTCACATGTGACTTCTTAACCTAACCAAACATGAAACCATGACATTCTTGGTCCAAAACTGATTTTTGTAACTTAGAGAAAGTTCACATGCTGGTTTGAAGTGAACTAGAGGCTGCATGATGCATTGATTCAAGGTTTTTTGCAAAATTTCCACTTAGTGCACAACTTGAAAAACAATGATTTTAGCCAACTTTGCAATGCCATAACTTTTGATCCAAGAAGAGTTTGATCATGTTCTTGTACTTTTTGAAAAGGGAAAGATGAGATTTACAACTTTCATGACCAAAGTTTTTCCATTTGAAGCATCTTTGGATCATGAATCAAGGCTTGAAAATTGGCCTAAAATGAGGCATTCTTGAAAAGTCAACTATGCCTCAAAAAGTCAACTTTTGCAAAAACCCTAAATTCTTGATTTTATGCACTTCAACCTTCTTCCATGATCAAATAAAGATCATATACACTCAAAATGATGAAGATCACCCATTGGTTGGGTCATTGGGGGCCTCAGATGCCCTGATTTTGCACTGACTTGTCTGAAAAGTCAACTCTTGATCAGATGACTTCCCCATGGAATTTCTTCATGAAAATTGATATGCATATTCCCTATACCATATAGAGACCAATGGAAACAAGAATGACCAAAAAAATTTGAGATTATGGCCTCTGAAACCAAAACCCTAATTTTAGGTCAACTGTGCAGTTCAACCTGGCTCTGCATCCACTCAAACCCTAGTTCTTGTGATTCCTCTGCAATTTTGACTCTGTGAGGATGTAACATGATACAAGAACACACATAGACCCTTCTGAGATGATTGGTGGCCTTTGGAGTGGCTCAAGAAGCTTTGGGATTGCTCAAATCACAAACCCTAGGTGCAGATGACTTAGAAACTATGCAGTGAATCAAACATGAGATATGAGATTGTATGATTGTGTTTATGCATATGAGATGATCACAAGCCATGGTGTGAATGGGTGAGGGCAAATTTGGGGTGTTTACAGTATACCCGGAAGGTTGTTGCGAGTGGGATATCTGTGCGGACGGTTGAGAGGGAACACCCGTCGTCGAGCAATAGTTCCTGAATCACAACAGAGTTAGTAACAAACAAAACAAAAACCTACAAAACAAAACAAAAAGTCAGTATGCAATGCAGTATGCTTATTTGCTTCCAAGGTATCTGGCTTGGCAATTGGTTTTGACCTTTCCAGACCCCTGAGGAAGGTGCTTTGATGTTGCTTGAGAGAAGAAAAACTCAGATGAAATAAACTAATGAATATATTACAAATGGTGAATCATACATAGTTTGTATTTTACAATACATGCCCTCTGAGGGGTCAAAAAATACAACATAAAAGAAAAGTACATGAAATGAAAGCAACAACAAGCAAAAGGTCAGACACCAAGACCAAACTCATCCTCCTTAACTTCCTTCAGAAGTGCTTCAGTTACAGGGTCAGCTGGATGCTCTGTGAGGTTCCTGATAAGAAGATTCCTGGTGGCAATAGCAGTGGTTAGCTTCTTGTGTTGGTCCTTTGACCTCTTCACACCAGCCCTAAGTTTCAATTCTGAGATTTCCTTTTGGGCTCCTAGCAGAGCTTCCTGTTGCTCCTTTGCACTGGCCTCCATCTGCTCAATCCTGTCCTGAGTTCTCTTATCCTCCTGAGTGCGAGCTTCAGTGATCCTGACCCACCTAGCTTGACTTTCTTTCAGATAGAGGTCAGTCCTAGCCTTCTGAAACTGGGCTTCTTTACAGGCATTCTTCAAAATCTGCTCTCCAGCTCTTGACTTCTTGATGTAGTCCTCTGCCTTTTCAATTTTGGCTAGATGCTCCACCTTAAGCTTTTCTAACCTTTCAATGTCCAGACGACCATCACTCCTCTCCCAGAGGGTTCTCTTCAGGGCTTGAGACAGATTCTCATTCCTCTCTTTTAGCTTCTCAAACTCTTCCAGGCTGACAGTGGCTGGAGGTGGTGCTGTGGATGGTCCAGGTGCATCCTCAACGGTGAAGGGAATCCCAGAAATTTGAGCCCTGGCATGAGACCACTCATAATACTGAGCTGAGGCCACATTGTTGCATCTCCCAAGAATGTCCATTCCTTTGGTCTGGACATTGTCCCAAGCCCAGGATGCTTGCCTGACAATAGCCAGATTAGGCTTAATCTCACAATAAAGGGTCTCAGCTAGATCTTGCACTCTAGGAGGGTGGACCAATGCATAGCCCAATTGTCTTTTGAATAGCAGAGGGTTGTAATTGATGCAACCCTTCACTCCTATCAGAGGTACATTGGGGAACTGCCCACAACTAGTAATGATGTCCCTGCCCTTGGTGCTCTGGGTGCACCACCTGATGTCATCTGAGGTCAAAGAAACAAGTCTCCTAGCCCAATTCTTCTGTTGGTGAGGATTCAAGAATGCATCAGTCTTGGACAAGTGTTTGAGCAGCCAGGTATGGAATAGGGGAGCACATCATCTTACCAACCTTCCTCTTTGCTTTTCATTCCTTTGGTGAACAGAGTAGTAGAAATCTCCCAGTAAGGTGGGCAATGGGTTCCTCAGAATGAAAAGATGAATGGCATTCTTGCTAATAAACTTAGGCTCATCTGCAAATAATATAACCCCATATATGTTGAGGGCTAATAATGCACAGACTGCCTTCCACTCTCCCAAGGAGGCCTTCAGGATAGCCTGAGAAGTCAAGAAATCCAAGTGTAGACCAGAGATTCCAGCCTTTGCTGTCATGTTCTGCTCAATCAGTATAGGTTCCAGATACAGTGCTTTTGCCACTTCTTCATTACTGGGAAAAGCCATCTCAGGGTTGAAGGGGACACCACCCCTGACAGGTACTCCAATCAGTGATGAATACTCCTCCAACAGGGGTCCCAACTGAAAATTATGGAAGGTGAAGCATCTCAAGGGAGGATTATAGAACTGTAGGCAAGTGTGAATCAAGCTCCTCTGAGAAGGGTCCAAATCCATAACCACATCAAGGATGCCTCCATAATGCTCTCTGAATAGTGGTATATGGTCTGGAGTAATAAGGGCCTGGACCTTCCTGATGCCAGTCAGCTCAGGCTCAAAGAAATGATATGAGATGTTGCTCTTCTTGGGTGCCATGTCTGCTGATGAAGAGCTGAGACAGATGCTGATGATGGAGACTAACACTGGAGATGGGCCACTGACAGGCTGATACTGGTGATGCAGGTGACTGAAGCAGGTAGCTGATGAAGGTAGCTGAAGCAAAAGGCTGGTGAGCAAGGGCCTATGCAGATGAAGGGGTCAAAACCAAGCCAAATGTAATATGGATACCCTGAAAAACAAATAAACATATGTTAAATGATGCAATGATGATGTATGCAAATGATATGCAAGGGTTTGTGATCAAGCTGGATCTGATTACTGCCTTGGTATAAGTCCATGTATGTCTAAGAAGTCCAGATGGAGGTTCATAAGTCCAGTAACCAAGGTGGGGGACTCAAATAAAGAGTCACATATCCAGGGTTAAATCACAAGAACTGTCCAAAGTGAAGCATTCTCAAACATAATAAGTATCAGGGTATGATGTGGCCAATGGTTCCTGCAAACCTGTAAACAGCCCAACCCCCTTCACAGGTGATGTTCTAAAACAAGGATCCTCAGACTTGGATCAGTTATGAGACGTGTAAACACTTCTAACCCGGAGGTACAGTGTTTAAAATAACCATAAAAGATCCTCCTCTAATTCACCTCAGTTTCTGAAGGTCATAGTAAAGGTCATCCAGACTTAGCAGGCTTCCCAGATAGCCCTAGCACTACAGGAAATCTGTAGCACAGAGTTCTCAAAAAGAAACCCATATCTGAACCGTGTTTCATATTCCCGCACCAGACTGAAATGGAATGGGAAAGAACATGAACCACTCTAGCCTAGGTGTCACTCAGGTCCCAGGTATAGGACCTTAAACTCTCAATAGAACCCCACCCACCAAGACAGAAAACAGATCCAGCCAGATAACAGTATGACAGTATGATGATATAAAGCAGTAAAGAAAGCAATAAATAACTGTACATAAAGCAGTAAATAAAACAAATATACAAACACAAATAGCACATAACACCCCAGTAAACACAAATCAAACAAGCGCTAGGAAGAACCCACAAAAAGAACCAGAAGCCCTGGTTACAGTATAAGGGTCCCCAGCAGAGTCGCCAAGCTGTCGCTCCCACCAAATGACACCTGGTCAGAAGGGTTACAGACGCGAACGGTCGGCGAAGGGATGAAATGAAATGAATAGAGTCGCCAGCTGGGCATTTTTATCCCGAAGGAAAGGTAATGCTGCATAGACCTAGAAAGATATGGATAAGACGGTTGCGAACCAGAGAGACTGAGAAAGGGGGTTGGTTACAACCTGGGAAGGTATTAGCACCCAGATTGTCCGTCGTACTCGACGGGATCCACGCTTAAAATATTTGTGTTTTAAAGGGGTAGTGTCAGTGCAATTTGTGTATAAAAGAGCTGGAAAAGGATGTACAGGTGTCAATGTAAGAGAAGTGAAGTGTAGTATGTACTGTGTCAGTGTAAGAACAAGAGTATAATGCTCAAGATAATGAGGCTTAAAAAATATGCCTACGTATCCTCTCGTGCAATGAGGAAGTCAGAACACCGTAGTTCGACCCAAAGAGACTGAAAGATGAATTGACTTGTGAACTGCTTACTTGTCTATGCTCAAGTGTATGACCTGTCTGACTCAGGTGCAAACTGTCTTGCATTAGACGGAAGAAGCAAGTTCTCGTTTGTGAGTGAATGAGATGAGAAAAGAATCCCGGAGGAGACGATTATTGTTTCTTTTTGTGTTTTTCAGTCTTTTATTGCTTTTGGAAATGTGTCATAAGTCGATGAGCTTAAGCCTAAACCAATGGGTTAGTAAACTCATCACATCTTCCCTCTGATTAGGGGTAATGAGAATACCTTAAGTGTGAAGTCAGCTTCTCACACTTAATCACCATGGTGTAGGATTAAGATCATTAACCTACTTGTGATTATTTAGATGTTTTTGGTGTTTTTGTTTAGTGTTAAGTAATGAGATTAAGCCATAATCAGGGATTAAACAGACTCATTACACCATCCTAATAGAAGGATAATAGATGAGAATGTTTAAGCTGAGGAAAGCTCCTCAACTTAATCCATGATTAGGGATTAACTTCATGACAAAACAAAGCCTTTATTAAATGGATTTTGGTTAATGATTAGATGATGAAGTGGGTTTTAGGGTTTGTAAGACAACTTGAGGGGGACTTGTCCATTAACACTAGGGTTAGTCCTTCTTAACCACTTAAGGAAGAATTAGAACCCTAATGCAAGGCCCAAGTTACAAGCTTGATGTCTTGATGATTATTAAGTGAATTGATTAAAGGATTTAAACACATTAAGGGTTTAACACTTAGGATTAAATTTATACACTCCATCCTAATAGAAGGATGCAGGCATAAGCTTAATCACAAAGCCTTAAAGCCTTTAGGGTTTAGTCCCTGATTATGAGATGAGAAGAGAAGACTCAATGAGACACAAAGGTAAAATCTAAATGGGGGGCTAATCAAAACCCTAATTATTGTCATGCTTGGTTGTTCCTAAGGTTTGTGAGGTTTACAAGAAGAATCTTCAGAGAAACCACCAGGAAGCAGATGAAAGGAGCAAAGAGAAGCAAAGTAACTTGCTTCATTTAAGAAGACAAGTCACTTGAAGAAAGAAAGTAAGAAGGAGAAGAATGAGAAAGCTCAATCACAAGCACAAGACAAAATGCAGAAATGATGCATAAGAGAGATGGAAAGAGATTGTGAGAAGTGAAGGCAAATTCACTTCTCAAAGTAACTTACCACCTGAAAAGTTAGTGAAAGAAATGCAATGCAATGCAAAATGAGATGAAATGGCATGATGCAAACCAAAACCAGAAGCATGTGTGTGATGTTAATGATGCTATGGTATGATGCAAACATGAAACAAGGCATTAGAATGATCATACAAACATATGGATGCAAATGAAGCATGCTTAGAACCATGAATGTACATGAAAAGTTATGAAATGCAAATGACATACAACATGGCAAATGGAAGATGCAATGATCCAACATGATTCTAATATGTCCTAAGATGTATTATAAATCAAATGGATGCACAAAATGTCATGGCAAGTCATGGCATGCAAGCAAATGGATGATGGATGCAAATGAGAGTCCAAATTAGGGTTTATGATCAATGCACAAAACAAAAATCAAAACCAGAAGCAAACATCAAGATAAAAATTTGAAAATGCATTCAAAGGAACCCTAAACCTATACAAACTCACTGCCCAAAGGAGAGGATCCAACTCTTAACCTAATGAGGGTTATGAATTTCTTAAGATTGCTAGGGTTTTAAGGTACCTTGTCAAGAAAAATGCCAAACAAAAAGGAAATGCAAGATCAATTCATGCCAATTTAATCCTATAAACTACATGCTAAACAAGATGCAATGCAAGAAGAACCATTGTCCAACTCTTAATGACTAGGCAGAAATGAATTTTTGAAGATTGGATCAAAATAATGCCTTGAAATGAAATTAATTCCATGGAAAATTGTCAAAAGACATCAAGATCAAAAAAGAAATTTGGTTTGAGAGTTGGACAATGTTTCTAAATGATTTTAAATGTTTCATGAATTTTTTTGTGATTTTTAAATACCTAAAAGTATTTTTAATTAATTAATTCTCATTAATTAATTAAAAATAAACTTTTAAATGATTTAAAAATAATTTTTAATGCAAAAAATAAAAATAAAAATGTTTTTGGTTTCTGAAAATTAATAAAAGCTTGACTAAAAATTTTCAGAATTTTTCAATGATTTTTACTATTTTTAATAAAATGTACAAATTAAATAAGAAAAATGTGAAATAAAAATTAATAAAATGAGAAGTATGTGCAATGTACTGATCAGATGTGTTCTGGGCAAGGGAAGGTTGACTTGGCGCCACATCCAATGGCCCAAGTTCAAACCTGGTTAAATCAGATTTTATAATTAATTAATTTGGATTAATTAAGTCAAACATGGATTAGGGAAAAATGGTGGAATCCTATCCAACCAAACGCGCGCGGGTCAACACATCCAAGGGCCAGAATTAAAACTCTCATAATTACACAGATTAACCCTAATGGGTTTCAGGTGACCGGAGAAGACTTCCGGTCGTCTTCTCCGGCGAGACCTTCAACCAAACTCTCTCAAATCTCCACTAAATCAAGCCAAACTCTCCAGATCAACTCAACTAAACACCCTAAACAACAATCCAGCAACAAAATCCATTTCTTTCTACTCAAAAACCAAATACGAATCAAACATCAAAAACTGCAAGAATTTCATAAACACGATACAAGCTCATTTCTCAATCTTTTTCAAAAGTAAAAGGCTCAGTGAACTCAGGGAAGCATGCTTTATCATTTAGAAACAAGAAATAAAGGTTCTGGAAAAATGAATTTCCATGGCTACCTGAATCGAAGCTTTGATTTCTGGAACTTTCTGGCTGGTTTCTTGCTTCCAATCAACTCCAATGGACCTCCGGAGAAGCTTTCAATGCTTGTTTGAAGTTTATAATGGTTGGTTTGAAAGATTGCTGAAGTCCTGCTCAAAGAGGGGCAGAAATCGTATTTTGGTTTCAGTGGGTTTCAGGCTATGGTGATGGGTGGTTTGTGATCAGTGAGACATGTTGAGATTGTTTGTGAAGTTTGTTTGTGTGTTTGCAGCTTGTGTGATGAGTTTCGAAGAGTTTTGCAAATGGAGCATAAACTTGGAACTAGGGCTTGGGGTGTGTTTCAGCATGAAGTGTTGTGTGCTTTGGCTTGGCTTTTGTCCACTTATCACTCAGGGATAGGCCTGTGGAGTTGGTGTGCCCTATTGTGATTGGTATGGGTCTTTGGCCAAAATGTCAAATTTGTGTAAGAGAGGTATGGGCTCATAGATAGCCAAGGACAAATGGGGTGTCCTGCGCAGCAAGAAGTGTGGAGAGCCTTAGGATTGATTATGAAGTCAACAAGCAAGTGGATTAGGGTTTTGATGAGGTTTTGCAACTTGGTTCATCTTTGCCCCTTTTGAAATTTCTTGCTCCATAAGTCATGAAAATGAGTGATCCTTTGATGCAATCTGACTTTTAGGTCTTGGTTCATGCTTGTATGAGGATTAGAAGTCCATTAGATAGCACAATTTGCCTTGGCAAGTGGTTTTGCAACTTTGCCTCTTTGGTAGAAAACTTGAAATTATGTGATTTTTCCCAACTTTGACAAGCCATAACTTTTGATCCAAAATGAATTAGGTCAAGTTCTTGTACTTTTTGAAAAGGGAATGATCCATTCTACAACTTTCATGACCAAAGTTTTTTCATTTGAAGCATTTTTGAACCAAAAAGCAAGGGTTGAAAAAGTTTCCCAAAATGGCAATTTTCATTACAAGTCAACTTTCCCAAAAAGTCAACTTTGCAAATGACTTGAAATTCTTCAATTTTGTGAACTTACAACATCTTCCATTATCAAATAAAGATCATACATAGTCAAATGATGAAGAACACCCTTTGGTTGGGTCATTGGGGGCCTCAGATGCCCTGATTTTACACTGACTTGCTCAAGAAGTCAACTCTTGATCAGATGACTTCCCCATGGAATTTCTTCATGAAAATTGATATGAATGATCCCTATACCATATAGAGACCAATAGAAACAAGAATGACCAAAAAAATTGGAGTTATGGCCTTTGAAACGAAAACCCTAATTCTAGGTCATCTGTGTAGTCAAACCTGGCTCTGCTTCCATGCCATTCTCAGTTCTTGTGATTCTTTGATATTCTTGACTTTGAGGGGATACAATATGATGCTTGAACATACATGGACCCCTTTGAAGTGATTGATGACCTTTGGAGTGGCTCAAGAAGCTCTTGGATTGCTCAGATCACAAACCCTAGATGCAGATGACTTTGAACCAATGCAATGAATCAAAAATGTAATATGAGATGCTATGATTGAGTTTATGCATATGAAATGATCACAAGCCATGGTGTGAATGGGTGAGGGAAAATTTGGGGTGTTTACAGCTACCCCTATTCAATCATGAGTTAGCTGTGCAGGGTGTAAGCGACGGCTTATCAGGCAAACAAGATAACTTGTGGTTGAATACCCAAGACAGTCCAAAATTTGCGCTCACAGAATGAAGAAGAAAAGGGATATAGATTGTAAAAGAAAATAAAGTATAATTATAAAGTGCGGGCGACGGAGGACGACCGCCGAGCAGAGGACGACTGCTGGGGAAAGAGCAATGACGGGGACGGCCGGCATGCTGGGGAGAATGCGGGAGATAAAGCAATGACGGGGACGGCCGACATGCTGGGGATATAAAAGATTATGATGGGGACGACCATCAAGTAAAGATGTAAGATTCTCTGGGGAATATGTAAAAAGTAAATGATGAGGTACGGTCATCAGGTTCATAAAGTAATGCAAGCAACGATGGGGACGGCCATCGGGCTAAACTGATGAAGGACGATCATCAGGAAAAGGAAAAGGGACCACGACGGGGACGACCATCGGGTTAAAGAATAAATGAAATAGTGATGAGGGACGGTCATCAAAGGTGAAGGACGATCACTTAGCAGGGGACGGTTGCTTTGTTGGGGGTAAGATGAGGGGCGGTCATCTAAGGTGAAGGACGATCACCTGGCAGGGTACGGCTGTCGGAAGTATCGCGACATAGGACGAATGCCGGATAAAAGGTCGACGATGGGGACGGCCATCAGACGATCATGATGAAGGACGATCATCAAGAGGTGAAGGACGATCACCTAATAGGGGACGGCTGCTCTCAAGGCTTATCATGACATAGGACGAATGTCAGATAACAATATCAACGATGGGGACGGCCATCGGATAAAATGATGAAGGACGATCATCAAGAGGTGAAGGACGATCACCTAGCAGGGGACGGCTGCAAAATATCACGGCATAGGACGAATGCCGGATAGAAAAGATCGACGATGGAGGACGATCATCAAGAGGTGAAGGATGATCACCTAGCAGGGGACGGCTGCCCTCAAGGCTTATCATGAGATAGGACAAATGTCAGATAGAAAAGAAATTTTGCTTTGCTGGCGGCCTATTGGGGACTAGTAAACACGGACGAGTGTTTATATCTAAGAAATAAAAGGTATAAGTGTTTTGACGTTGTGTATAGATTAAAGATGCGGACGAGCATCCCTAAGACTATGATACGGACGAGTATCGGGTAGAAACAAATACTGACACGTGTTCAGAGATGATGATACGGACGAGTATCAACTGGTTAACAAGGAACACAGACGAGTGTTGATTCTGAGGGGACTCTTCTGGGGAAAAGTAGACACAGACGAGTGTCTAAATTCAAGAAGACAAGAGTGTTTGACACAGTGCATGGATTAAAGACGCGGACGAGCATCCCTAAGACTACGATACGGACGAGTATCAGGTAGAAACAAACGCTTGACGCATATTCTGAGATGATGGTACGGACGAGTACCAACTGGTCAACAAAGAACACGGACGGGTGTCGAATCTGAGGGGTTTTGAGTGATATATACAAGATACAAACGAGTATCTGTATAAGTGAAATAAGAGTAAGAAGTATGAGTGGTGTATAGACAGGTATTTAACCTGCTGGGGAGAATGACACGGACGAGTGTCAAGAGAGTTATATACAAGTATATGCTTTACAAAGTGTTTAGGTAATTATGCTGGGGAAAATGACACGGACGGACGTCAAGAAAATTGTATATATGTATATGTATCTGTGAGTGCAAAGGGGACGCTTTGGCTTTCTAGTGGGGATATGACACGGACGGGTGTCAGGAAGGATATATATTTGTAAGAGAAATGTTTGTTTGTATAGAAAGCCCGGGCGACTTTACTGGGGAATGATGACACGGACGGGTGCCACAATGAGTATGTACTGGTGTTTGGAGTGTAAGGCAACTGCTTTAGCTTTAGCTCTCCGCTGGGGAATCTGGGGGAGCATTCTGTATATGGTTGATGGATTGTCATTATTCACAAGTGTTTGATTCAGAACATGGCTTATGATTATGCAACATGTTTGATTTTTGCCGTAATGCTCCGTATTAGACGGAATGCTACGCTTTGTGGGGTGAATATGATGCGAATGCTATGATTATGCAAAGATACCGATCTGGGATAGGAATCCCGTTGCTGCGAAGATCTCTGGTCGATCTGCTTGAAGTGGACATCCCAGTTGGGGATGAGATCATTGGTAGATCTGATGAGATGTATCTGCTTGGGGGAATAGGTCACTAATAGACCCATCCTTGGTAATGAGGGACCCAGCTGGGGTTTGTAGAAGCCTTCGTCACTCTGTTGTGATTCCTTCACGCGTTGCTCTTCCGGGTAGAGGTTGACACTCTGTGGGGAGATGGTTCCCTGGCTTTTGTACTTGGCTGTGGAGGAACAGTAAAATGACAACTTGGCTGGGGAGAAATAACAAATGACAACTCAGTTGGGGAGAAAACACTTCGGGTGCTAAGACTGAGTGAGTATTGATTTGCCAGCTTGCTGGGATGAAGTTTACATGCCCCATGTTGTGTTTTGAATACCTGCAATCCTGCAAAGACAGAGAAACGCACAAGTAATCCTGAGGTATCCCTTACCGGATTCCATTGTAAAAGTCCAGACACCCCCGGGAGTAAATATATTTCCTGCAAGCACGTATTCTTTAGAAGGGAAACATCTGTATTTATGCAATCAGTATTCTAAAGACATCGGACATTTTGCAAATGAAATGTACAAGGTGAAATGTGACTGAAAATCTGATTTTATTAATTCATATGCCCTGAATTGGAAAGATACAGTCAAAGAAACATATCCCCTAAAATGAGGAGATTGTTACAAATTGAGAAACAAAAGTTTGTTGGCAATGTTGACGACGCTTCAGGGAGCTTCCCTTTTGCCATGACTCGTATGACTTTTGACGCTCTTCTCGTCTTGCTTTCCGAAGAAGGCTGATTCTGAAAGAAGCTTGATCCTTTCGAAGCTTACCAAGTTGTAAGTGATACAGACGAATTCAGAATGCAGTTGTTCGCTTATTCCCTCATTTTGCATGGATCGCCCTTTCGGGTTTTCAATCCATCGGGATACCCATTCTTGCCTGAGTTGTCCAATGCGGCTTTTCAACTCAGCGGGTGTACATCTTTTTGTTTATTTTCCCTTATTTTTGCCCGAGTCTTTTTATTCTGTTTTTGACTCGCCGGGATGCCCTATTTTGCCTGGACTTTCATTCTGTTTTTATGTCCAGCGGGTCATTTTTTTTATGCGAAGTATTTTTTAACTGCATCTGAATTCACATGGGACGGGAAATCTTCACCATCCATAGTGCTGAGCATGAGTGCTCCACCGGAGAAAACTTTCTTTACTATGAATGGTCCTTCATAGTTCGGAGTCCATTTGCCCCTGTGGTCTGTATGAGGAGGGAGGAGTCTTTTCAGCACAAGATCTCCTACTTGGTACTCTCGGAGCCTGACCTTCTGATCGAAGGCTTTCTTCATTCTTTTCTGATACAACTGCCCATGACAGATTGCAGCCAATCTTTTCTCTTCAATCAGACTCAGTTGTTCGTATCGGGATCGGACCCATTCTGTTTGGTTCAGCTTAACATCCATCAATACCCGTAGGGAAGGTAATTCGACTTCAACTGGTAGGACTGCCTCCATACCATATACAAGCTGATACGGTGTTGCCCCAGTGGATGTTCTGATTGACGTGCGGTACCCATGCAAGGCAAACGGTAGCATTTCATGCCAGTCTTTGTAGGTGACTACCATCTTCTGCACAATCTTCTTGATATTCTTATTAGCTGCCTCGACAGCGCCGTTCATCTTTGGCCTGTAAGGAGAAGAATTGTGGTGTTGGATTTTGAAGTCCCGGCACAGCTCTGCCATCATTTTGTTGTTTAAGTTGGAACCATTATCAGTAATGATCCGCTCGGGAACTCCGTATCGACAGATGATGTCTCTTTTAAGAAATCGGGCTACCACTTGTCTTGTAACATTTGCATAGGAAGCTGCTTCAACCCACTTGGTGAAATAGTTAATGGCAACCAGGATGAATCTGTGGCCGTTTGATGCAGTCAGTTCAATCTTGCCGATCATATCAATGCCCCACATGGCGAAAGGCCAGGGAGAAGACATCACATTCAAAGGATTGGGAGGCACATGCACCTTATCAGCATAAATCTGGCATTTATGGCATTTTCTGGCATAGGCACAACAGTCGGCATCCATTGTGATCCAGTAATATCCTGATCTTAGCAACTTTTTAGCCATAGCATGCCCTCCTGCATGGGTACCAAAGGATCCCTCGTGCACCTCGTGCATCAACAAGTCTGCTTTCGTTCTATCAACGCATCTGAGGAGTACCATATCAAAGTTTCTCTTGTACAGGGAACCGTCAGTATTCAGGAAGAAACTACCAGCAAGCCTTCTTAAAGTCTTCTTATCATTGGAAGATGCCCCAGGTGGGTATGTTTGATCCTCCAAGAAGCATTTAATGTCATGGAACCAAGGCTTAACATCTTTGACAACGTCTGCTGCAAATACATATGCTGGTCTGTCAAGTCTGGATACTGAAATCCGAGGCACAAAGTTGGCAGCTTGAACCTTGATCATGGATGAGATAGTAGCCAGAGCATCTGCAAACTGATTCTCGTCTCGAGGGATATACTCAAGCTTGACCATTGTAAAGAAAGTTAATAACCTCCTTGTATAATCCCTGTAAGGTACAAGATGATCCTGGTGAGTGTACCACTTGCCGTTGGTTTGATTAACTACCAAAGCTGAATCTCCGAATACAGTCAAAGTCTTGATCCTGAGGTCAATGGCTTCCTCAAGACCCATAATGCAAGCTTCATATTCAGCTTCGTTGTTAGTGCAGTTAAAGGTGAGTTTTGCCGAGAAAGGCATGTGAACTCCCTTAGGTGTAATGAGTACTGCACCAACGCCACGACCATTCATATTAACAGCCCCATCAAACATCATAGTCCATTCTTCTTCCAGGTCAAGCCCTTCAGTGTGAACAGGCTCTTCATGATCTTTTGCTTTTATGAACATGATGTCTTCATCAGGGAAGTCAAACCTCATAGGCTGGTAATCATCAATAGGTTGCTCAGCAAGATAATCAGACAATACACTGCCCTTGATGGACTTTTGAGATGTGTATTGGATGTCATATTCTGTGAGGATCATCTGCCATCTTGCAACCCATCCAGTAAGTGCTGGCTTCTCAAAAATGTACTTAACTGGGTCCATCTTTGATATCAATAAAGTAGTGTGGGTCAACATATACTGTCTTAGTCGGCGAGCAGCCCACGCTAAAGCACAACAAGTTTTCTCGAGCAGTGAATAACGTTGTTCACAGTCGGTAAACTTTTTGCTTAGGTAGTAAATTGCATACTCTTTTCGACCAGACTCGTCATGCTGGCCCAGCACACACCTCATTGACTCTTCTAATACTGTTAAGTACATTATCAGAGGTCTTCCTTCAACTGGAGGCATAAGGATTGGAGGTTCTTGCAAGTACTCCTTGATCTTGTCAAAAGCCTTCTGGCAGTCTTCGTTCCACCTGACCGTCTGTTCTTTTCTTAACAGCTTGAACAAGGGTTCACAGGTTGCTGTAAGGTGAGATATGAACCTTGAAATGTAGTTCAATCTGCCTAGAAACCCTCGAACTTCTTTCTCAGTTTTCGGTGCAGGCATTTCTTGAATGGCTTTGACTTTATCAGGGTCAACCTCAATCCCTTTCTCGCTTACAATAAATCCCAGCAGCTTACCAGATCGCACCCCGAATGTGCACTTGTTGGGGTTCAACTTCAGTTGGTACTTCCTCAGACGTTTGAATAGCTTCAACAGATTTACCAGGTGGTCTTCTTCTGTGAGGGACTTGGCAATCATGTCATCCACATAACACTCGATTTCTTTATGGATCATGTCGTGGAATAATGTTACCATAGCCCGTTGATAGGTTGCACCAGCATTCTTCAGTCCGAACGGCATCACCTTATAACAGAACGTCCCCCAGGGTGTGATGAAAGTTGTCTTCTCCATGTATTTAGGTGACATCTTGATCTGATTGTATCCTGAAAATCCGTCCATGAAGGAGAATACCGAGAACTGAGCCGTATTATCAACCAATACATCAATGTGAGGTAATGGGAAGTCATCTTTCGGGCTGGCTCTGTTCAGGTCCCAGTAGTCAACACACATCCTCACTTTGCCGTCTTTATTTGGCACAGGTACAATATTAGCAACCCACGGCGGATAGCTAGTTACAGCAAGGAACCCGGCGTCCCACTGCTTTTGCACCTCTTCCTTTATCTTCATTGCCATATCTGGGCGAGTACGGCGCAACTTCTGTTTTACTGGCGGGCAGTCTTCTTTCAGAGGCAGCTTGTGCATGACAATGTCGGTGTCCAACCCTGGCATGTCCTGATAAGACCAAGCAAACACATTCACATACTCCCGAAGCATATCAATCAGTTGTTCTTTCACTGAATCGTGTAGGCAGGCCCCGATCTTAACCTCTTTCACATCTTCATCCGTACCAAGATTAACCGTTTCAATCTCCTCCTGGTGAGGAGTGATAACCTTCTCCTCTTGCCTTAACAACCTGGCTAGCTCTTCAGGAAGCTCAAAATCCTCTTCAACCCCTTCATCAGCTTGATTGATTGGATTGTCAAAGTCATACGAAGCCATAGTTGTGTTGTTGTCGGTGCAGTCTGAAAGGCACTCTCTGCAAGGGTTTAGATTGTTCATTTTAGTGATTGATTTTAATCTTGTTTAGAAAGAGTGAAATGAAGTTTATCATTTTGGAAAACATTGCCATTTTATTTTTGTACAAAAAGAAAAATGAAAAACAGTGAGCAGAAAAGAAAAAGACTCATTTGCAAAAGACGTTCGATATTCATTGATTGATCTGTTTGCACAAAATTACAAGATGGCCCGATTACAAAATGAGTCTTGTCATCTTGGGCAAGATGCAAGACTTGATGCATGCTTAAAAAAACAGGAAATAATAATTACTCTGCAGGACTAACCCTTATAATTTCCTGGGAAGACCAGTTTGAGATACGGCTCCCCGGGATCCTTGGACGTATCCAGCTCTCCAGGTTGCGTTCATCTTCCGACTCATCTTCCAAGTTGTTTACTGCATCAGGGGTGAGCATCCCCCCCACTGATAAAACTGGGCTTCTTAGCAGCCTCTGATTGATCTTGTTGAGTTGGTTTGTAACCCAACCCAAATCTGTCCTCTTTCTTCTCCACAGGCAACAGCTTGCCCCAGCCTTGGGCATTCCCCTCTTCAACAACCTTCCTGGCTTGCTGATAAGATGTCAAGGAGGTCCCAAGTACAGCAGATGCTTCATTAATGTTCAGGGCTTCGAATCCCTGGCTCATGGTTTCATGGATCTCTCCATCCATCTCAATATATTTGTATGTAGCCAGGTGGCTAACAAAAATATCTTCTTCACCACAGATGGTGATGATCTGGCCCTCCCACTCGAATTTCAGCTTCTGGTGAAGGGTAGACGTAACTGCGCCAGCGGCATGGATCCAAGGTCTACCCAACAAACAGCTGTAGGCCGGCTGAATGTCCATCACATAGAAGGTAATTTTAAAAGTCTGTGGGCCAATCATCACGGGCAGATCAATCTCTCCTAGCACTGATCTCTTAGAGCCATCAAATGCTCTCACCACTAAGTTACTTGGACGCAACGCCAAGCCATCATACTCCAGCTTCACCAAGGCTTTCTTTGGTAGAACATTGAGTGAAGACCCAGTGTCCACCAGTACATGTGATAGAACAGCACCCTTGCATTCAAGAGTGATGTGTAAAGCCTTGTTGTGATTGCATCCCTCAGTTGTTAAATCAGCATTGGTAAAACCCAACCCATGGCTGGTATTGACATTTGCTACCACGGTCTCCAGCTGATTAACGGTGATCTCCTCTGGCACATATGCTGCGTGCAAGACTTTTAGTAATGCATTCCGGTGAGCTTCGGAACACATCAGCAGGGATAAAATGGAGATTTTTGAGGGAGTTTGGTGAAGCTGATCCACCACTTTATAATCACTCCTCTTTATGATTCTCATAAACTCGTCTACATCTTGTTCAAAAGATGTCTTCTGTGTTTCCTTGAGAATGGGTTCCATGTCTGCTGATGAAGAGCTGAGACAGATGCTGATGATGGAGACTAACACTTGAGATGGGCCACTGACAGGCTGATACTGGTGATGCAGGTGACTGAAGCAGGTAGCTGATGAAGGTAGCTGAAGCAAAAGGCTGGTGAGCAAGGGCCTATGCAGATGAAGGGGTCAAAACCAAGCCAAATGTAATATGGATACCCTGAAAAACAAATAAACATATGTTAAATGATGCAATGATGATGTATGCAAATGATATGCAAGGGTTTGTGATCAAGCTGGATCTGATTACTGCCTTGGTATAAGTCCATGTATGTCTAAGAAGTCCAGATGGAAGTTCATAAGTCCAGTAACCAAGGTGGGGGACTCAAATAAAGAGTCACATATCCAGGGTTAAATCACAAGAACTGTCCAAAGTGAAGCATTCTCAAACATAATAAGTATCAGGGTATGATGTGGCCAATGGTTCCTGCAAACCTGTAAACAGCCCAACCCCCTTCACAGGTGATGTTCTAAAACAAGGATCCTCAGACTTGGATCAGTTATGAGACGTGTAAACACTTCTAACCCGGAGGTACAGTGTTTACAATAACCATAAAAGATCCTCCTCTAATTCACCTCAGTTTCTGAAGGTCATAGTAAAGGTCATCCAGACTTAGCAGGCTTCCCAGATAGCCCTAGCACTACAGGAAATCTGTAGCACAGAGTTCTCAAAAAGAAACCCATATCTGAACCGTGTTTCATATTCCCGCACCAGACCGAAATGGAATGGTAAAGAACATGAACCACTCTAGCCTAGGTGTCACTCAGGTCCCAGGTATAGGACCTTAAACTCTCAATAGAACCCCACCCACCAAGACAGAAAACAGATCCAGCCAGATAACAGTATGACAGTATGATGATATAAAGCAGTAAAGAAAGCAATAAATAACTGTACATAAAGCAGTAAATAAAACAAATATACAAACACAAATAGCACATAACACCCCAGTAAACACAAATCAAACAAGCGCTAGGAAGAACCCACAAAAAGAACCAGAAGCCCTGGTTACAGTATAAGGGTCCCCAGCAGAGTCGCCAAGCTGTCGCTCCCACCAAATGACACCTGGTCAGAAGGGTTACAGACGCGAACGGTCGGCGAAGGGATGAAATGAAATGAATAGAGTCGCCAGTTGGGCATTTTTATCCCGAAGGAAAGGTAATGCTACATAGACCTAGAAAGATATGGATAAGACGGTTGCGAACCAGAGAGACTGAGAAAGGGGGTTGGTTACAACCTGGGAAGGTATTAGCACCCAGATTGTCCGTCGTACTCGACGGGATCCACGCTTAAAAGATTTGTGTTTTAAAGGGGTAGTGTCAGTGCAATTTGTGTATAAAAGAGCTGGAAAAGGATGTACAGGTGTCAGTGTAAGAGAAGTGAAGTGTAGTATGTACCGTGTCAGTGTAAGAACAAGAGTATAATGCTCAAGATAATGAGGCTTAAAGAATAATGCTGGAGGAGGGGGAATATACAAAGACTTTTGTTCGATAACTGTTAAGTTATGCCTACGTATCCTCTCGTGCAATGAGGAAGTCAGAACACCGTAGTTCGACCCAAAGCGACTGAAAGATGAATTGACTTGTGAACTGCTTACTTGTCTATGCTCAAGTGTATGACCTGTCTGACTCAGGTGCAAACTGTCTTGCATTAGACGGAAGAAGCAAGTTCTCATTTGTGAGTGAATGAGATGAGAAAAGAATCCCGGAGGAGACGATTATTGTTTGTTTTTGTGTTTTCAGTCTTTTATTGCTTTTGGAAATGTGTCATAAGTCGATGAGCTTAAGCCTAAACCAATGGGTTAGTAAACTCATCACATCTTCCCTCTGATTAGGGGTAATGAGAATACCTTAAGTGTGAAGTCAGCTTCTCACACTTAATCACCATGGTGTAGGATTAAGATCATTAACCTACTTGTGATTATTTAGATGTTTTTGGTGTTTTTTTTTAGTGTTAAGTAATGAGATTAAGCCATAATCAGGGATTAAACAGACTCATTACACCATCCTAATAGAAGGATAATAGATGAGAATGTTTAAGCTGAGGAAAGCTCCTCAACTTAATCCATGATTAGGGATTAACTTCATGACAAAACAAAGCCTTTATTAAATGGATTTTGGTTAATGATTAGATGATGAAGTGGGTTTTAGGGTTTGTAAGACAACTTGAGGGGGACTTGTCCATTAACACTAGGGTTAGTCCTTCTTAACCACTTAAGGAAGAATTAGAACCCTAATGCAAGGCCCAAGTTACAAGCTTGATGTCTTGATGATTATTAAGTGAATTGATTAAAGGATTTAAACACATTAAGGGTTTAACACTTAGGATTAAATTTATACACTCCATCCTAATAGAAGGATGCAGGCATAAGCTTAATCACAAAGCCTTAAAGCCTTTAGGGTTTAGTCCCTGATTATGAGATGAGAAGAGAAGACTCAATGAGACACAAAGGTAAAATCTAAATGGGGGGCTAATCAAAACCCTAATTATTGTCATGCTTGGTTGTTCCTAAGGTTTGTGAGGTTTACAAGAAGAATCTTCAGAGAAACCACCAGGAAGCAGATGAAAGGAGCAAAGAGAAGCAAAGTAACTTGCTTCATTTAAGAAGACAAGTCACTTGAAGAAAGAAAGTAAGAAGGAGAAGAATGAGAAAGCTCAATCACAAGCACAAGACAAAATGCAGAAATGATGCATAAGAGAGATGGAAAGAGATTGTGAGAAGTGAAGGCAAATTCACTTCTCAAAGTAACTTACCACCTGAAAAGTTAGTGAAAGAAATGCAATGCAATGCAAAATGAGATGAAATGTTATGATGCAAACCAAAACCAGAAGCATGTGTGTGATGTTAATGATGCTATGGTATGATGCAAACATGAAACAAGGCATTAGAATGATCATACAAACATATGGATGCAAATGAAGCATGCTTAGAACCATGAATGTACATGAAAAGTTATGAAATGCAAATGACATACAACATGGCAAATGGAAGATGCAATGATCCAACATGATTCTAATATGTCCTAAGATGTATTATAAATCAAATGGATGCACAAAATGTCATGGCAAGTCATGGCATGCAAGCAAATGGATGATGGATGCAAATGAGAGTCCAAATTAGGGTTTATGATCAATGCACAAAACAAAAATCAAAACCAGAAGCAAACATCAAGATAAAAATTTGAAAATGCATTCAAAGGAACCCTAAACCTATACAAACTCACTGCCCAAAGGAGAGGATCCAACTCTTAACCTAATGAGGGTTATGAATTTCTTAAGATTGCTAGGGTTTTAAGGTACCTTGTCAAGAAAAATGCCAAACAAAAAGGAAATACAAGATCAATTCATGCCAATTTAATCCTATAAACTACATGCTAAACAAGATGCAATGCAAGAAGAACCATTGTCCAACTCTTAATGACTAGGCAGAAATGAATTTTTGAAGATTGGATCAAAATAATGCCTTGAAATGAAATTAATTCCATGGAAAATTGTCAAAAGACATCAAGATCAAAAAAGAAATTTGGTTTGAGAGTTGGACAATGTTTCTAAATGATTTTAAATGTTTCATGAATTTTTTTGTGATTTTTAAATACCTAAAAGTATTTTTAATTAATTAATTCTCATTAATTAATTAAAAATAAACTTTTAAATGATTTAAAAATAATTTTTAATGTAAAAAATAAAAATAAAAATGTTTTTGGTTTCTGAAAATTAATAAAAGCTTGAATAAAAATTTTCAGAATTTTTCAATGATTTTTACTATTTTTAATAAAATGTACAAATTAAATAAGAAAAATGTGAAATAAAAATTAATAAAATGAGAAGTATGTGCAATGGACTGATCAGATGTGTTCTGGGCAAGGGAAGGTTGACTTGGCGCCACATCCAATGGCCCAAGTTCAAACCTGGTTAAATCAGATTTTATAATTAATTAATTTGGATTAATTAAGTCAAACATGGATTAGGGCAAAATGGTGGAATCCTGGCCAACCAAACGCGCGCGGGTCAACACATCCAAGGGCCAGAATTCAAACTCTCATAATTACACAGATTAACCCTAATGAGTTTCAGGTGACCTGAGAAGACTTCCGGTCGTCTTCTCCGGCGAGACCTTCAACCAAACTCTCTCAAATCTCCACTAAATCAAGCCAAACTCTCCAGATCAACTCAACTAAACACCCTAAACAACAATCCAGCAACAAAATCCATTTCTTTCTACTCAAAAACCAAATACGAATCAAACATCAAAAACTGCAAGAATTTCATAAACACGATACAAGCTCATTTCTCAATCTTTTTCAAAAGTAAAAGGCTCAGTGAACTCAGGGAAGCATGCTTTATCATTTAGAAACAAGAAATAAAGGTTCTGGAAAAATGAATTTCCATGGCTACCTGAATCGAAGCTTTGATTTCTGGAACTTTCTGGCTGGTTTCTTGCTTCCAATCAACTCCAATGGACCTCCGGAGAAGCTTTCAATGCTTGTTTGAAGTTTATAATGGTTGGTTTGAAAGATTGCTGAAGTCCTGCTCAAAGAGGGGCAGAAATCGTATTTTGGTTTCAGTGGGTTTCAGGCTATGGTGATGGGTGGTTTGTGATCAGTGAGACATGTTGAGATTGTTTGTGAAGTTTGTTTGTGTGTTTGCAGCTTGTGTGATGAGTTTCGAAGAGTTTTGCAAATGGAGCATAAACTTGGAACTAGGGCTTGGGGTGTGTTTCAGCATGAAGTGTTGTGTGCTTTGGCTTGCCTTTTGTCCACTTATCACTCAGGGATAGGCCTGTGGAGTTGGTGTGCCCTATTGTGATTGGTATGGGTCTTTGGCCAAAATGTCAAACTTTGTGTAAGAGAGGTATTGGCTCATAGATAGCCAAGGACAAATGGGGTGTCCTGCGCAGCAAGAAGTGTGGAAAGCCTTAGGATTGATTATGAAGTCAGCAAGCAAGTGGATTAGGGTTTTGATGAGGTTTTGCAACTTGGTTCATCTTTGCCCCTTTTGAAATTTCTTGCTCCATAAGTCATGAAAATGAGTGATCCTTTGATGCAATCTGACTTTTAGGTCTTGGTTCATGCTTGTATGAGGATTAGAAGTCCATTAGATAGCACAATTTGCCTTGGCAAGTGGTTTTGCAACTTTGCCTCTTTGGTAGAAAACTTGAAATTATGTGATTTTTCCCAACTTTGACAAGCCATAACTTTTGATCCAAAATGAATTAGGTCAAGTTCTTGTACTTTTTGAAAAGGGAATGATCCATTCTACAACTTTCATGACCAAATTTTTTTCATTTGAAGCATTTTTGAACCAAAAAGCAAGGGTTGAAAAAGTTTCCCAAAATGGCAATTTTCATTACAAGTCAACTTTCCCAAAAAGTCAACTTTGCAAATGACTTGAAATTCTTCAATTTTGTGAACTTCCAACATCTTCCATGATCAAATAAAGATCATACATAGTCAAATGATGAAGAACACCCTTTGGTTGGGTCATTGGGGGCCTCAGATGCCCTGATTTTACACTGACTTGCTCAAGAAGTCAACTCTTGATCAGATGACTTCCCCATGGAATTTCTTCATGAAAATTGATATGCATGATACCTATACCATATAGAGACCAATAGAAACAATAATTACCAAAAAAATTGGAGTTATGGCCTTTGAAACCAAAACCCTAATTCTAGGTCATCTGTGCAGTCAAACCTGGCTCTGCTTCCATGCCATTCTCAGTTCTTGTGATTCTTTGATATTATTGACTTTGAGGGGATACAATATGATGCTTGAACATACATGGACCCCTTTGAAGTGATTGATGACCTTTGGAGTGGCTCAAGAAGCTCTTGGATTGCTCAGATCACAAACCCTAGATGCAGATGACTTTGAACCAATGCAATGAATCAAAAATGTAATATGAGATGCTATGATTGAGTTTATGCATATGAAATGATCACAAGCCATAGTGTGAATGGGTGAGGGAAAATTTGGGGTGTTTACACTGTGGAGACGTCGTTGTTAATGGTTTTTGTAGTTGTAGAAGAGGATGCGGTTGAACTAGTATTTGTTGAAGTGATGGAGGAGATGATTGTTGATTTCGTAGACGAGTCTGTAGGAACAATTGTCTTTGAAGTTGTAGGAGAAGTACTTGTTGTTGTTGTAAGAGGAGTTGCTAATGTTGTAGAAACCGTTGATGTTATCTGCAGGATACCTTCTCTGATAAGGCCATTGATGCCACTTCTTAAGCTTGCACACCCATTGACGGAAACTTTGCAAGATTCACAGCAGACCTCACAACCTGGGAACACCTGGCATTTTAAAAGCTGAGCTTTAACCTCTGGCAGAGGTGTTTGAATGCTTGCAGTATCTTCAATTAAGTTCAAGGGTTGATCCTCCTCAATTGCATTTATCCTTGGCCCACCGTGGCTGGGCATAATATTCTTTGTGACATTAGGAGGTGGTGCAAAATTTAAAGCCTTTGAATCAACTAGATCCTGGACCTTCATGTGCAAAGCTCTGCACTTTTCTGTGGTGTGACCAGGTGCATTAGAATGGAAGGCACATCTGGCATTGACGTCCTTAATTCGAAAAGATTAAGCTTCAGAAGTTGTGGTAACAAAGTGGCATAGGGAATTGGTATAGGCTCAATTACCCTGTTGACTTGAGATGGCCTTTGCTGGAAAGGACGCTGTTGTTGGTTGTTGTTGTTGTTATAGGACCTTTTTGAGGAAAATGTTGATGAGGGAACTGTTGTGGTTGCGGAGTGTATGGTTGTTGAGGAGGTGGAGTAGGAATTGTGACAGCGGCAATTGATCTTGGCATATACTAGGGCCTTCCTCTGCCCATGTGTATTAAGTTTGTTTCACCGGACCTGTGAGGCCCTGCAAATGGTTTCCTTGTGCTGCTTGAGTTGGCGCTGTTATAAAAAATCTTTCCCATTTTCAATAAACTCTCAATCCTTTCTCCAGCTATGACTACATCTGCAAAGCTAGTGAAAGAGAAAGCAGCCAACCTATCAATGTATGCCCCCTGAAGGGTGTTCATAAACATATCTGCCATTTCTCTTTCTGACATTGGAGGTTGAACGGAAGTAACTAATTGCCTCTATCTCTGAGCATACTCTCTGAAGCTTTCCCTGGAGTATTATGACATACCCATTAGAAGTGTTCTATTAGGAGCCATGTCTAGATTGTATTGATATTAGCGAATGAAAGCCTCGGCCAAATCTTTCCAATTTCTTAATGTGGCCCTAGTCAGATGAGAGTACCACTCACGGGATGCCCCGATCAAGCTATCCTCAAAATAGAACATCCATAGCTTTTCATCCATGGTGTAGGCCTTTAATCTTCCCAGGAAAGATTGAAGATGGGTGCGAGGGCAGGATGTCCCATTATATCTTTCGAAGCAGGGAAGTTTGAATTTGTGAGGAATTTTAACTCCCTCAACCAGCCCCATATCCATAACATCAAAACCTAAAGAGTTTTAAGACTCCAGAGACCTCAGCTTTTCTGCTATCTCGTCCAGGCGACGATCATAGACTTCATCTCCTACCCCAACTACCGTGAATTGTTCCTCCTGAGGGTCCTCTTGCAAGGCACGCCCTCTAATATTACCCTGGGTATTCTTGATAGCATTAATGTCAGGGTTGAGATAAGGTCCAAACTCTGGGAGATCAGTACGAGGTTGTATATGATCATTGTTGCTGGTACCCCCTGTACCTGGGTGGTTTTCTTCAGGAGTTTGCCGCTCGACCATCTCTCTTAATATTTCTTGACTTTGGGCCAACCCAGTCATTACTGCCATGAACTGGTTCATCTGTGCCCTCATTTCAGTCCTTTCATTAGCCATCTGGGTTCTCACGTCAGTAAGATCTTACTGAACTTGGTCCATCTGTAAACTTGGAAGGTTGTTTCTTGTCGGATACCGGTGAACTCTGTTGATGGGGAAGAATCTCCTACGAGCAATGTTTCCTAAGACCACAACAAAGTGAGAAACAACAAGAACAAATACCTACAAAACAAAGAAATGCGGTTAGTATGCAATGCATGATGTCTATTTGTCTTCCAAGGGTATCCGGTTTGGTTCTTTGGTTTTGACCTTCCAGACCTCGAGGACTGATGATATTGGAGAGAGATGAATAACACACAAACCATATATTACACAATGCAAAGATACATAGTTTTGATTACAACAAGTCCCCATGATGGGTCAAAATACAACAACAAAAACAAAAGTACAAACAAAATGAAGTACAAATACAAAGAAATCAAACATTCATCCCATAATCATCCTCTCTGACTTCCTTCAGGAGAGCATCAGTCACTGGGCCAATTGGATGCTTTGTGATGGTCCTGATAAGAAGGCTCTTGGTGGCAATGGCACTTGTCAACTTCTTATACTTGTCTTGGTCTTTTGATCTCTTCAACCCCGCCCGGAGTTTCAACTCGGAGATTTCCTTTTGTGCTCCTAACAAGGCTTCCTGACTCTTCTTCTCATTAGCTTCTAGCTGCTCCATCCTAGCCTGGGTCTTTTGATCTTCCTGTGAACGAGCCTCAGTAATTCTGATCCATCTAGCCTGACTCTCTTCCAAGTAGTGCTCAGCTTTGGCCTTTTGAGTCTTGGCTTCCTTGCAAGCATTCTTTAATACCATATCCCCTGTTCTATCTCTTCTGATGTAATCATCTGTCTTCTCAATCTTAGTCATATGCTCGATCCGGAGCTTCTCTAACCTCTCATTGTCCAGCCGACTATCATTCCTCTCCCAGAGGGTCTTCTTTAGGGCTTCAGAAAGCTGAGTATTCCTTTCCTTCAACTTTTCAAACTCTTCTAAACTGACTGTAGCTACAGGCTGTGCTACTGATGGTCCAGGCACATCTTCCAGGGTGAATGGCATGCGGGTGATCTATCCTCTAGCACGAGACCAATCAAGATACTAAGCTGAAGCTATGTTGTTGCACTTGCCAAGAATGGCAGTCCCCTTTGTCTAAATGTTGTCCCAAGCCCAGGCTGCTTGTCGGGCAATGGCAAGGTTATGCTGAATATCACAGTAAAGGTTTTCTGACAAGTCCTGCTCTCTTGGTGTTGTAGCGGTAAAATCATGAGTATAAGTTATTGGTTAACTTAACTCAAGGTAAACAGAGTCGCCACCGCGCTTTTATTTTATTCCAAGACGAAAAGGAAAAAAGAGCGAATAAATCCTAATGAATCTAAAAGCAGAAAGCTAAAGAAACACAACAGAGAAACAGGTAAGAGGATAGGTTACACAATGGGAAGGTTTTACGCACCCAAAATGTCAGTGGTACTCCACGGGAACCCTTTGAAAAATTAAATGCTTTTGGTTTGAAAATGGTTTGTTAAATGAGAGTGGAGAGGTGAGAAAAGAATTATTTTTAATATTTTTGTGTTTGGAGAGGTTTACCACCTCATGCCTACGTACCCACAAAGTGCAATGCAAGATCAAAACCCCGTAGTTCGTGGTACAAATAGTGAAAAGGGTGGGTTATGATTCATTTTATTAAGTGAAGAGAATTTGTCATCTTCTTGTGGATGGCCAAACAAACTACCATGAGAATGAAGGCATGGACTCAAACATCATTATAGGGAGGGTGCTAACTCAGATAAAATCGACGAGTATGCCACTAAACCCCCACGAATGACAAGAGACTCAATTACATCAAACTACAACCATGGAGATTGAGAGACTTAAACCCGACTAAAGAATAATGACTCATAATCGGCATTTTTTAAAAGAAAATAAACAAAAGTGCACAAAGGCACAAAACAAATTGAATGGGTTTGGTTCTTTTTATTTTTTGAATTAAGGTCAACATGATTAGATTCATTGATTTTTAAAGAGAAGAAAAAGGTAAAAGCCACTTGACAAAAGTCAAGGTTTTTGTTTATTAAAAAGGTGATGATTTAAAAAGAAAGAATCCTTTGAAAAAGGGAGAAGGTTTTGAAAATTGAAGAATGGGAGGAGATGAAGGGACTATCCTAAAAAAAGAAAATAAAGAGATAAGGGAAGAAAGATCTAACCAAACTTGACGACCTTCCAAATTATGAGCATAAGAGTTACATACTTATAAGCTAGCAAATAGCCAAATAAAGGCTAAATCCAACTTTATGAAGATCAAGGCAAAGGAAGTGTCCTAAGAATCTAAGTCCAAATCTTCACTCCAAATGCTAAGGATAGTAACCAATAGTCCACAAATTAAAGTCACAAGTTTTTTAGAGATTTAATCCTTTATTAATTTTTTTTTGGGTCCAAATGGACAAATAGAAAATCAATCAACAAATAATAAGAGCAAATAATAAACATGATATGGATGAATAAAGTAAAATAGAATAAAGGCAATAAAAGTGCAAGAAATTAAATGTTAATATTAAAAATAAATTAAAGTGCAAGAATATAAAATATTAATAGTAGTAATAGTATAATAATATTTACATAATAATGGTATGATGAACTTAATCAACCACAACAAAAAAGTAACAAAAATCGAAGGCAACCAGATCAGCTTAGCATCTTACACTATAGTGATTAATCAAGGCAAACTGAACCGAATTCAATGAAATTTGAAAGGAGATTGGGAGACCCAAAGCACCTACGCATCAAACATTCATAAGTCTCGATTATTAATGCAATATGATTAACCACTTTGGGATTACGCGATTAACAAGAGATCCGGTCCACGAAAGTGCAAGTACCCAATTATATTTTTATTCCGAAGTCGGGACACATTTAGGTCTATGTTAAGCAATCGCCGAGTAATTTACGAAGTAATTACCCTACAAATGAGGCCGGCCACCACCAATTAAGGTGCATAATGTTAGTGCTAATGCATGCGAGATAAAAGATATGTAAATCGTTATCCGAACACGATACCGCACAAAACTAAAGGTGAATACCAAATTGAGCCACACTTATGGTATTCTTCCATCCTTAAGTTCAATCACTCATCTTGGTGGATTTAAGCATGAAAATTTATCACTAATGCAAAATAACTTAAATGAATTGAATAATCCATTTAAAGGTAGTTTTGAATTAATGAAGATTAAATACTCTAATCTACCACAAAAGTTCATTGAAATTAAGGAGAAATTACTCCCAAAAATGTTTCCCAAGGTAAAAATAAAAAGGAGGAAGAAGAAGAAGAAAGATGAACCAAAAGAGGGCTTGAAACAAGCCAAAAACACCATTCTGACTTGTGTTAACCGGTTAACGCAAGCAGATTTTGAACAATCTGCACTGTTTTTGAACTGGTTAACCGGTTAACCAAATGGTTAACCGGTTAACGCTGTACCAGAGGCTGAAAAATGCAGAAAATTCAGCATGATCCATTTTGAAACCTTTTCTCAAACATTGGATGATCATGATCTGAATTTGCACGAATTTAAAACCAAAATACAGTGTAAACCCTGCAATCAAACAACAAATAAAGATCCAAAGGATCTAGAAACAAAAGCACCAAAGATCTACATCTCGAATGTTGGTGGTGAATATGGGTTTATGGAGGAAGATGAATTACCAAAAGCTCTTCTTCAAATTGGATCAACACAAGCTTAGATCTATTGAAATTGATGAGCAAATGAAATAAAGGGTGATGGTTTAGCTCAAGTTAATCAAGAATTCAATGTGAATTCTTGATAACTTCAAAAGAAAGAAAGATGAGCTTTGGAGAATTTTGGTGTTGGAGGAGTATTTTGCAAGAGGTTTTGTGGCTATCAAAAGCTTGTGAAATGAATGAAATTGTGGTCCTATTTAAAGGCCTTAGGTATGGAGATTTGGTGGAATGGAGCTTGCTTTGGTAATTTGAATTTAGGTTTGGTAATTGAAATTTTGGTGGGAAATGGAAAAGAGTGGTGATTAATGAGGGTTTATGGTAGGAAATGATCAAAGTGATGTAGAGAAATCAGAAACCAATGGATCTAGAATATTCCAATTAAATCAATGATCTAAGGGTGCTGAATTTGAATAAAAAATTCAAATTTCGCACTGGTTAACGGGTTAACCATTTGGTTAACTAGTTAACCAAGCTGAATTTTGAATTTTTTGTTCAAACATAGCTGCTTGGTTGTTTCGGCCCGATTCTTGTTGTGCGTCGAAGAAATGAACACATGAACCATGGAAATCCTTTGAATGAATCAATTAACTTGGGAAATCCTCGATCTGATAAATTTGAATTATTTATGGATCACCTTCGACTTTTTCAGTGAAATTTCGCTCGAGCTGCATGATTACTATTTTTGGCATTTTTCAATGGTTCCTCTTCCTGAAAAAAAATGTTAGCAAAAGGAAACAAAAATATTTTTGGATTTTGATTAATTGTTAGTAAACACAAACAAATAAAGTAATTAAAGACAACGGTGATCCCCTGCGAGGTATAAACTTAACCCGAGAAGAACCGTGCAACCAGTGCGATCTTGTTTGTATGCAAGATGTAGATGAAAATGCAAAGAACACTTAGGGAAAAAATTAGTGTGCAACAGCTGCCCCTATTTAAGTTTCTTCAATCTGAAGATATGAAGATTGACATCTTCGTCTCTGTAAGATGGGAGAGACTTAAATACAGAAAACCCAAATTTGTTTCCTAAGAGAACATGATATGATATGAATATGGGATGTTATGCAAACCCAAGATCTCTGTGGGGAACACACGACCACAAGAGGAAAGCAAAAGCTTGGGGACACAAAAGAAAATCCCGCCGGAGAAAAACAACAAACACCAAAAGAGTTACCAGGAAAATAAATCGCTGGATAACCGACCCCACATGGGGAAAAGATATGATATAACCAAAGTATTAGGGCTCAACAGGAAAGAGCAACGCTTTCTCGGGAATATCAACCAAACAAAGTATTCGAGTCCAAAAATGGAGGAATATCGAGTTGGAAAAGAATCATCAACTACCGGTTTACTGGGTAGAAGATATGAAAATAACGGACTCAACTATCGATTTACTGGATTGGAGAAAAATAAAGAGGGATAACCTCCACTACCTTTTTACTGGGTAGAAAAAAAAATTCTCAACTACCTGATTTACTGGGTAGGATCACAACAACAGGGAACAACTTCTATTACCTTTTACTGGGTAAAAAGAAGAACTCTCGACTACTGAATTTACTGGGTAGGAGTACAAGCAAAAGAGCTTGATTAATTTGGTAATATTACCCATTATCTAATAATTTATAGCTTAATTCCAAAGTAATATACTCAAGTTGGAGAAAATATTGCCCACTATCAAACAATGATAGCTTAATTCCAAAGCAAACATTACTCACAAAGGGGACCAAAATTCAATCCAAGAACAAATTGGAGAGAAACGGTCAAACAAAACTCATCCCGAGGAGGAAATATCTCAACTGGGGAAGTTCCATCCAGATAATAAACCGGGGAGGAAACTGAATCAAAATCATCCATGAGAAGCAAACTCGGTAGGGAAATAGAAAGGATAAACACTTTCTGCTTAAGGGTTGACACTCTAAACTTGAGAGGAAAACCACACACACTCTGTGGGGAAAAATCACACCAAAGAGCGGGGAACAAAGATAAATGCAAGAATGCAAGCAAAAGATGATATGCTCATGCGTATGAATATGCGTATGAATATGCGTATGAATATGCTGACAAAATAGACATAAAGATAAGCAACAAGTGACATAAACACCACAATAACCGGACACTCGGCTAATCAGGGGAACAAGGTCGGGGACCATGCTGGAGATATGAATCAAAATCCTGCAGGGGAACATCAAAAGCCATTAAAGGAACAAAATCCTACTACAAGGTAAAACTTAGATTGGGGAAAATAACTGCTAGGGATCCAGTCCACAAAGCAATCTTCAAGAATCCATAAAAGGATAACATCAGAAAATTCTACTCTAAGAGGATAACATTTCGGAGATATCTCAACAACTCAAAATCTTCCATACTCTAGGGGAAAAGGGAAATATCCCTGTTAAACTCTGATGGGGACGAATATTATCATAAATATGCATGGGGAAATGAAGTAAAGATCTACCAGTGGTGTAAATAGAACATAGCCTACTGGAGTATCAAACATCAATTATCAACTCTGCATAGGAATACCACCTCGCTGAGGAGAGGTAAAAACCTGCTGAAGGTAGGAAGAACTTCCATGATCCATGTTGGGGACAGAAATGTTCTTAATCAAACTCCTGCAGGAACAACCATTATACTATTTCTGCTCCAATCGGGGAAAGAGTTATACTACTCTCACACTGCTTGGGGAAGGAGTTACGCCACTCCTGCTTTGCTCAGGGAAAGAGTGCAAAACTTGCCAAAGATCAAAAATAGAGATCTGTTGGAAACCATCACACACAGACTTACTAGGGATCTATGAAGATTTTTCATCACTGAATGTTTGGGCTTTTCGACTCACAGGGAAATACCAGAAGTTAACATCATAATTAATCACAATTACGAGGGATTTTAAATCAATAATCACCAACAGGTGAAAGAAAACCTCTAAACTGATTGATATACCAATACTTCTGCTGAGGGATGCAACCAACTTATGCTGAGGAGCAAAGGCTCGGCCAGGGGCTTCCAAGACTTTTCAAGTCAATGGTAAACTGCTGAGGAAGAGATCAAAACTCAGCTGGGGATTTTCTAGGATATATCTTCCAACAACTCTTCTGGGGAAAGGAACAGAATTAAGAGTGTTTACAATCCTTGCTCATGCTAGTTGCTGGGGAGAAAAACATCATTAATATCGACATGCCAGGACCAATCAAAAATTTCTTAAGGACACAAACGAATCAAACCCTGCTTTGGGAGAGACAAGTTGCACACATCCGGACTTTACCATCCCTGGAATTACTATTGATATCCTTTCTTTGTTCACAAATCAAGAAAAATGTTTTTATAAATCTTCAAAAAAATTAAATTTATTAGATTTGTTTCAAAAATCATCATCAACAATAAAATTGAAATTTTGTAAACAGAAACAATATAAAGAGTTGCAAACAATCGGATAAAAGCTCAAATTCATTGATAGAATGGTAGTCAGCAAATGGCGTAACTCCATGGATCATTACAAGTTTAAAAAAATGGTAAATACATGGAAAAGGGCTACATTGAAATACAATGATCACTATTCTCCCTATCAACTTTGAAATCCACTGTGCCCGAAACTTCAGTCAAGATGAGTGAATAAGAATCTTTGAGGGGCAATTCTTCTGAGAGATAGAATCTGAAATCCTCGGTCTTTACTAGTGATCCAATTTGTCGATGCAGTTACTTGCCATGATCCCTAACTCTCGCCTAGATTGCCTCTTCGGGTTTTCAATATACTGGGATAATTATTTCTATTTTTGTCTCTAATTTTTGCCTAGACCGCCCTTTCGGGTTTTCAATCCACCGAGACGCTCATTTTTGCCTAAGCCGCCCTTTCGGGTTTTCAACGTAGCGAGCTGTTCTGTTTTTTTAGGCGAAGTATTTCTTGATTGCATCCGCATTCACAGGACGAGTGATCTCCTCACCATCCATAGTTGCAAGAATTAATGAACCGCCAGAGAAGGCTTTCTTGACAACATATGGGCCATCATAGTTTGGAGTCCACTTTCCCCGAGAATCTGTAATGAAAGACTGGATCTTTTTGAGCACGAGGTCGCCTTCTCTGAATATACGAGGTTTGACCTTCTTGTCAAAAGCTTTCTTCATTCTTTGCTGGTACAACCGACCATGACTTCTTCAATCAAATTCAACTGATCAAATCTACTCTGACACCATTCAGCCTCAGTCAACTTGGCTTCCATCAAAACTATCATTGATGGGATCTCACCTCAACGGGGAGCACTGCTTATGTACCATAAACAAGTGAGAAAAGGGTTTCCCCTGTTGAAGTGAGAACAAATGTACGATACCCATGCAGAGCAAAAGGGAGCATCTCATGCTAGTCCTTATATGTCACAACCATCTTCTGAATGATCTTCTTAATGTTCTTATTCGCAGCTTCAACAGCCTCATTCATCTTCGGTCTATAAGGAGAAGAATTATGGTGTTGAATCTTATATTCTTCACAAAGCTCTTTCATCACCTTATTATTCAAGTTCGAACCATTATCATTAATGATTCTATTCAGAACACCATATCTACAGATAATGTTATTCTTGATAAAGTGAACCACAACTTGCTTGGTCACATTAGCATACGATGTCGCTTCCACCCACTTAGTGAAGTAGTTAATTGCCACAAGAATAAAACGATGTCCATTCAAAGCCTTGGGTTCAATCATACCAATCATATCAATTCCCCACATAGAGAAAGGCCATGGGGAAGAAATCACATTGAGATGAGTTGGTGGCACATGAATCTTATCATCATACACTTGGCACTTATGGCACTTTTTCACATACTTGCAGCAATCAGATTCCATTGTCAGCCAATAGTAACCTGATCTCAACATCTTTTTAGCCATTGCATGCCCATTAGCATGAGTATCAAAAGATCCTTCATGAATTTCTTTCATTAACATGTCTGCTTCGTGTCTATCCACGCATCTGAGCAAGACCATGTCAAAATTCCTCTTATAAAGCACATTTCCATTCAGGAAGAAATTGCCTGCTAATCTTCTCAAA
Organism: Lathyrus aphaca; assembly: GCA_963966055.1. Taxonomy (NCBI): domain Eukaryota; kingdom Viridiplantae; phylum Streptophyta; class Magnoliopsida; order Fabales; family Fabaceae; genus Lathyrus; species Lathyrus aphaca. Next base: position 104,371,481 of record OZ014523.1, on the reverse strand, counting down.
TTTCTCTTGTCTTTATCGGATGCCCCAAGTGGGTATTCCTGACTCTGGAGGAAACATTTAATATCATGATACCAAGGCTTGTCATCGTGGACTTCTTCAACTACAAACACATGAGCTGGTCTTTCAAGTCGCATCACTCTGATCATGGGAACATCATTCCACTGGTGCACCTTTATCATAGAAGCTATAGTTGCTAAAGCGTCTGCCATCTGATTTTCATCACGAGGCACATAATAAAACTAAACTTTAGTGAAGAAAGTTGATATCCTCCTGGCATAATCTCTATAAGGGATCAAGTGGGGTTGATGAGTTACCCACTTACCCTTGATCTGATTGATTACCAAGGTAGAATCTCCATACACATCAAGATGCTTAATCCTCAGATCAATAGCTTCCTCAAGACCCATAATACAGGCTTCATACTCAGCTTTATTATTGGTACAAGGAAAAGTCAACCTTGCAGCAAAAGGAATATGTGAACCATGGGGAGTAATGATCATTGCCCCAATTCCTCTTCCGCGTGCATTTACAGCACCATCAAAAACTAAACCCCATCGAGTTCCAGGCTCCGGCCCTTCCTCAATCAAAGGTTCATCACAATCTTTCATTTTCAAAAACATCACATCCTCATCTGGGAAATCAAACTTGATAGGCTGGTAATCATCAATCGGTTTATGTGCCAAATGATCAGCCAAGATACTACCTTTTATAGCTTTTTGAGCTCGGTACTCAATATCATATTCTGATAACAACATTTTCCAATGAGCAATCCTCCCAGTCAAAGCAGGATTTTCAAATATATACTTGATCGGATCCATTTTAGAGATCAACCAAGTTGTATGATTCAGCATATACTGGCAAAGACGCTTTGCAGCCCAAGCTAAGGCACAACAAGTTTTTTCAAGCATGGAGTACCGAGACTCACAATCAGCGAATTTCTTACTCAAGTAGTAAATTGCATATTCTTTTCTTCCAGATTCATCTTGCTGACTAAGCACACAACCCATGGAATCTTCCAACACAGTCAAGTACATGATCAACGGTCTACCTTCCACCGGAGGAGACAAAATAGGAGGTTCGAGCAGATATTCTTTGATACTTTCAAATTCCTTCTGACAATCATCTGTCCAGACACAACCTTTGTCTTTTCGAAGATACTTGAAGATCGGAGCACATGTGGCAGTCATGTGAGAGATAAACCTTGAAATATAATTCAAATGGCCCAAGAATCCTCTTACTTGCTTTTCAGTTCTTGGAGCAGGCATTTCACAAATAGCTTTCACTTTATCAGGATCAACTTCAATTCCTCTTTGGCTGACAATAAAATCTAACAACTTTCTAGATCGTACACCAAACGTGCACTTATTCGGATTCAAACGGAGCTTAAACTTCCTTAACCTCTGAAACAACTTCAGCAAATGTTCAACATGATCCTCTTCAGTCCTCGACTTAGCAATCATATCATCAACATATACCTCAATTTCTTTGTGCATCATATCATGGAAAAGTGTGGCCATAGCTCTTTTGTATGTCGCACCAGCATTCTTCAATCCAAAGGGCATCACTCTGTAGCAGAATGTTCCTCATGGTGTAATAAATGTGGTCTTTTCCATGTCCTCGGGTACCATCTTTATTTGATTATAACCGTAAAATTCGTCCATAAAAGAGAACACATCAAACTTAGCCGTATTATCTACCAACACATCAATGTGTAGCAATGGAAAATCATCTTTTGGACTGGCTTTATTCAAATCTCTGTAATCAACACACATTCGGACTTTTCCGTCTTTCTTTGGAACGACACAATATTGGCCACCCATTGAGGATAATTTGACGTCACAAGAAAACCTGCATCAATCTGCTTTTGAACCTCCTCTTTGATCTTTACTGCCATATCAGGATGAGTTCTTCTCAACTTTTGCTTTACAGGTGGACATTTAGGCTTCAACGGCAATCTATGCTCCACAATATCAGTATCAAGACCTGGCATGTCTTGATAAGACCAAGCAAATACATCAACATACTCTCTAAGAAGCTCTACAATCCTCTTCTTAACATCAGGACCAAGCAATGCTCCAACTTTGACTTCTTTCTTATCATCTTCAGAACCCAAGTTAACCATCTCTATAGACTCTCCATGAGGCTGAATAACCTTCTCCTCGTGCTCAAGCAACCGAGAAATTTCATCAGGAATCTCTTCTCCTCAGCTTTGAACACAGGGAATTCAAAGTTGGGAGTGGGCATAGGATCATTGTTTTCAATGGGTTTATCAATCAATCTGCACAATGATTTTATTTTTATTTTAGAGTATGAACAAAAGTGCAAACATTATGCAAATAAACAGTTATTATTTTTATTTTTTGGGTTTTTTATGTTACCATTTTTCAGAATAAAGCAAAAAGGAAAAACACATATGGAAATAACAAAATAGCATTTTATTGATGATGATAAAATTTGAAACAAAGCCAGACAAACATCACTTTCACCTTGGGCAGAGTGAAAGGATTTTTGAAAGAAAACAAAACAAATTACTTTGAAGCATGAACAATAGAAGGAACATCAACAGCAATCTAGTTTTTGCAAATCTTTCCGTGCGTAACAAAGTTAGGCATTTCTTCATCTTCATCATCTTCAATGATGGCAGCAGCGGAATGATTGTTGATAAATCCAGCACTTCAGAATCCTTCCTGAATAGTCTTCGGGTCATTGAGAGCCAGACCTGGTGCAAAGCCGATACCAAATCCTTCCTTGTTGTCGACAACATCAATAACTCGTCCCCAACCGTCAGATCGACCAGTTTCAAGCACGCGCAGAGCATCCTTGAGAGAAGATATAGGCATGACATTCTTCTTAGCAGCATTATCAACAACAGAAAGAGCCTGAAATGAAGTTCCCACCTCTTCTTCAGCATCAATATAGGAGAAAGATGAAAAATTGCTCACAAGCATCGCCTTTTCACCGCCAATAGTCATTAATTTCCCATCTTTCACAAACTTCAGCTTCTGATGAAGAGTAGATGTCACAGCCCCTACCTCATGAATCCAGGGTCTTCCAAGGAGACAATTGTAAGCGGGACATATATCCATTACCTGAAAAGTAATTTGGAATATAAACGGTCCAATAAGAATAGGAAGATCCACTTCACCAATTAATGTCTTCTTCGATCCGTCAAAAGCTTTCATAATAATCCCACTATGCCTCATGGGAGCGCCTTGGTACGCAAGCCTTGACAAAGTCTACTTCGGCATCACGTTTAGAGAAGACCCATTATCGACCAACACCTTAGACATAGCATCTTCCTGACAGTTCACTGAAATATGCAAAGCCAAGTTATGATTCCTTCCTTCTTCAGGCAAATCATCATCACAGAAACTTAAATTGTTGCACGATGTGATATTAGCTACAATACTATCAAACTGATCAACAGTCACATCGTAGTCAACATAAGCTTGATCAAGAATCTTCTGCAAAGACTGCCTATGAGCCTCAGAGCACATCAAGAGTGATAAAACTGATATTTTCGACGGAGTATGCAACAATTGCTCAGTAATGTTGTACTCGCTTTTCTTTATCAATTTTAACACCTCATCTTCATTATCACCAAATTGGCCTGATCGGGCAACAACATCCATAATCTGTTTACTCGCACTTGTATCTTCAACTCTCTTCGGAGGGTCTGAAGCATAAACTCTACCACTTCGGGTAACTTTTGTCACATCAACAATGCTAACCACAGACCTTGGAGAAGGAATAGGAACTCCCTTACCATTTTCTATCATCGTAGCATTATACCGGTATGGAACAGCTTTATCAGACTCATATGGCATTGGACCAGGCAAATTGATCACCAAGGGAGTAACAACATATTTGCGGCTATCAAAAGAAATAACCACCTTCTCAGGAACAACCTTCTCAGGAACAACCTTCTCAGGAATATTGAATTGAGGCACAATAACATTCACTTCATTTTCATACTTATCTCTTTTTGCTGTCACTTCAATCAACTTCTCATCCATCATCTTTTGAATGTCTCTCTTAAGAATTACGCAACCACGAGGGTTCACCGAGAAAATGCAACAACCAGCATAATCATGATCAATATCGTGATATTCACTTAAGAAAGCATGCATCTAAACCAAAGACCTTTGAATATGGCGGACCTCAAAAATCTTGAATAAACTAGGACAAACATCCACCGTATTCATAGACGTATTCCCATGCTTCGGAAGCGGATTTGTCTTCACATTTGGATTCACATCATTGAAGAATAGAATATTGTTCTTTATCAATTTCTGCACTTCAAACTTCAATGGATAACAGTTCTCAACATCGTGCCCCGGGGCACCTTGATGAAAAGCATAGTGAGCCTCTGGCTTATACCACCATGGGATAGTTTCTGGAACTGGAGGTGGAGAACGTGTTTGCACAAGATTCTTTGCAATCAAAGAAGGTAGAAAATTCGCATATAACATTGGAATGGGATCAAAACTTGGCTTAGCACGAACCTGTTGATTACTGCCTTGTTGCACAGCAGGTTGTTGATAACGAGGCTGATACTTTGGAGCTACTGGCACGGCTGGAGTCACATTAACCACCAGAGTTACAGAAGCTATATGCTGCCGATGACGATTCTCATGACCACGAGGTCTTCTGAAACTTTCACGAGACACAACAATAGTCTCACCCTCTTTCTTTATACCAAAAGTGAACCTCCTAGAGCTCGAGCTATTACTATTCTCCTGACTCAACCGTCCCTCACAGACACCTTCTTCTAAACGCATCCCCATACTCACCATTTCAGTGAAATCAGAAGGAGCACTTGTTATCATCTTATCATAGTGGAAAGAACTTAAAGTCTTTAAGAAGATCTTCGTCATTTCTTTCTCTTCCAGAGGAGGAACAGTCTGAGCTGCTAGCTCGCGCCATCTCTGTGCATACTCTTTGAAAGTCTCTTTCTCCTTCTGGGACATAACACGAAGTTGATCTCTATCTGGTGCCATATCGACATTATACTTGTATTTCCTAACAAAAGCCTCTCCCAAATTATTGAAAGTCTATATTTGGCTATTATCCAAACTCATGTACCATCTCATGGCAGCACCAGTCAGACTGTCCTGAAAATAATGAATCAACAGCTTATCATTGTCTATCTTAGCAGACATCTTTCTAGCATACATAGTCAAATGACTCAGCGAACAAGTGTTGTCTTTATACTTCTCGAACTCAGGCAACCTGAACTTGTATGGAACTTTGACATTAGGAACCAGACAGAGATCATAAGCATCTTTTCCGAACAAATCCTTATGTTTCAAGGCTCTCATCTCCTTCTATATCTCAGCAAAACGACCTTGAAAATCATCAAGTCTTTCAATCACACCAGCGCCTTCACTGGGCTCAGCATGGTAAATCACTTCATCATGGTGTGGAATAGTGTGCATCACAGGCGGTGCAGTAGTCATTATTGGCGGAAGAGTATTAAATGCAGCAGTCTCAAGAGGAGGAGGATGATAACCAGTAGGAATGAAATCAACTGGCATGCCCCACGGTGTGCTAGAAGGCATGCGATAGCAAGGAGAAATGACAGTTTCAGCAGGAATGGATGCAGTAACAATCTCAGAGATGACTGTATTCTGAACAGGAGAATTAGGAGGAGGGCGCTGATTCTGAGCAGCCACCAAGCTTTCCATCATGGCAGTAACTCTTTCCAAGCTTTTCCTTAGATATGTAACTTCCTTGCACAGATCGCGATTCTCTTGTTGTAGGGTTTCTGACATCTTCTTCCGATTAGTCCAAGTATCAACCTTGTGAGTCAGCTTGACGGGAGAACTGAATGAAGACCAAGAAACAACATAAGATCCCTGGAGAACACTCAAAAAGCAAGACAAATGAGGTTATGATGCATGGTATGCATATGCAAAATGCAAAGATTTCAAAGGACTATAAGATAAATTGCAGTATTTATAAAGAAACACTTTCTAAAGTACTTAAAAACTCATTTTCATTAAAATCAAAGTAAGGATTACAAGTGAAGTACAAGCCTCAACAATCCTAATACATGAGAGAAAAAGTAAACTAGGCCTAGGGAATCACATTCGAAGAAGATCCGAATCCCGGCTGGTACTTAATGTGAATCCTCTTAATCTCTTTCTTATATCGATTCTCCATGTCTTCCTTATCCTTCACTAACTGGTCAACAATAGTCTTCCAAGCACCGGATGTAGGAGGAATGGTAGATGGAGTGCTAGAGGAAAATAAATCCTCTCTTGGCCTCTTCGTAACACGCTGCTCAAGTAACTCAATGAGATCATCCTTCTCTTTCAGCTTCTCTTTCATCGTAGTCTTCTCAAATAGCCATTCCTTTTTCTCTTTCGTCATCTTGTCCAACTCTTCTTGAAGAGCAACCTTCTCATCAACGGGCGGAAGAAAAGCAGACAATGGTAATATAGGAAACAAAGACTCCTCGGGTGGATAAGGCATCTTGAGCTTGGAAGCCCTAGATTGAACCCACTGGATGTAACACTCAGAGGGAGCAAGGTGTTGCCTTCCCAATTGACCCTTCTCTTTATGATGAACCGCATGCCAAGAAAGTAGGTATCAGATTCTTCTTCAAGAAAATCTGAATGGCATTCTCATCCACAATACCATCTAAGTTAGGAAACAAGATGATCCCATAAATGAGCAAAGAGAGAATAGCCTCAAATGCATCCTTATGACCTAAATTAAGTGAAGTAGAAGCTTTCCCCATCAAGAACTTAGCATTAATACCACAAACACTCCCTTTTGGAAGAAACTTCCCATTAAGATCAGACTCCTTGAGAAAAAGGGCTTTGGCGATGACTTTGGTCGTAAGCTCCTTCTCTAAACCACTGAAAAGAAATTCCTTGTCCAAAATAGGTAGACCCATCCAATGAGAGTACTCCTCCAAGGTCGGCATAAGCTGATAATCAAGAAAGGTGAAACAATGATGCAACGGATCATAAAACTGAGCTAAGGTAGGGAGAATCCCCTCTGGTACATCGGTATCCAAAATAAACAAGAGCTTTCCATAACATTTCCGGAACTCCTGGGTGTCAACCACCAATGCTCCTAGCTTTCTCAACTCCACTATATTAGGATTCTTGAAGGTGTAGTTCTTTGTGTTCCTCCTTTCAAAATTCATGACCATAGACATCTGAAATTTTGCAAAATTTCCTTATGAGTCCCTTTAAATCTCGAAAATAATGCTCATGAATGTATGATGGCATGTATGCAACAACCACAAACAAGATCACACAAAGCACACGGGTTTAGGTTCCGAGTCACGAGCATGAAGTCTAGGTAACAGAATACCAACCCATACAGGTAAGTACTAAAGTTTGTCTTCGTTGTATCTGTAGAAAACCAAAAGGGTGCTAACAGAGGTGCCCGGAGTTAACAACCATCTTTAGAATATTATCGGTACGTTGGATTACTCCCCAACCGATTACATTCTTAAAATAGACCTCGTCCGAGTGTAGCATTGCGTGACAACCACCTTAGGTTTACACCCGGATAGTTTCCGCACTACGTTCCTAAATTGGCTTGGATGGGTTAAGGGTTCTACGGTCCTCAGTATGATCAGCTCAAGGTCGGAAAATAATGCCACGTATGATTACTCATCATGATATTGATAATCCAAGAGAGCCTAACCGAGTGGAGATTATCAGATTGATATAGCTTTGGACTACTCCATCGCTTATCGCTTCGAATATCGCCGTCCTATCATAAGTTCAACTCAGATCTGGGTTAGAATCTATCTCACTCACAGAGGATCACCAAAACCGAAACAGAACAAACAAATCAAACCAAAGCAGTAAATAAATCAAAGTAGGCCGAATCCACTTAGAGATTACTCCCCAGCAGAGTCGCCACTTTTCTGTAGCGGTAAAATCATGAGTATAAGCTATTGGTTAACTTAACTCAAGGTAAACAGAGTCGCCACCGCGCTTTTATTTTATTTCAAGAGGAAAAGGAAAAAAGAGCGAATAAATCCTAATGAATCTAAAAGCAGAAAGTTAAAGAAACACAACAGAGAAACAGGTAAGGGGATAGGTTACACAATGGGAAGGTTTTACGCACCCAAAATGTTCGTGGTACTCCACGGAAACCCTTTGAAAAATTTACTGCTTTTGGTTTGAAAATGGTTAGTTAAATGAGAGTGAAGAGGTGAGAAAATAATTATTTTTAATATTTTTGTGTTTGGAGAGGTTTACCACCTCATGCCTACGTACCCACAAAGTGCAATGCAAGATCAAAACCCCGTAGTTCATGGTACAAATAGTGAAAAGGGTGGGTTATGATTCATTTTATTAAGTGAAGAGAATTTGTCATCTTCAAGTGGATGGCCAAACAAACTACCATGAGAATGAAGGCATGGACTCATACATCATTATGGGGAGGGCGCCAACTCGGATAAAATCGACGAGTATGCCACTAAACCTCCACGAATGACAAGAGACTCAATTACATCAAACTACAACCATGGAGATTGAGAGACTTACACCCGACTAAAGAATAATGACTCATAATCGGCACTTTTTAAGAGAAAATAAACAAAAGTGCACAAAGGCACAAAACAAATTGAATGGGTTTGGTTCTTTTTATTTTTTGAATTAAGGTCAACATGATTAGATTCATTGATTTTTAAAGAGAAGAAAAAGGTAAAAGTCACTTGACAAAAGTCAAGGTTTTTGTTTATTAAAGAGGTGATGATTTAAAAAGAAAGAATCCTTTGAAAAAGGGAGAAGGTTTTGAAAATTGAAGAATGGGAGGAGATGAAGGGACTATCCTAAAAAAAGAAAATAAAGAGATAAGGGAAGAAAGATCTAACCAAACTTGACGACCTTCCAAATTATGAGCATAAAAGTTACATCCTTATAAGCTAGAAAATGGCCAAATAAAGGCTAAATCCAACTTTATGAAGATCAAGGCAAAGGAAGTGTCCAAAGAATCTAAGTCCAAATCTTCACTCCAAATGCTAAAGATAGTAACCAATAGTCCACAAATTAAATACACAAATTTTTTAGAGGTTTAATCCTTTATTAATTTTTTTGGGTCCAAATGGACAAATAGAAAATCAATCAACAAATAATAAGAGCAAATAATAAACATGATATGGATGAATAAAGCAGAATAGAATAAAGGCAATAAAAGTGCAAGAAATAAAATGTTAATAACAAAAAGAAACTAAAGTGCAAGAATATAAAATATTAATAGTAGTAATAGTATAATAATATTTACATAATAATGGTATGATGAACTTAATCAACCACAACCAAAAAGTAACCAAAATCAAAGGCAACCGGATCCGCTTAGCATCTTACACTATAGTGATTAATCAAGGCAAACTGAACCGAATTCAATAAAATTTGAAAGGCGATTGGGAGACCCAAAGCACCTACGCATTAAACATTCATAAGTCTCGATTATTAATGCAATATGATTAACCACTTTGGGATTACGCGATCAACAAGAGATCCGGTCCACAAAAGTGCAAGTACCCAATTAGATTTTTATTCCGAAGTCGGGACACATTTAGGTATATGTTAAGCAATCGCCGAGTAATTTATGAAGTAATTACCCTACAAATGAGGCCGGCCACCACCAATTAAGGTGCATAATGTTAGTGTTAATGCATGCGAGATAAACGATATGTAAATCGTTATCCGAACGCGATACCGCACAAAACTAAAGGTGAATACCAAATTGAGCCACACTTATGGTATTCTTCCATCCTTAAGTTCAATCACTCATCTTGGTGTATTCAAGCATGAAAATGTATCATTAATGCAAAGTACCTTAAATGAATTGAATAATCCATTTAAAGGTAGTTTTGAATTAATGAACATTAACTACTCTAATCTACACCCAAAGTTCATTGAAATTAAGGAGAAATTACTCCCAAAAATGTTTCCCAAGGTAAAAATAAAAAGGAGGAAGAAGAAGAAGAAAGAGGAACCAAAAGGGGGCTTGAAACAAGCCAAAAACACCATTCTGACTTGTGTTAACCGGTTAACCAATTGGTTAACCGGTTAACGCAAGCAGATTTTGAACAATCTGTGCTGTTTTTAAACAGGTTTACTGGTTAACCAAATGGTTAATCGGTTAACGTTGTACCAGAGGCTGAAAAATGCAGAAAATTCAGCATGATCCATTTTGAAACTTTTTCTCAAACATTGGATGATCATGATCTGAATTTGCACGAATTTTAATACCAAAATACAGTGGAATCCCTGCAATCAAACAACAAATAAAGATCCAAAGGATCTAGAAACAAAAGCACCAAAGATCTACATATTGAATGTTGATGGTGAATATGGGTTTATGGAGGAAGATGAATTACCAAAAGCTCTTCTTCAAATTGGACCAACACAAGCTTAGATCTACTGAAATTGATGAGCAAAAGAAAGAAAGGGTGAAGGTTTAGCTCAAGTTAATCAAGAATTCAATGTGAATTCTTGATAACTTCAAAAGAAAGAAAGATGAGCTTTGGAGAATTTTGGTGTTGGAGGAGTATTTTGCAAGAGGTTTTTTGGCTATCAAAAGCTTGTGAAATGAATGAAATTGTGGTCCTATATAAAGGCCTTAGGTATGGAAATTTGGTGGAATGGAGCTTGCTTTGGTAATTTGAATTTAGGTTTGGTAATTGAAATTTTGGTGGGAAATGGAAAAGAGTGGTGATTAATGAGGGTTTATGGTAGGAAATGATCAAAGTGATGTAGAGAAATCAGAAACCAATGGATCTAGAATATTCCAATTAAATCAATGATCTAAGGGTGCTGAATTTGAATGAAAAATTCAAATTTCGCACTGGTTAACTGGTTAACCATTTGGTTAACCGGTTAACCAAGCTGAATTTTGAATTTTTTGTTCAAACATAGCTGCTTAGTTGTTTCGGCCCGATTCTTGTTGTGTGTCGAAGAAGTGAACACATGAACCTTGGAAATCCTTTGAGTGAATCAATTAACTTAAAAAATCCTCGATCTGATAAATTTGAATTATTTGCGGATCGCCTTCGACTTTTTCTGTGAAATTTCGCTCGAGCTGCAGGATTACTATTTTTGGCATTTTTCAATGGTTCCTCTTCCTGGAAAAAAATGTTAGCAAAAGGAAACAAAAATATTTTTGGATTTTGATTAATGGTTAGTAAACACAAACAAATAAAGTAATTAAAGACAACGGTGATCCCCGAGAAGAACCGTGCAACCAGTGCGATCTTGTTTGTATGCAAGATGTAGATGAAAATGCAAAGAACACTTAGAGCTAAAATTAGGGTGCAACAGGTGGATGTACCAAGGCATACCCTAATTGCCTTTTGAACAGTAAAGGATTGTAGTTGATGTAACCCTTCACTCCGATCGGGGGTACATTGGGATACTACCCACAGTTGGTGATTATGTCTCTGCCTTTGGTGCTCTGAGTGCACCACCTGATGTTTTATGATGTAAGGGAAATCATTCTCTTAGCCCAGTTTCTTGACTGATGAGGATTCAAGAAAGCTTCCGTCTTTGGAAAATGCCTTAGTAACCAACAATAGAAGAGAGGTGCACAACATCTGACTAATTTTCCCCTCTGCTTCTCATTCCTTTGATGCACTGAGTAATAGAAATCCCCTAGCAAGGTAGGAACTGGATTCTTCAGTAGGAAAATATGGATAGCACTCTTGCTTACAAACTTAGGCTCGTCTGCAAACAAGATGATACCATATATACTTAGGGCTAGGAGAGCACAAACAGTTTCCCACTTTCCTACTGCAGCATGACTAGTGGCCTGAGTAATCAAGAAGTCCAAATGGAGGCCTGGGATTCCAGCCTTGGTGGTCATATTCTGATCAATGAGGGTGGATTCCAAGTACAGATCCTTAGTTATATCTTCATTCCTGGGAGCATTCATCTCAGGGTTGAAAGGAATCCCTCTCCTGGTGGGGACACCCAACAACATGGAAAATTCCTCTAGCAAGGGGCCCAACTGAAAGTCTGGGAAAGTGAAACATCTGAGAGGGGGTTTATAGAACTGAAGGCAAGTGTGGATCATACTCCTCTGTGATGAATCCAAGTCCATTATCATGTCCATAATACCACCATAATGTTCCCTGAATAAAGGGACATGATCTGGAGTGATGAGTGTATGAATCTGCCTGAGGCCTGGTAGAGATGGCTCAAAGAAATGGTATGTAATATTGCTCTTCCTGGATGGGTCCATGCTGACAATGGATGCTGATGAAGAAGACTGAGGAGAAACACTGATGAAGGCAACTGATGAAGGTGCTAAAGAGGATCTCTGATGAAGATGACTGATGAATATCTGATGAAGATGGCTGAAGGAATCTGAGCAGTAGAATAGGTCAAAACCAAACCAAAGAAGATGGATACCCTGTAAAACAAATAGACAAATGTTAAAATGATGCAAAATGATGTATGCAGAATGATATGCAAGGGTTTGTGATCAAGTGTTGGATCTGTTATCTTCCTTGATAGGGTCCATGTGTGTTCATAAGTCCGGATGAAGGCTTAGAGAACCAATAACCAGGTGGGGGACTCAAATAAAGAGTCACCAGTCCAGGGTTTCACAAGAATAGTCCAACATAATGTGACCTTAACAATATTAGTAACAAGGTATGATGAGGCCAAAGGTTCCTACAAACCTGTAAACATCCCAACCCCTCCCATGTATTATTCTAGAACAAGGATCCTTAGACTTGGATCAGTTATGAGAAGTGTAAACACTTCTAACCCGGAGGTACAGTTTTTACAATAATCATAAAGGATCCTCCTCTAATTCACCTCAGATGCTGAAGGTCATAAAAAGGTCACCCAAATGTAGCAGACTTCCCAGATAACCCTAGTACTACAGGAAATCCGTAGCACAGAGTTCTCAAGAAGAAACCCATGTTTGAATCGTGTTTCATATTCCCGCACCAGACCGAAATGGAATGGGAAATAATATGAAGCCACTTTATCCTATGTGTCACTCAGGCTCCCGGTATGGAACCTTACTCATTGAATATCCCTCCCAATTAAGGCAAAAAGATCCAGCACATGATATGATAATAGTATGAAATGCATAAAAACAGTAAATAAAAGCAATAAATAAAGTTGTACAGAAAGCAATAAAGCAATAAACAACAAGCACAAGTAGCACATAACACCCCCATAAACACAAATCAAACAAGCGCTAGGAGAAAACCACAAAAAGAACCAGAAGCCCTGGTTGCAATGATCTCTCCCTAAGATTTGCATCCCGGTACAAGCACGAACCGTCGGTGAAAAGAGAAAATGAAAGTGAATTGAATAGAGTCACCAGCTAGGCATTTTTATCCCGAAGGAAAGGTAATGCTGCATAAACCTATAAAAAGATGGATAAGACGGATACGAACCAAAGAAACTGAGAAAGGGGGTTGGTTACAACCTGGGAAGGTATTAGCACCCAGATTGTCCGTCGTACTCGACGGGATCCACGCTTACAAGATTGTGTTTAAAGGAGTAAGTGTATGTGCTATCTGTGTGCAAAAGCTAAAAAACGAATATACAAGTGTCAGTGCAAAAAGAGTGAATTGCTCAGAAACTAAGGCTTAGAAAGAAATGCTGAAAGAGGGGAATGACAAAGAGACTTTTGTTCGATAACTGTTAAGTTATGCCTACGTATCCTCTCGTGCAATGAGGAAGTTAGAACACCGTAGTTCGACTCAAAGAGACTAAAAAGTAAACTGACTATGAACTGCTTTCTTGCCTATGCTCAAATGTATTACTCGTCTAGCTCGAGTGCTATCTGTGTTGCATTAGACAGAAGAAGCAAGTTCTCGTTTATGAATGAGTGTGATGAGAAAAGAATCCCGAAGGAGACGATTATTGTTTGTTTTTGTGTTTTTAGTTTTGTTATTGTTTTTAGTATTTTGCATAAGTTTATGAGCTTAAGCCTAAATCAATGGTTGTAAACTCATTATATCCTCCCTGATTAGGGATAATGAGCCTACTTAAGTATGAGATAAGCATCTCAACTTAATTACCATGATGATGTAGGATTAAGATCATTAACCTACTTGTGATTATTAAGGTGTTTTTGGATTTTTGTTTAGTGTTATGTAATGAGTTTAATCTCTAATCACAGATTAGTGAACTCATTACACCATCCTAATAGAAGGATAATAGATGAGAACACCTAAGCTAAGGAAGATACACCAACATAATCCATGGTTAGGGATTAAATTCATTATATAACAAGCCTTTATTAAATGGATTTTAATTAAGGGATGAGATTAAGAAGTGGGTTTTATGGTTTGTAAGACAACTTGAGGGGGACTTGTCCATTAAACACTAGGGTTAGTCCCTCTTAACCATAAGGAAGAGTTAGAACCCTAATGTAAGGCCCGAGTTACAAGATAAAGTCTTAGTGATTATTAATATAATTTGATTAAGAGGTTTAAACAAATTAAAGGTTTAACACTTAGGATTAAAGTTATACACTCCATCCTAAGAGAAGGATGCAAGCATAAACCTAATACCAAAGTCCTAAAACTTTAAGAGTTTAGTCTCTGATTATTGAGATGAGAAGGGAGACTCAAGGAGACTCAAAGGTAAAAAGCTAAGGGGAAAAATACACAACCCTAAAAGTTATCATGCTTAGGCATCCTATGGTTTGTGAGGCTTAAGAGAATGAATCTTCAAGGAAGCCACCAATGGAAGAAGCAGATGAAAGGAGGAGGAAGCAGAAGAACAAGTTACTTACTTCCTAAGAAGATAAGTAACTTGAAGGAAGAAAGTGAGAAAGATGGGACATAAGTGAATTGAATTCACTTCAAAGACAAATAAAATGCATATGAATGGGATAAGAAGAAGTGAGAGGTGAAGGCAAATCCACCTCCCAAATAACTTACCAAAGGTACCTGAAAGTGTTAGTATGAATGCATAAGATATAAAGCATAATGAAATGAATTGAAATGAGATGAAATGAGATGAAAAGACCAAAGTCAGAAGTGTTTATGCAATTCAAATTACATATGATATGATGCAATGTCATACAATGTTCATATGTATGATCATACAAGGATGAAATGTTATGAAAGTATGCTTAGAAAATTGAAAATACATGGATGCTTATGAGATGAAATGAATGCAAACCATGGCAAATGAAAGAAGAAATGATCAAGAAATGTTCTAACATGTCCTAAGATGTCTAAGGTGGCATATGAATGCCTGAAATGTCATGGCAAGTTCATGTGATGATGAATATGCAAGGTGAATGCAAATGAACATGAGAAATTAGGATTTTATGAACACATGAGATGCAAATGGATAAAACAGAAGCATACAACATGATAAAAATTTAAACTCAAGCTCAAACAAACCCTAAACCCATATTAGGTCACACCCCCAAAGGAGAAGGTCAAAAGCTATTCCTATTGGAAGTTATGATTTTCCTAAGTTTCATAGGGTTTTTGGGTGATTCAAAAGGAAAAATGCAAATCAATTTGAAAATGCAAGGTAAATTCATGAGAAATATAACCTAGAAACTACATGCAATATGTGAAACAATGCAAAAAGAATCAAGTTCAAACTCTTCTTGGTTAGGCAGAAATGATTTTTCAAAGTTAGGGTTAAAAATTGTGATTTTAAAGGCCCTTAATTCAAAGAAAATAGGGAAACTATGATCAAACCTAAAAAGAAATTTGTGTGAAGTGTTTGAAAATGTTTCTAAATGCATTGGAATGGTTCATGATATTTTAAGTGATTTTTAGAAACTTAAATGCATTTTTAATTAATTAAAAATAACATTTAGATATTTTAAAAATACTTTTTATATGCAAAAAATAAAATAAAAATCATTTTCAGATTGAGAAAAATATTTGAAATTAGAATGCAAAGTTTCATATTTTTTGAATAAGTTTTGCTATTTTAAATAAAATGAGAAAGAAAATGCAAGAAAAATGAAATAAAAATAAAATAAAATGGACGTATGCAAATCCAAGGGACATGATTCAAACTTGGGAGGAAAATGTTGACTAGTGTGTTATCCAAAGGTTGAGGTTTAATCTGAGATTTTTAAATTAATTAAACCTAATTAAAACTAATTAATTAAAATTAGGGTTAATGGATCAATCTGGGTCGTCCACACGCGCGGGTAAAACCAATCTAAGGGTCCTAATTTAAACCTGGCTAATTAATGAGATTAGCCCTAATTAAACTCAGGTGGCCGGAGAAGAACTCCGATCGTCTTCTCCGGCGTGTCTCTCACCTGAGCTTGCTCAAAACACCACCCCAAGCCCCCAAAATCTCCAGAATGAATCAACCAACATCCCTAAACAAGAATCTAACCCCAAAATTCATTTATCATGCATCAAAATCAAGAATCGAACAAGAACATGAAAACGGATAAAATTTCAGAACAAGCATACACACTTATCTCTCAACCATTGTTTATCATTCGAAGCTCATTATGATCAGGACAACATGTTCTTTCATATTGCAACATAAAAAACAAGTTCTGGAAAAATGATTTGAGATGACTACCTGAGATGATGAACTACAAATATGGACTTTCAGAGCTCCTCCTTTGTGCAATCCAACCCCTTTGAGTCCCCTGAGGCTATTGATAAGCTTTGCAAGAGTTTAAATGGCCTCCTTTGTGAGTTTCAGTTCTGAGAGGTGAGAAATCGTGTTTATGATTCAGAGGCTTTTTTGGGTAAAATGAAGGGTGGTTTGTGTTCCTTATGACATGAGTGATTGAATGGTGATGGAAGTTTTGAGTTTGAATGGTTATGCTGAGAGATTCGAAGAGAGGAAGTTTTTGCAAGTTTTTGTGATTCTGAGCTTGTGAGAGTTTTCAGCCTTATGTGTTATGTGTTTTGTGATCCATGATGTTTGTATAAACCAATGGGATTGCTCAGAAAGTGGGTGGTGGCACAACTTGATTGGTATGGGCCAAGTTGCAAAACGTCAAGGTTATGTGTACTTGAAGCATGGCACGGGCCAGAGCTTGTTTGAAGGGGTGTTTGGCTTCAGCTTGCATCAAGGATGGCCTTTGGATCAATGTTATGCAGCTGGAAGGCTTGGATGAAGAGTTCTCATGGTTTATGCAAATTTCCCTCTTTGTTGTTTCTTGTGAATCAAGCCACCAAAACCCTAGGTTCAAAGGCAAATTATGATCTCTTGAAGTTTCTTTGACATGTTATGATGCATAGAAGTTGATTAGAGTTCATTAGAATGCTTGTCAAGTGAAATTGTAAAATTCCCTCTTTGGCATGAACTTGAAAATTATGTGATTTTTGCCAACTTTGAAAGACCATATCTTGAGTTCTATGATAAATCAAGACATGTTCTTGTACTTTTTGAAAAGGGAAAGACCTAATCTATAACTTTCATGCCCAAGAAGTTTTCATTTGAAGCATTTTTGGTCATGAAAGAGGAGGTTGAAAATCTTTCCCAAAATGGAAAGTTTGCATTTCAAGTCATTTCCAAAAATGGCAAGTTTGCAATTGGCTCAAAATTCTTCAATCTTGTGAACTTCCAACCACTTCTAAGATCAAATAAAGATCTTTAACTTCAATTTGATGAAAATGACCCTTTGGTTCCATTGTTGGGGGCCTCAGATGCCCTGATTTTGACTTAACTTGCTCAGGAAGTTACCCAGTGATCAGATGACCTCCACAATGAATTTCTTCATCAAACTTGGTACACATGATCCTTATAACATATTAAGAACATTAGAAACAAGAATGACCAAAAAAATTGGAGTTATGGCCTTTGAAACCCAAACCCTAATTTTGGTCATCTGTGTAGTGAAACCCTAGCTATGCTTCCATGCCTTTGCCAGTTCTTGTGATCCCTTGACTTTCATGATCTTTGGGGAGCATAATATGATAATATAACACACATGGACCCTCTTGGAAAGCTTTAAGACCTTTGGAATGGCTCATATGGATTCTTGGATTGCTCAGATCACAAACCCTAGATGCAGATGAAATTAAACTATGCAGTGAAGCAAATATGCAATATGAGATGTAATGCTTATGCTAAAACAAAAATTAAAGATCACAAGCCATGGTGTGATAAAGAGTGAGGGAAAATTTGGGGTGTTTACAGAAGTGTCTAATAGCCTGGAGCAAGATTTGCAAGCCTAAATCCCAATAAGGTCTCCACATTGTTGATCTTCACACTTGGAACATTGTGTAAATGTTGAATTTATTATGGAGTTTGAGTACCAAAATGGATAGCTTATGGGTTAGATGGATTCATAGTTATTATATGAAATCCGAAGATACTTTTTCTAGAGAGCTGTAAACCAATGCCTCTTGGATTATGAAATATTTGATGAGGCATAGAGAGTTGGTTGATGGTATGCATTTCCTTTTGGATCAAATGACAGGAAAAGGAAAATTTAGTGTCAACAAAGTCTACAAGCAGTTGTTGGATGATGAACCACGTGTGAATTGGATCAACCTTTTTCATGGTAACCATGTTAGGCCAAGGGACAAGATGGTTCTTTGGTTGGTGTGCCATGACAAGATTGCAACTAAAGATATGTTTTACCCTTTCAACATGATAGACTCGATGTAATGTTGCTTCTGTCAGGAGGAAGAAAGTCAGTATCATGTGTTTTTTGGTTGTGAGAAGTTGAGAGGAATTTAGAATCAAGTGTTAAATTGGATCCATTTGCACCATGACCCTAAAGGTTGGAATGATTATTTCAACTAGGTGATGCAAAAGGGGAAAGGTAAAGGGTGGAAGGCTTCCATTTTCAAGTTAGCCATAACTGAAACAATCTATGGGGTGTGGAAATTTAGAAATGAGGTTTGTTTTGGAGGTAATGTGAATAATATAAATATAGAACAAATAATCATTGAGATGATCATTCAAAGAGGTTGGATTAGTCCTAAGCTTAGACCACACATAGCCACTTCGATGATACCCTAGCTTTTTTATTTATTTGTTTTTTTGGGGATGGATCTGTGTGATCTCCTTTTTGTAGCTTTTTTTTAATTAATTAATTAATTAATATATATATATATATATATATATATATATATATATATATATATATATATATATATATATTCATTCATTTAGTTCAAAAGAATCTATATATTATGTATGTGGGAACTTAAAAGATGGATCACATGAGTGTAAAATGTAGTATTTATTGTGATATTACGATCTTTTCGTTTGCAATTTTGATCGTTTATTCTCTAGATGAGAAGAATGTATGGGAAAATAAACTTTGATATCAAAGTAATACATTGTGCTAGTTTGTAGCAAGTGAATAGATTTATTGTGTGATTATACCTTAGGGTGTGTCTCGAATTTATATAATGTTTGGACTCTGGAACGCTTAATACAATTGTTATTTTTATTTATGTGCTCTTTGAAATTATTTGTGCATACTTATGAAATTGTTGATGTAATTGACTTTGAAATAGGTAGTAGATGCTGGAATATTTTTTAAAATTTTTCATTTAGAGATTATATTTTATTAGTGATTAAATTAATAAGTATTAAGAATAATTAGATTTCTAAATTTGATACTAAATTATATATTAACTATTGTTATGAGCTTCGTATGAGTGGATGTAAGATGGCTCATTTCAAAATTATTGGAATCCTAATTGTTCATCGCACTATATATAATGGTTCTTAATATAGAATACACTAGTATATTATCTCTTCTCCTCATTTGAAGAGTGTTCAATTCATTATGAGATCGATTGAGGAAGATTCACAAGCTAACAAGTGTAAGTCACTTGTCTAAACACTTTTGTGTTTTTGATTAGTAGAGAAAGACTTTTTCTATTGATACATGTATTTATGAAACTCATCTTTCATAGATTAATGTCGTAGATCATGTAATTATATACATGTTCATTGTTTATTTTATTATGCAGCTAAAGTACGATTGATATCATGTATAAATCATGTCTTGTGTAATTAATTATACTTAAAGTAAAACCTATTATTTTGGATACACCCCATATTGTTCAAAATTGTGTGAGTACGAAGGTGTTTCTAAATAATTAAAAAATATGTGTCTTAGTTTGAAGAGATTACATGATTACCACATTGAGTAATCTTGGCACATGTAACACGGTGAGAGAACAGACTTTTATTATTTTGTCACAAATTATATTGCGGTAAGCAAGAGTTGTCATCGACTTTTATTTAATCCAATAAAGAAAGGCATAAAAGAACAAGAAAGACCTTTAAAAAAGATTTTGAGTTCGGGGGGTAAGTTATACAAAGGGAAGGTGTTAGCACCCGTTGTATCCATGGTTATCCATGGGGTCTTAAATGCTTAGCTCACTTAACTTACTTTGTTTGAAAAGAGTGTAGTGTGTGATTTAGAAAATATATTTTATAAATGTTTAACTTTGTAATGATTCTCGTATGAATGTATACAAAGTGTTTACTGTTTGAAAATATTTGGAAACGTGAGGTGTGAAAAGTATTTTTGAAAATTGTGAGCAAGCACTTAAGAACTACTTACCCTAAATTGCAAGGTCTTTCTTGTCATTTCGTTTCTTTAGGGATAGAACTGTCCTTACTATTAGTTAGTAAGTAGTCTTATCCTTGGATTTGGAAGGGACAGGCGTATGGTCATTGTTATGGTCATAGAAGGCAACATGTAGGGATACCTTAACAATTCGAAGGGACTATCATCATTTTCGTACGAATGAGATCATTTATTCGAAGGAAACTTTTAAGGGACATTGAAAGACTATGATCTTTTTTGTAGGATCATCGAGGGACTAGATTACTTATTCGTAGGCGAATTGAAGGGTCATCGAGGTACTGTGATCTCTTATTCGAAAAGAAACTGTGATGATTTATTTCTTTAGACAACAAGTTAAGGTATCCTTACGTTCGAGGGACTTGACCATTTATCGTAAGGCAACAAAGAAAGGTTACCCTAAAGGTGTAGGTGTGCAAGGTGTGTTATTTTCAGTTATTTTATCTTTTATTAAGGTTTTTCTTTCTTTTTTTTAATTTTGCCATGCAATCCTATTAGCATACATCTAAACAGTTTATATAGGTGCAGAAAGTAAGTGCGGAATATAAAATCCTACACTATTACAAGGCTTTGGGGGAATTACATAATTGAGGGGTATGCAAAAAGTAAAGTCCTAATTAACTATTACAATCCATAAGCTGATACATAATTGAAAAAATGCGAGAAAAAATGACATTTTTCTATGAATTTAAATGACAGACAAATAAAATTGGGAGAAAAAATGAGATTTTTGGAAAAAGGGAAGATATTTTTGGATTGTGGGAATATTTGGATTTATGAGAATGTCTAATTAAAAAAACTATATCTAAATTATTTTAATTAAGAAAAAATCAAAGTCTAAATTATTAAGTTAATCTTGATTAATAATTAAGTCATAACTCTAAAAAAGACATTCAACTAATTATCTTTTTTGTATTTTTTGTAAACAAAAAATTAATTAGTCTTTCTGATTTTTTTCATTGGTTAATAAATTATTAAAAGTTATTATTAAAAATGTTTTAAAAATTAAAAAGAAAAAAAAAACTAAGAAGAAGAACATGAAAAAAATATGGAGGGGGGGGGGGGATTTAGAAATAAAGAATGTGCATGAAAGGGGCCACCAATGAATCAAATCAGCGTGATGTCTAGATGGTGAATCTTTCTCGAGTTGTACCTCGCAAAATAAGGTAAAGTGATTAGCACAATGTGATATGAAATCATGAGATGTATAATGTGAAATTTAAGCATGTATATCAAGTGTAAAAATAAGTAAATATTTAATCAATAATTGATACAATAAATCAATAAAACTTAGTAAATGGATAATAACATGTGAGTGATTAAACTTTAATAAGTAAAATGAAAATTAATTTTTAATATCAAAAGGAAATAATTTAATAAAAATTAAGATACTATTATTTTTATATTTTCTAAAAAAGGATTAAGTTAAAAAATTTTGTCTTAATTTAAAAATGTTTATTTTGTTTTTGTTTTTACGAAGAAAATAAAAAGATAGTAAAGTCAATAAAAAAAGAATATAAAAGAGGTGTCCTAATGAAATTGACAGAGAAAGAAAAAAATAAAGTGGTTATATACAAAAAAAACAGATTGTACAAGAACATTAACAAATAATAGAGTGGATTTGATTTATAAGAACCATCAGAGATTTGTCATCATCTGGTTGAAAAAATGAACAAACTAACCTTAAAAAGGGGGGCCTCATATTGAAATCACCGGCTAAAATTAGCTATGTAAAAAATGTGTGAAAAAGGTTTGAAAATCATTAATAGTTAAAATGTGTTTGTGAAAGAGTGGAATACTGAAATTGTTGTTGATAATTGTGGTGTGAGAGAGGAGCCTCTTATGTATAAAACAACATGTATTTATGGATTTAAAAAATTAGGTTTAAAAGCTTAAAAGGAAAAAAAATCAGTCTTAATCCCTATTGATCAAAAAATATTTGAAAAAAAAAAAATATCTGATTTTTATTTGGTCACCAAGTAGACCAGTTAGAAAATAAGTATGACACAAAAATGACATAAAATGACCAATAGAAAACGAGTTAACAAGAAAAGAAATATTTTTTATATCTATTATGATTTTTTTTGAGAATTTTTTCATAAAATAATGATTTTAATGAAAAAATCATATTTTTAAAAATTCATTAAATGCAAATACGAAAATTAAAAATTAAATAATAAAAACATTCTATTTTTGTGATTTTTTTATATAAAAAATAAAATAGAAATAGAAAAAGTTATCAGTAAAGGAAAAATAAAAATAAAATATAAAAAGAGCGGAAGGTGAGATTTGAACTCACAACCTCTCACATTTATATCCCTTATACCCATCTTATTACCAATTGTGCTATTTTATTTATTCGAAATAAAAAAGCACCAGAAAGTGTAACACCCCGATTTAATTAATCAATTTAATTATTTTAATGAGATTTGTTGTGTTTTGAGATGTGCGATGTTTGTTGCTAGGATGATTAGATGATTAAGTGGTTTTAAGTTGGTTGGTGGTTTAGATCTATTTTGGGGAGTTTTTAGAGTAATATTGAGCGGTGTGGAAAGAAGCCCATTAGTGAGTAATTAAATAATTTAGTAATAATAATATCAGAATTTATTCTATGGAATTTTTAAATAAAATTAGAAAAAAAAATAGGATTAGTAAGGGTTTTAGGAAAGAATTAGTCATAATCTGTTTTGGAGAGAAGAACGTGGTTGGGAGACCAAGAGCTAGGGCAAGAAATTTCAAGAAGAATTTCCGTAGGAATTTGCACCTATAGATTCGAGTTGCCTTCAATCCAAAGGTGAGGGTGAGATTTGTATCTTATAACCGGGAGAAATAATCTGTATGTATGGGTTAGGGCTATTTGATTTTCCTTGTTGTTGTTTGTATGATGGTTCATGTACGATTTTGTGCGATTTTGATGAATTGATGTTGTTATATCTGAGATGAATCTGTTGATGTTGATGTTATGAATAAGTGTTATGATACATTCTCTGAGAGGTGTGACGAATTGTGACGAAGTTGTTTAGATAATGATAATAGGTTGGTTAATTGGTGTAGAAATGAAGAATAGATAACGAGGTGATGAATTGGGAGTCTAAAAACATGGTAGAAACCCAAATAGGACTGAATTGGAGTGGTAAAATGATGAACTCGTAGCAGAAGATAAATTTGTGAGCTTTTTGCCAGTTTGCGTAACAGATCTGAATTACGCGTATGGGACAAGGCATTACGCGTAACAATGGGTAGTCATGCCGCCTGTTACACGTATGGGCATACGCTGATAGGCATATGGAGAGGCCTTACTCGTTTCATACGCGTTTGAGCAGTTGGTGCAAGTTTCTGTGATTTTTCAGCGATTCTCTTATCGCTTCGTGTCTGTTTCTTTTGCTGATGATTCGTAAGGAGAGTGAGAGTTACTAATTGATGATAGGGGTAATTAGAGATTAATAATGAGATGATTTGGGATTTTTGTTAGGATAAGTTAGAGGATCGAATCGGATATGACGAACTAAGAAGATTAAAACGATTTTTACACTATAAAGATGATCTATTCTGATATAAATCTGATGACCAACGACGTTGCGATGTTGAGATGATGTAAGATTATTTAAGATGATGTAACCTTGCGATGAATTAAGACGATGTGTTGAATGATGTTATGATGTATGATTTTGTTGTATGTCATTTCTCATACCGCATACATATGCATTAAGATGGCCTGGATTGGCAATCACGATGTTTAAGATGAAGACTTATGTCTTGATGATGCCCACCTAAATGGCAATGAATTTTAAGATGGGAGTTTGCTCTGAAGGGTACCACATGCATACATTGTCGAGTCACATATGAACTGCATTGTTGAATGTTTTATGATGATGTTATAGATGCCATGATGATACGATTCTTATGATGATTATCATGTGAATGGGTGATTGAATGGCTTTACTTATATATGCTGATTATTGTATCTTGTTTATAATTGCCGATATCTCACCCCTTTCTGTTGATTGTTACATGTGGTTGGTAACGTGCAGGTAATCCCAAGTAGCAAAGAGTCCGTAGATGGTTTGAGTCGTTGGTCGCTCTGATATAGTAACACTTCGGAAGGGATTAGTGAATGCTTAATTTTATTGAACTTTGATTTATTTTAGTTGATTAAAGATGTTTCTTTAGAAGATGCTTTGAATTTAAAAATGATATTATGAAGTCGAATTCTAAGATGAGATGTTCAATAGTTTATGATTTCCGCTGCGTAGTAAATGAAGTATAAATTGTTATGTGGTGCGTTTTAGCAATGATGAATATGACTTTTGATGATTTGTCTAAAGAAGAAAAATGTGATGCCCCATTTCGTTAAACTTTGATCTATTTATATTTAATTGCAGGTGGAATGGGGTGTTACATTAGTGGTATCAGAGCGGGTTGATTTGTCTGGCCAAGTATTGAGTCGGAGTTGTCTAACAATCGAGAATTGTTATTTTGTGCTGATCTTTGTTCTTGTTGTGGTGTTTAAGTTGAGATGGCTGGAAGAAATGACGTTTTTATGGCTGCTGCAATGCAAGCAATGGAACATGTTGTGCAGAACCTACCTAATGTTGGCGAGAATGAGGGATCTCGTAGTTTGGTGACTTTTCAGAGGGAGAATCCACCTACTTTCAAGGGTAAGTATGACCCTGATGCAACATTGGAGTGGTTAAAGGAGATTGAAAGAATATTCCAAGTGATGGATTGTACAGTAGCGCAGAAGGTTCACTATGGTATGCATATGCTGGCGCTTGAAGCTGATGACTGGTGGTTAGAGACTCGTGTGAAATTAGAAGTTGCAAGTGAGGAAGTCACTTGGGTTGTTTTCCGCAGAGAGTTTATGAGAAAGTATTATCCTGAAGATGTCCGCGGTAAGAAAGAAGTTGAATTCCTTGAGCTGAAGTAGGGAAATATGTCAGTGATTGACTATGTTGCGAAGTTCACTGAATTGTTAAAGTTTTATCTGCATTATGATGGAGCTGGAGAAGAATTATCTAAGTGTATCAATTTTGAGAATGGGCTACGTTCTGAGGTTAAGAAGGTTATGGGGTACCAGAAGATCCGAGTGTTTTCTGATCTTGTTGATAGTTGCGGGATCTTCGAGGAAGATAGTAATGCTCATTACAAATTATGAATGACAGAAGAGGCAAGCACCAACAGAATCGTGGTAAGCCTTATGATGCTTCGTCTGGCAAGAGTAAGTAGAAGACTGCTTTTGGTCAGAGAACTAGTGAGGGAGATGCTCTAGCTAGTATTGTTTGTTACAAGTGTGGTCAAGCTAGTCACAAGAGTAATGTTTGTACTGATGAGGTTACGAGGTGTTTTTGATGTGGCAAGATTGGACATACCGCGAATGATTGTAAGCATAAAGAGGTAGTCTGTTTTAATTATGGTGAAGAGGGACACATTGGTAGCAAGTGTCAGAAACCAAAGAAAGCTCAGACGGGAAAAGTGTTTGCGTTGGCAGGAACTCAGACTTCTAGCAAGGTCAGACTTATTAGAGGTACATGTTTCATTAATAGTATTCCTTCAATTATT